>JAMPIV010015886.1:0-380000 GCA_024509875.1 Oreohelix idahoensis
CAGAAAGAGAAGAAATTGGATAAGCAGAAGATTGGCTGCAGAAAGGGAAGAGAAGAAATTAGCTGCAGAAAGGGAAGCAGAAAAGGAGGAGAAGAGATTACAAAGGGAACATGAGTTACGACTAAGGGAGTTTGAGTTCAAGGCCATGCTCCTGAAAATGGTGCCAGTCCCTTTGCCTCTGATGCTACGGTTACTCAGGGAGCCTCAACCTCAGCTATGAATTTTCATTTAGATCATTTTGTTGAGAAAGACGATGATATAGAGAGCTATATAAATAGGTATGAACTATTAGCTACCACGTATGGGTTAGAGAGAGAAAGGTGGAGCTTAAAGTTATCTCAGGGACTTCGTGGGGCAGCTTATGAAGTTTTTGCAAAAATGAGCAGAGGTGATCAGGAAAATTATGACATGCTAAAGCAGGCTCTTTTGTTAAGGTATGAAAAGAATGCAGAATTTTATAGGAAAAAATTTAGGAATGCTAAACTACTGTCAGGTGAAACCTATCACCAGTTCTCTGCACGAATAGAGACATACTTGGAGAAATGGACTTCTCTGGGGAAAACCCAAGATCTTAAGGAAATGGTCCTTATAGAGCAATTAAGAGAGTCCATGGCTCCAGACCTGAGAAAGTTTCTCATGGAACAAGGTGCAGAGAGGCTGGGTGAGTTGCTAAATGTTGCTGAAAGGTATCAAGCAGCTCAAGCAGAGGTAACAGGTAATAAAAAGAAACAAGGGGATAACTTTAGGGCACCACAGAACTTTAATAAATTTGATCCTAAGGATCAAAATAAAGGTAAGCACCAATTTGATAGGCCACGGTATGAAATAAAAATAAATTCCCACAATTCGATGAAAGGAAATATGATGAAAGAAAATCTTTCAACCAAGGAAAAAGGTGGTGTAAGAATTGTCAGATGGACAATCATGACACTGACCGTTGCAGAAGGAAACCTGTGTATATGGCAACCCTTCAGGTCAGGTCGACCTCAAGACAGGAGGAGGATATTATGTTAGATACCACTCCAGAAGAGATGAGGAAGGCACAGGCTGGGGATAAAACACTCAAGCCTTGTTTCAGAAAATTGTCAACTTGTCATACAACTCCAGGCAAGGGAGATTTTTACATGAAAAACAAGTTGATGTATAGGAAGACTGGAGCTAGATCCAAAGGTCAGGGACAGCTGGGTACTTCCTAAAAGATATAGGGCAGACTTAATAAGGAGCCTACATGTGAAACCAGATGGGGACCATGAGAAGATAGGTACCATCATTCAAAAGGTGGCTCACAATTATTATTGGCCCAAAGCAAGATGGGACATTGAGAATTTTGTAGAAAGGTGTAGCATAGCACATGAGGGAACACCCACAAGTGGGAACATGGATCAGGACCTGGACACGCCACGGGGCAAAATTAGGCCTGATAATAAAAAGAAATATAAATTTGATAAAGTGGACCAAATGGAATGGGAAGCCCCTTTTCACGGACAAGCTTCACTTAACTGTTTTACAATGGCCACTATGCGGAGAGTGCAAAAGGATGTCTTACCCCAGGATAAGCCGACAATCCCTCAATCGGACTTAAACAAACTGGAGGAAGAGGATGTAGAGAGGAAATCTCTCATCAAGAATTTTAAGTGGGGAGAAAGCCCCAAAAGAAAAATTGGTAGCGGTCGTTTTGTGAATGATAATTCTGGGAGGAAAAATCATCACTATAAAGCTTCGAGTGGAAGAGACCATACCGGTGCATGGACAAATAGGTCCACACAATTAAAGGTCCATATGTAGCTTTGTTAAGAACGTGGACTGATGAAAAGGCAGAGGAAAACATTACATCTTCATACCAATATGTGAATGAGCTGACCACTCGGTTAAAAACTGGCTGGAAACTTGCCAATGAAAATTTGAAACAAGCCAGGAAGAAACATGCTGCCTATTATAACAGGAAGGCGAAAGACAGAAATTTGGCTGTGGGAGAGAAAGTACTGCTTCTTTTGCCTGGGAGTCAGAATAAGTTACAAATTGGATGGCAGGGTCCATATACAGTTCTAGAGAAGGTGTCTAGAACAAATTATAAGATAGATAAGAAGGGGAAAGAAAAAATCTATCATGTGAATCTCCTGAAGAAATATTTGGAAAGAGAACATCAGGAAGAGACACACTTGTTGACCTTGTCCATCGCCATGGAGATGAAAAAGGAACCACTTTCATCATTTGAATATCCATTACACCCCTGTGAGACAGCAGCACAGGTGAAAATCAGTACACATTTAACGAAAACTCAGAAAGAGAGAGTGCAACAGGTTCTAAATAATCATGCAGAGGTGTTAACAGACCGACCAGGGCATACAAACCTATTGGAATATGATATGAAACTAATAGACTCCACACCTGTCTGTATGAAACCATATTCGATTCCGTTTGCTAAGGAGAAAGCTTTGAAGGAAGAGATAGACTATCTGTTGAAGGAAGGAATTATTTCGCACAGTGAGTCTTCGTATAGTTCCGGTGTGGTACTCTTAAGGAAGCCCTCTGGAGAACATAGACTCTGTATAGATTACAGGAGACTGAATGCTATTACAGAAGGACAGGTGGATCCATTGCCGGATACAAATCAGCTGTTTGCCAGACTAAATAAAGCTAAATATTTCTCAAAAGTGGATCTGAGTAAAGGATACTATCAGATTCCAGTAAAGCCTGAGGTTAGACCATACCTAGCTTTTAGTACCTCAGAAGGACACTATGAGTTTAATAGATTGCCATTTGGATTGAAGAATGCGCCTAGTGTCTTCTCTAGAATGATGAGAAAATTATTGGATCCTCTGAATAATCCCTGTATAACAAATTTTATGGATGATATCCTTATAGCAACAGAAACATTTGAGGAACACATTGACTCTCTGAACATGCTGTTTGATCGACTTAGGGAGGCAAATTTAACAGCCCGACCAACCAAATGTTGCGTTGGATGTAAAGAATTGGAATTTTTGGGACACACAGGGACGGATGCCAGTAATATTGGGCTAGGAGCAACTCTACTACAGAAATCAGATGCATTGGATGGGGAATTAAGCCCAGTGGCATATGCTAGCAGAAAGTTGAATAAAGCTGAAATCAATTACTCAACTAGCGAAAAGGAATGTCTTGCAGTAATATGGGCAATAAAGAAATTCAATATTTATCTGTATGGGAAGGCATTTAAGTTGCAAACAGACCACAAACCTTTATCGTTTCTAGCACAGGCTAAGCATGAGAACTCTAGGTTACTCCGATGGTCTTTACTTCTGGCTCCATATAATTTTAGCATTGAGTATATATCTGGAAAAACCAATTTGGGAGCGGATTTTTTAAGCCGCCATCCGTGTGATGAGAATCACCGTAAACCCCAGAAATAATAATAAATTTCTCTATGTGAATATAGAATAAAGGACTGACATATAATGTCTGTTTTAAGAGGGGAGGTGTCGTGGAATATTCTAATCCACATATATAAATTATCAAGTAAATATAAAGCCTAATAAATACATATAATAAATAAGGAAGAAGAATGGTAAAGAACAGTGCTGTCACAATGACTGTACTCGAAATCCCCTTGTTTTCTACTGCGTATGCAAATTGTAACGTTTCACGTTGATATTAAAGGCCTTCTGCAACATACACGCGTTTCCCAAACACACAATAAAATGTGCTGCCTTTCTAAGAAAAACCTTGAAATATGCAAGTTGACCTAAATTTTAAATTCCATTCATGTCTTTTTCTACACTATGTTACCAAGATCAAAAGACAGATGGACAAAAGGATAGCGAGAAGGGAGAGGCAGAAAGCCGAACACTAAACACGCTTCGCGCGATACACAAATGCTGCCATCACGCGTGTAAGACTACATGCACTAACTTTTTTTCAGACGGACAGTGATAAAATACATTACCCATCCCAGAGTTAGGTTTATAAATCCTGAAAAACTCTTATTAGAAAAGATAACATTAGATGGGTTACGGTTGAAAACATAACAGTACCCAGACAGCACATCTTCGAAACAGGAGGTAGAAAATACATATTTTGAACGCAGCCACGTAGCTCTTTTAAATTTGGATATTTGGGTTCCTTAGGGCTTGCTGACAAAGAATATGTAAAACGTTACGCAAATAGTCCAGGAATTAATAAATTATACCCAAAATAAAATAGTGGGGATGCCTGACAGCATGGAACCATTTCTGCTCATAAAATTTTTTTATAACGTGTTTGAAAAAAATCTTACGTTACAGAATTAGCCTACCATGTAAACTCCAAATTGATTGGAGCGCAACAAATGAAAGACTAACCACGATTGGTCGGGCTATAAATACTATCTTTCGTTGTTAGGGGAGACGTGAAAAGGTAACATTTTTTCAAACACTTGTCGAAACGTGGCCTCATTGGCTAGACTCGCTGATATACTCACTTAGGAGCGTTAGTTCGAGACCACTAGTGCAAATAATCTTGATAAAGCAACAGTGCGTTGAAGCCAGCTCATATTTGTGTTAAATAAAAGCCTGGAACATAAGCAGATGGGAATTTGTGCCAGTAATTGTGCCAGAATTCATTGCTAATCAACGTATCTGTGTTTATTTCCATGAAATTGTGGGACCGTGGTCTTGATGGTATTGAGCAGCACCTGGTCAGAGCTTTGCTGAATCCAGAGTCGGACAGCATACTCCTTGGTCTTTTTAGCTATCAGTGAGGTGTCTCCAGAGCCCAGAGGAGAATTCGAGCAGAGGAGTCCTTCCCTGCCGCCATCACGCAAGATAAGCTGATTTGGCCAGCTGAGCTCAACATTATGTCCCCTCATCTTGAAATGACTTTGTAAAAATAACATTCAGAGGGGAATTTAATTGTCTTAATATCAGGAACTGAGAACATCTCCAATACTAGTCCCAAAAGACAAACTATTTAAGTCATGATGACAAATACCAACAGAGCTTGAACAAAACAAAACCAGTATTACCTCATATTACCACTACACAACTGACACACATAGGATATTTTAATAATATATGTCACTACAATATTCATATTGATAAAGTCTGTACATATACTTGTAATTAAAATTGATTGTGATTCCTGGTTCCTTTGTATTTGAATCAGGACACATATACCTTTATGATAACCATGAATACATATTGTTATTTGAAATGTTATCAGTGACTCCTTAAGATATTCTCATAGAGTGTTATATGTATGTGAGTGTCACAGTGTTGTCAAGAGTAGTGGATTAAATTAAATTGTTTATCTGTCTGTTGTTGTGACTTACACTTCATCATACACATACCCTAGACACATAACGTACTCATCACACTATTCCAGAATAATTCTGACTGAGATATATAGATATGTGGTAGCAAGTAAGGTTATCTATAATACACTACTCTTAATAGATATAGATACCTTCACAGCTGATCTCAGTCAGTACACTAAGTCCCCTATAAATATTTATAACATCCCACTAAACCCACCCCACCACACACATATGGGTTAGAGAGAGAAAGGTGGAGCTTAAAGTTATCTCAAGGACTTCGTGGGGCAGCTTATGAAGTTTTTGCAAAAATGAGCAGAGGTGATCAGGAAAATTATGACTTGCTAAAGCAGGCTCTTTTGTTAAGATATGAAAAGAATGCAGAATTCTATAGGAAAAAATTTAGGAATGCTAAACTACTGTCAGGTGAAACCTATCACCAGTTCTCTGCACGAATAGAGACATACTTGGAGAAATGGACTTCTCTGGGGAAAACCCAAGATCTTAAGGAAATGGTCCTTATAGAGCAATTAAGAGAGTCCATGGCTCCAGACCTGAGAAAGTTTCTCATGGAACAAAGTGCAGAGAGGCTGGGTGAGTTGCTAAATGTTGCTGAAAGGTATCAAGCAGCTCAAGCAGAGGTAACAGGTAATAAAAAGAAACAGGTGGATAATTTTAGGACACCACAGAACTTTAATAAATTTGATCCTAGGGATCAAAACAAAGGTAAGCACCAATTTGATCGGCCACGGTATGACAATAAAAATAAATTCCCACAATTCGATGAAAGGAAATATGATGAAAGAAAATCTTTCAACCAAGGGAAAAGGTGGTGTAAAAATTGTCAGATGGACAATCATGACACTGACCGTTGCAGAAGGAAACCTGTGTATATGGCCACCCTTCAGGTCAGTTCGACCTCAAGAAAGGAGGAGGATATTATGTTGGATACCACTCCAGAAAAGATGAGGAAGGCACAGGCTGGGGATAAAACACTCAAGCCTTGTTTCAGGAAATTGTCAACTTGTCATACAACTCCAGGCAAGGGAGATTTTTACATGAAAAACAAGTTGATGTATAGGAAGACTGGAGCTAGATCCAAAGGTCAGGGACAGCGGGTACTTCCTAAAAGATATAGGACAGACTTAATAAGGAGCCTACATGTGAAACCAGATGGGGACCATGAGAAAATAGGTACCATCATACAAAAGGTGGCTCACAATTATTATTGGCCCAAGGCAAGATGGGACATTGAGAATTTTGTAGAAAGGTGTAGCATAGCACATGAGGGAACACCCACAAGTGGGAACATGGATCAGGACCTGGACACGCCAAGGGGTAAAACTAGGCCTGAAAATACGAAGAAAAATAAATTTGATAAAGTGGACCAAAGGGAATGGGAAGCCCCTTTTCACGGACAAGCTTCACTAAACTGTTTTACAATGGCCACTATGCGGAGAGTGCAAAAAGATGTCTTACCCCAGGATAAGCCGAAAATCCCTCAATCGGACTTAAACAAACTGGAGGAAGAGGATGTAGAGAGGAAATCTCTCATCAAGAATTTTAAGTGGGGAGACAGCCCCAAGAGGAAAATTGGTAGCGGTCGTTTTGTGAATGATAATTCTGGGAAGACAAATCATCACTATAGCGCTTCAAGTGGAAGAGACCATACCGGTGCATGGACAAATAGGTCCACAAAATTAAAGGTCCATATGTAACGCTGTTAAGAACGTGGACTGATGAAAAGGCAGAGGAAAATATTACATCTTCATACCAATATGTGAATGAGCTGACCACTCGTTTAAAAAACTGGCTGGAAACTTGCCAATGAAAATTTGAAACAAGCCAGGAAGAAACATGCTGCCTATTATAACAGGAAGGCGAAAGACAGAAATTTGGCTGTGGGAGAGAAGGTACTGCTTCTTCTACCTGGTAGTCAGAATAAGTTACAAATTGGATGGCAGGGTCCATATACAGTTCTAGAGAAGGTGTCTAGAACCAATTATAAGATAGATAAGAAGGGGAAAGAAAAAATCTATCATGTGAATCTCCTGAAGAAATATTTGGAAAGAGAACATCAGGAAGAGACACACTTGTTGACCTTGTCCATTGCCATGGAGATGAAAAAGGAACCACTTTCATCATTTGAATATCCATTACACCCCTGTGAGACAGCAGCACAGGTGAAAATCAGTACACATTTAACGAAAACTCAGTAAGAGAGAGTGCAACAGGTTCTAAATAATCATGCAGAGGTGTTAACAGACCGACCAGGGCATACAAACCTATTGGAATATGATATGAAACTGATAGACCCCACACCTGTCTGTATGAAACCATATTCGATTCCGTTTGCTAAGGAGAAAGCTTTGAAGGAAGAGATAGACTATTTGTTGAAGGAAGGAATTATTTCACACAGTGAATCCTCGTATAGTTCCGGTGTTGTACTCTTAAGGAAGCCCTCTGGTGAACATAGACTCTGTATAGATTACAGGAGACTGAATGCTATTACAGAAGGACAGGTGGATCCATTGCCGGATACAAATCAGTTGTTTGCCAGGCTAAATAAAGCTAAATATTTCTCAAAAGTGGATCTGAGTAAAGGATACTATCAGATTCCAGTAAAGCCTGAGGTTAGACCATACCTAGCTTTTAGTACCTCAGAAGGACACTATGAGTTTAACAGATTGCCATTTGGATTGAAGAATGCGCCTAGTGTCTTCTCTAGAATGATGAGAAAATTATTGGACCCTCTGAATAACCCATGCATTACAAATTTCATGGATGATATCCTTATAGCAACAGAAACATTTGAGGAACACATTGACTCTCTGAACATGCTGTTTAATCGACTTAGGGAAGCGAATTTAACAGCCCGACCAACCAAATGTTGCGTTGGATGTAAAGAATTGGAATTCTTGGGACACACAGTTTATCAGGGAAACATGACCCTGACCCAAAGAATTTAGAGAAACTAAAGAAAGCCCCGAGACCACAAACCAAGAAAGACGTGAGATCCTTTGTCTCATTATGTGGTTTCTACCAAAAGTATATCAAAAACTTTAATTCCATATGTGCACCGTTAACGGAGTTGACACGTAAAGGACACCCAGATCGAATTACATGGACACCACAATGTGAAATGGCTTACCAAGAATTGAAGGAAAAGCTCACAAGTAAACCTATTTTGAAACTACCTGACTTAAGTCAGGAATTTGTAGTAAGGACTGATGCCAGTAATATTGGGTTAGGTGCAACTCTGCTACAGAAATCAGATGCATTGGATGGGGAATTAAGCCCAGTGGCATATGCTAGCAGAAAGTTGAATAAAGCTGAAACCAACTACTCAACTAGCGAAAAAAGAATGTCTTGCAGTAATATGGGCGATAAAGAAATTCAATATTTATCTGTATGGGAAGGCATTTAAGTTGCAAACGGATCACAAACCTTTGTCGTTTCTGGCACAGGCTAGGCATGAGAACTCTCGTTTACTCCGTTGGTCTTTATTGATCCAGCCCTATGAGTTTTGCATAGAGTATATAAGTGGAAAAACAAATCTGGGAGCGGATTTTTTATGCCGCCATCCGTGTGATGAGAATCACCGTAAGCCCTAGAAATAATAATAAATTTCTCTATGTGTATATAGAATTATAGACTCACATATAACGTCTGTTTTAAGAGGGGAGGATTTGTCGTGAAATTCTACATCCACATATACCGGATTAAAGCAGAAGGAGGCAATATAAGGTCTCTAAGGGCAAATAAGATTTAATTTTCTCTGAATGGTAAAGAACAGTGCTGTCACAATGACTGTACTCGAAATCCCCTTTGTTTTCCACTTCGTCTGCAAATTGTAACGTTTCACGTTGATAGTAAAGCCTTCTGCAGTATACACGCGTTTCCCAAACACCCTAAAAAGTGTACTCCATTTCTAAGAAAAACCTTGAAATACGCAAGTTGACCTAGAATTAAAATTCCATTCATGTCTTTTTCTACACTATTGTTACGCACGGATCATTATTATTTTTCGTTTGTATAAACATTTTTCGTATGTATGATCATTTTTTGACTGAAATGTATATTATATATATTTTACAGTCAAAGGGACAGAACCCGAGATATTGATACTGCTATTTTTTATGAGTTTACCTCCTCTTGTATAGAGACACGTTCGGTCTATAATTTCTTGAACGAAGCGTGACCATATCTCCTTATTTGGTAGTATCAGTCAACTATGGTAGATGTCTGAAAACCTGTCTTAACGCTTCTGTTCATGACCATAAAAGGCGCGACTGTGTAAGACTTTTATCTCGAATGTTCTTAGAATCGTCTAATGTGAACGGCGACTCAGATATTGTTGTTCTGCGCATGTCTCGACTTGGAGAGTTCGTTTGTGGTTCCGCCCAGCTCGGGGCAGTTAAGAAATGGTCTGAGTAGCGAGCAGACGCAACCTGCGTCTTGTGATTTTCTGAGGGAAATACATTGTCTTTGTGAGTTTGTTAGCTAACTAGACTATTTCCCAGTATTATTCAAGCCTGCCTGGAGGCATATGTTCGTGGTTGATTTTCCGAAATAAGGTAATTCCTCTTGTATCGAACTTTATGCTATCATCTAGAGGTTCGTCATTTTGTCGCCTTTTGCTCGCCTGTGTGATTCAAAATGGAGAGGTACTTTGACTAGGATTAAGTCACCGGTATCTTTATACCTGAACTAGTTATATATATATATATATATATATATACATATGGGTCGCTCTAGACCAGCAAGACTATTGTCTGTGTTCCAGGATTCGTTATATCAGAGATCACGTCCAAGTCAGATGGTTAGACTTAGGAAGGTTATAAAGGTCGAGCTGACCTGTAATCCATGTATGCTATTCACGTGCAGACAGTAAACGGACTTATTGTATGCATCTGATCTGCTAGCATCAGGAAGGGAATATTTATTATTGTCTATGAACATTGTTGAGCTGCAGCTGACACTGTTGCAGAAGTTATATATATATATTATTTATACAGCTTCACGAACCAGAACTTTAGGATATCGAACATACAGAAGCTATCTGTTTACAATACAACTATTGAGTATTGAATCCTAGATGACTATCGGCTAATATGATTTGAATGCTGAACTCGTTGAACTATGTTGATGTCATAAATATCATGACTGTTTTTGTGGCGTGCAATAAATGGTAAAAAATTATACAACGAAGTTACCATTTCTATGACTCTACACATCATGTTGCCTGTGTTGTACCCTGTGAACTACTCTACTGAAACATACACAGCAACATTATAAACCAGATAAGACACCCACATCTTGCACTTTAATACCTGGTGTCGATAGGGGTGGTAATTTGACGTCATCCTAAATCCACCCTTATCAATTCATGGTGGCCAAAAGTTGGTTTATTCTGGTACCAACTCTCAAGGGGGTCAACAAACCCAGACATCATCAGCAGACTACAAGACAACGTTGCAGTTTCTATTCATCACCTTTGATGAAATTTTTTTGAAAGACGCGGCATTACTGACAGTTGTTGATATTTTGAAACTACCCGACGCTGCTCGGCAGTATTGAAGTTTGTCTACAACTAGAAGGACAAGTACCGAGCGAATGGATTTCCTGATCTGTTAAGAAGAAGGACAAGTGCCGTAACAACTGTTCCAGTAGTAGAATTCTATCGCAGATTCAGAAGGTCAAGTTCAGAAGCTGTTTCCTGTCAGAAGCTCATTTCCTTCGTCATGGCTGTCTATGGGAGCAGATGTTAATCAACGTTGGATCATTATCCTAACATGCTGACGACAACCTGTTCTGCACCGTGCTGACGTTTGGGACATATAGAAGTTAAGTGGCCTGTTTTGTTTGTGAACTGTGCCCTTATGTTCTAACTGAGCCTTCTGTCTATCACATTTTTCACACTGTTTACATGTTTATATGTTATATGTTATTTGTATTTATATGTTTATATTTCAGCGGGTTTTTCGGTTGGGCGGTGTCTTTCAGTAGATGATACCACGTCACAGAGGTTCTACTGTTAGCGTTTTCGTTAGGGACTGTGCGAATTTCCTACTGTGAAATTTGCTAGCGACAATCGTTGCTATATCTGTTTAGTTGTGACGAGTTGTGCTTTATTTTCGTTTTTTGTATATTTTTTTTTTCTCTCTTTCTGTTTTTTAGTTTCGATTTCATTTGTTTGTATTTGTAGGTCTCCTCTTTTCTATTATTCAGTTTTTTATAAAATTGCTGTCTATACACTGTAGCGTCATTTGTTTGTCATATCTTCGCATATTTCTTTTTAGTTTCGCTGTTTATTTATTTGACTTATGCGAATGTTTTCGTATTGTTTTGATCCTTGTTATTGTTTACATTGACTCTGATCTTTGTTATTGTTTACATTGACTTTGATCTTTGTTATTGTTTACATTGACTTTGATCTTTGTTATTGTTTACATTGTTTTGTTATTGTTTACATAGTTCTTGCATAGTTAGCTTTCACTATTGATACATATATGCTCATGCACTATTGGTCTATAGTGCACTTATCATAACTAACTTGTGGTTTTTGGCTTATGCACTATTGTAGTGCAGTTATGATAAATAACTGATGGTTATGCACTGATTTGTGTAGTGCACTGATGATTAAGAAGTGACTTGTGATATTATTATACATTTGATAATACAAGTTGGTGTCAAGTCTTGTTTCCCACAGAGATTGGGGTAAACATAGTGATTATACAAGCACTTTATTAAGTCTTGTTACTATTAAGGTTGAAATAAGATAATTAATTATTTCAGGTTCTGTACTCACATTTTAGACATCATGTCTACATTGGAGTACTTTATTGAGCAGGGTAAAGCCCTTGGGAAGACAGGTGATAAGTTGGAAGAATATGCAACTACTCAATATGATAAGGCATTAAAGTTGGAACAAAAGAAAATAGATGCTGAAATAGAACAAAAGAAACTGCAGATGCAGGTGGATGAAAAAAGATTCCAAATGGAAATGGAAAAAGAAAATAAAAGACTTGAAAAAGAGGCTGAAAATAAAAGACTTGAAAAAGAGGCTGAAAATAAAAGACTTGAAAAAGAAGCTGAAAATAAAAGGCTTGAAAAACAGGCTGAGGCTGAAGAAAGAAAGTTACAGGCTGAGGCTGAAGAAAGAAGGTTACAAAGAGAGTCTGATGAGAGAAAAGCAAAAATGGAGCATGAAGAAAAACTCTTAGCTTTAGAGTTGGAGAAGTTAAAGTTATTGAACACTGGTAATGCTAATGATGCAAATAAGGTGTCAGATAAGACTAATGCTAAGGATTTCAAGCTTAATCTACCAGCATTTAATCCCTCAATTGATGATATAACATTTTATCTAGATAGATTTGAAAGTGCATGTAAGGTGCATAATATAGATAAAACATTATATGTTTATCATCTGTCCAAGATACTTAGAGGTGATGCTTTGACTTTATTGAGTATGGTAGATGTGCCTGACAAAAACAACTATGAGGTTGTCAGGGCGGCATTGTTAAAGAAGTACCAACTTAACGAGGACGGATATCGTCTTAAATTTAAAAACATGTTACCAGAAACTGGAGTTGAATTCTCTGAATTCATCTCAAGCATACGTCTTACTTTTTTACGATGGGTTGAGCTATCTAAGACAGAAAGTACATTTGAGGCTCTTATGGACTTACTACTTAGAGACAAGGTCATGTCTTCTGTTAATGAATCCTTTCTTTCTTTTCTTCATGAGCGTAAGCCTAAAAACATAAAAGAAATGGAAGAATACTGTAGCCAGTATGTCACTGCGCATCCTCACATAACCATTAGCAACTCTAAAGTAAAAGAAGGTCTGCCAGTTGCTTCGGCAGCACCTTATGGCCCAAATTTTATGCGTAAATTTCAGGGTAGCAAGCAAAATTTCAATAAAAAGAGTAACCGTAATTATGCACAGGAGCATAGCAATCAATTTCAGGGTGATTCTTCGTCCCAGAACTGGAGACAACCTAATACTAAACGGTATAATACTCCCGTTAATTTTAGAAATTTTCACAAAGGTAATCAGTATAGAGGAAAATATTTTTCTCAGAGACCTCAATACCAGTCTCAACAGTATAGAGATAGTAATGACAGTTATGGAAACTGGAACTCAAACCAGGATAAAAATTACAGTAGAGACTTTAATGATAATTGCAGAGGCAATAATGGTCGCGGTAGATCGCAACATAAGAGAAAAAGATATCAACAGACAAACTCGGTTCAACAAGAATCTCAGGGAGTAGATAAACAGGTTAATCATAATAAAGACCATAATGCTATCGGATGCTCATCTTTTGATTTTGGTAGAGCAAATAAATGTATCCAATGCAGTACTTTATTTGACCCGAAGACCGTTAGTACTTTAAGCTGTGGTCATCCTTTGCCCGCTCTTCCTGCTAATGTTGCTCATGATGGGAGAGGTTCTCTTATATTACATAAGGGGCTTGTAAATAGTAATCCAGTCTCAGTGTTGTTTGATTCTGGATGTACTACTGTTGGGGTTAGGCAATCTCTTGTAGATCCATCCTGTGCTACAGGAAAGGTCATCAAATGTGTTACATTTGGTGGCACGTTGGAAAAGTATCCTACTGCCATAATACATATAGCTACTCCTTTCTTCACGGGAGATGTCCACGCGTGTCTACTTCCAAATCCTATTGCGGACCTTATTATTGGTCGTATTCACGGAGTTAGGGAATGTACCCCACAGCAGATTGCTGTTTGGGAAGAGCAAAACATTGAAGCTACCAATGCGGTGGTCACAAGAGCACATGCTCTGGATCCACCTCAAACTTCATTAACTAATAATGATGAAGTAAATGACCAAGATAGTCACTTGACTATTACACGTGACTCATTTATCAAATTGCAAGAAGAAGATCCTTCTTTAAAAAATTCTTCATTCTAGCAAAAAAAGGTGATCCTAATCAAAATACTAATAGAAAATCTTGGATTTCTATGAAGAACGGCGTACTTGTACGTATGGTACAAGACTCGACTACGTCCACTCATTCACAAATTCTTGTGCCTAAGAGCATGAGATTGCAAATATTGCAACATGCTCATGACTCGCAATGTGCTGGACATATGGGTTTTTCCCGTACAAAGTCGAGGGTTCTTGCGGCTTTCTTTTGGCCATTTGTGAGCAAGGACATACGAATGTACTGTCGCTCTTGCAAAGTATGTCAGGAGGTCAAATCTAAAGGACCACGACATGCTGCGCCTATCCAGGCTGCTGACATTCCTATTCGCCCTTTTCAAAAGATGGCAATAGATATTATCGGTCCTTTTAGAATTAAGTCAGCTAGAGGACATCAATTTATTCTTACATGTGTCGATATGTGCACACGTTGGCCAGAGGCAATACCTCTCAAGAGCATCTCAACTGCTGATATCGCAGACGCTCTTTGGCTAATATTCTCTCGCTTGGGTTTTCCCGGAGAAATATTGTCAGACCATGGCACTCAACTTATATCGGACACTATGTCACAGGTAATGTCTATGCTACATATTAAAAGGTCTCTCAGCAGTATCTATCACCCAATGTCTAATGGGTTAGTCGAACGTTTAAATAGGACTCTGAAAACTTTACTTGGTAAGATAACTGAGGATCATCCTCAGGATTGGGACAGGGTCTTACCCGCGGCTCTCTTTGCGTATAGAGAGGTCCCTAATGAACATACAGGGTTTTCCCCTTTCGAACTTGTCTTTGGCGCGCAACCGCGCGGCCCTATGTCTTTACTTCACGATCTAATTACTGCCGATAATATTAGCGATGAGACTCAATCTTCTTATGAGTACGTCATTGCTCTTAGGCAAAAGATCATCGAGGCATGCAAACTAGCAACTTCTTCATCCGAATTTGCTAAAGAAAAGGCAAGGCAGTTTGCAAATAAAAATAGATGTCTGCGACAACTTTGTCCAGGTGACAAAGCTCTCGTTCTACTTCCTTCAAGGGAGAACAGACTTCTAATTGCATGGAAAGGTCCATATGCAATAGTCTCCAAAATCTCTGAGGTCGACTATGTTGTCGATATTGATGGAAAGCATAAAACTTTCCACATAAATATGCTCACGGAATTTCATGAAAGACCAGACTATTTGCAGCCTATTTTCCAGGCAACGGACAATTCTCAAGCACCTCATGGTCAGTACTCATCTCTGTCAGTTATACAGGATGAGGAAACTACTTTTTCTGATGTCAATCTTCCTCTTCCTATGGTCCCACTTTATTCTACGGAATCTTGGAAAAACGTGACCGTTTCTCCAAATCTTTCCGCTGAGGAACATCGACAAGTTTCTTCGATGTTGCAAACATTTCAGGATGTTCTTACAGACATCCCGGGACACACACATGTCATTGAACATGACATTGTGCTAACTGATCATAATCCTATCAGAGTCAGACCTTATCCAATACCTATCCATTTCCAGTCTCAAGTCGAAAAAGAATTGGATGAAATGATACGTTTGGAAATCATTGAACCATCCACTTCAGCATACTCTTCGTCTATGGTTATTGTTCGAAAGAAGGATAATAACATTCGCATTTGCGTAGATTATCGCAAATTGAACCAAGTTACGAAGTTCGACGCTGAACCTATGCCTTCATTAGAAGAGCTACTCAATAAACTTTCTAATTCTAGATTCTTTACCAAACTAGATTTGTCTAAAGGTTATTGGCAAGTTCCTCTAACCGAACGTGCCAAACCTTTTACAGCTTTTTCTACAACTAGGGGTTTATTCCAATGGAATTTCATGCCTTTCGGTCTTATGAACGCCCCTGCTACATTCGTACGCATGATGCGGCGAATTCTCGCATATCGTACAGATGTCATAGCATACCTAGATGATATCTGTCTATTCAGTGATTCCTGGGAAGATCACTATTTGGGTTTATACGAATTACTGTCTACTCTTCGCGAGTATAACTTGACTGCAAAACCCTCTAAAGCCTTTATAGGATTTAGTGAGATTTCTTTTCTGGGTCATCGTGTTGGTCATGGTCTTTTAAAGACAGAGGACCACAATGTTTCAAAAATACTTAACATTTCGGTCCCTAAGACGAAGAAACAAGTACGGAGTCTATTAGGTTTGATCCAATTCTACGGACGATTCATTCCGAATCTGTCCTCCATTATGGCACCGCTTTCTACTTTATTGAAGAAAGGGTCGCCTAATCTGATCCGCTGGTCTAAAGAATGTCAATCCTCATTGGACCAGGTTAAAGCCCTATTTTCATCTCCACCTATTCTTAGGTTACCTACTATTGAGAAGACTTGTGTTCTTCGAAGTGACGCCTCGTCAACTGGGATTGGGGCAGCACTAATGCAGGAGTATTCTGATACTCTGCATCCGGTGATGTATATCTCTAGGAAATTAAATCCTGCAGAAAAGAATTACTCGGTTTTAGACCGTGAGTTATTGGCTATGGTATGGTCTATTCTGAAGTTACAAAGATTTCTTCTAGGCGCACACTTCATTGTGGAAACCGACCAAAAAGCGCTTACTGCTATTCAGAGCAAAAACTTGAAGAGCTCGAGGTCCACTCGTTATGCCATAGCTCTTCAACCATTTCATTTCTCGGTGCGAGCTATCCGTGGTTCGGATAATGTGATGGCAGACATTCTGTCCAGATGCCCACACGATTCCACATGATTCTTCTGTCATATATATTTCCTGATATACAATCCAATACTATAACGACATGTTAGCAGATATTTTCTCACTTTTTTTTGGGGGGGTATTTATAACATTGTACCATGTAATTATCTAAGAAGGCTTAGTTAGTGATATACGGGCCAAAAGATCACTCGGCCACATTTAAATAAATTATTTTCAGGATTGTATTAAGAGATTTACCAGTTGTCTTTAAGATTTGTGTTATTGATATTTTCGCAGCACATCATTGAAGTCTGCGAGATTATGTCCATTGTGGAACTTTGAGGATATCAAGGCCTGTCCTAGATTGGGAGCGGATGATGTCCACATCTTCTTCTATTGAATGTTTTATGTCAACGAAGATCAACACATGTATTACTTATTAATTACTGTTGCTTTATATAATGTAATAATATAGTGCGGTATATTAGTAAATTACACCGCTATTTGCAACACATTGTATGATATCATAATAATATATTTAATTTCATATATTGGTATGAGAGTAATTTGACTTTCATTATGATGTTGCCATCATTGTGGCGTGTGTTGGTGGCACCTTCCTGGAATATATAAGCGTATACTTAGATAAATTTTTTCTCTAAGGATCTGAGATATGATCTCAGTGTCGCTCCATGCGTTGAGCTAATTTGTTAGGTATATATATCCACGCATCATACGTGCGTTAGGAGCCTAGATTTTTCCGGCTCCAGGATTTTAAAAAAAAATGTGTTTCATTTTTTTTTTCCCGGGAGGGTGCGGTAATGTTACGCACGGATCATTATTATTTTTCGTTTGTATAAACATTTTTCGTATGTATGATCATTTTTTGACTGAAATGTATATTATATATATTTTACAGTCAAAGGGACAGAACCCGAGATATTGATACTGCTATTTTTTATGAGTTTACCTCCTCTTGTATGGAGACACGTTCGGTCTATAATTTCTTGAACGAAGCGTGACCATATCTCCTTATTTGGTAGTATCAGTCAACTATGGTAGATGTCTGAAAACCTGTCTTAACGCTTCTGTTCATGACCATAAAAGGCGCGACTGTGTAAGACTTTTATCTCGAATGTTCTTAGAATCGTCTAATGTGAACGGCGACTCAGATATTGTTGTTCTGCGCATGTCTCGACTTGGAGAGTTCGTTTGTGGTTCCGCCCAGCTCGGGGCAGTTAAGAAATGGTCTGAGTAGCGAGCAGACGCAACCTGCGTCTTGTGATTTTCTGAGGGAAATACATTGTCTTTGTGAGTTAGTTAGCTAACTAGACTATTTCCCAGTATTATTCAAGCCTGCCTGGAGGCATATGTTCATGGTTGATTTTCCGAAATAAGGTAATTCCTCTTGTATCGAACTTTATGCTATCATCTAGAGGTTCGTCATTTTGTCGCCTTTTTGCTCGCCTGTGTGATTCAAAATGGAGAGGTACTTTGACTAGGATTAAGTCACGGTGCGTTACCTCTAGTTTTTACCTCCATTATAATTTATAAAAAAAATGTTTCATTTATTTATTTATCCCATATGCGGGTCGTTTACGCACGGTACAATTCATTATTATTTTTCGTTTGTATAAACATTTTTCGTATGTATGATCATTTTTTGACTGAAATGTATATTATATATATTTTACAGTCAAAGGGACATAATCCGAGTTATTGAGACTACAATTTTTTAGGAGTTTGCCTTCTCTTGTATAGAGACACGTTCGGTCTATAATTTCTTGAACGAAGCGTGACCACATCTCCTTATTTGGTAGTACCAGTCAACTATGGTAGATGTCTGAAAACCTGTCTTAACGCTTCTTTTCATGACCATAAAAGGCGCGACTGTGTAAGACTTTTATCTCGAATGTTCTTAGAATCGTCTTATTGTGAACGGCGACTCAGATATTGTTGCATGTTTCTGCGCATGTCTCGACTTGGAAGTTCGTTTTGTTGTTCCGCCCAGCTCGGGGCCGTTAAGAAATGGGCTGAGTAGCGAGCAGACGCAACCTGCGTCTTGTGATTTTCTGAGGGAAATACATTGTCTTTGTGAGTTAGTTAGCTAACTAGACTATTTCCCAGTTTTATTCAAGCCTGCCTGGAGGCATATGTTCATGGTTGATTTTCCGAAATAAGGTAATTCCTCTTGTATCGAACTTTATGCTATCATCTAGAGGTTCGTCATTTTGTCGCCTTTTTGCTCGCCTGTGTGATTCAAAATGGAGAGGTACTTTGACTAGGATTAAGTCACCGGTATCTTTATACCTGAACTAGTTATATATATATATATATATATATATATATATATGGGTCGCTCTAGACCAACAAAACTATTGTCTGTGTTCCAGGATTCGTTATATCAGAGATCACGTCCAAGTCAGATGGTTAGACTTAGGAAGGTTATAAAGGTCGAGCTGACCTGTAATCCATGTATGCTATTCACGTGCAGACAGTAAACGGACTTATTGTATGCATCTGATCTGCTAGCATCAGGAAGGGAATATTTATTATTGTCTATGAACATTGTTGAGCTGCAGCTGACACTGTTGCAGAAGTTATATATATATATATTATTTATACAGCTTCACGAACCAGAACTTTAGGATATCGAACATACAGAAGCTATCTGTTTACAATACAACTATTGAGTATTGAATCCTAGATGACTATCGGCTAATATGATTTGAATGCTGAACTCGTTGAACTATGTTGATGTCATAAATATCATGACTGTTTTTGTGACGTGCAATAAATGGTAAAAATTATACAACGAAGTTACCATTTCTATGACTCCACACATCATGTTGCCTGTGTTGTACCCTGTGAACTACTCTACTGAAACATACACAGCAACATTATAAACCAGATAAGACACCCACATCTTGCACTTTAATACCTGGTGTCGATAGGGGTGGTAATTTGACGTCATCCTAAATCCACCCTTATCAATTATGTTACCAAAAACAAAAGACAGATGGACTAAAGATAGAAAGAAGGGAGAGGCAGAAAGCAGGCACAGGCAATACTAACACGAGTCGCGCGATACACAATTACTACCATCACGCGTGTAAGGCCACAAGCACTAGCTTTTTTTCAAATCGACAGTGATAAAAACACTACCCATACCAGAGTTAGATTTTGAAACTTACAAAATTCTTATTGGGAAACATGACATTATACTGGTTTACGTTTGAAAACATTACAGTACCCAGACAGCACATCTTCGAAACAGGAGGTAGAAGAAATTGCATATTTTGAACGCAGCCACTTAGCTCTTTTAAATTTGTATATTTGGGTTCCTTAGGACTTGCTGACAAATAATATGTTAAACGTTACGCAAATAGTCTAAGAATTACCAAATTATAGCCAAAATAAAATAGTGAGGGTGTCAGACAACACCAAAATCAGAATCGCTCAGTGGCAGAATTTTAGGCCACCATTGTACGGAAAATGAGTCTCCATGTTAACTCCTATTTGATTGGAGCGCAACAAATGTAAGGCTAAACACGATTAGTCGGACTATAAATACTATCTTGTGTTGTCAGGGGAAACGTGAGAAGGGGTACTTTTTTGAAAAGATGTGTAGACATGGCCTGATTGGGTAGAGCTGCGAATATACTCAATTCAGAGCGTCTGTTCAGGGCCACATCTTGTAATAAACCTACTAAGAAACAGTGCGTTGAGCACCAGGATATATTTTTTTCCAAATAAAAGCCTGGGACATCGGCAGATCGGAGTTGTGCTATATTCATTGCCATTCAACGTCACTGTGTATTATTTCCATGAATTGTGGTAGGTTTGAAATATTTGACATCTTTTTAAATGAAAATTGAATGTAAATTGATACTTATGTCTGTATATATGTGTGGTTCAGTAGCGAACATGAGGTAAAGCCTATAGTGCTCCAGCCTGAACAGAAGGTGTCGGAGGAAAGTAAAACTACATGGAATTGCCAAGCAGTACACTGACACCTAGATTATTGACTAAAAAGAAATAATGCTGGAATTGCAGAGGCGTAGTAACCATTAAGGAGGAATATACTGGTGTAAAGTATTTCAGATGAAGCTGACAGTTGGCATAACGCTCTGAACTCAGGTTTGTTTTGTATTGTGCTCAGTGTAGAGCTAGAGTATAAATTAGTTCTGAAGTAGGAGGTACAACCTTCTTGTTTCAGGGACCGTGGTCTTAAAGTTATTGAGCAGCCCTTGGTCAGAGCTTTGCTGAATCCAGAGTCGGACAGCATACTCCTTGGTTCATTTAGCTAACAGTGAGGTGTCTCCAGAGCACAGGGGAGCAATCGATCAGAGGAGTCTTTTCCTGCCACCATCACGAAAGATAAGCTGATGTGGCCAGCTGAGCTCAACATTATGTACCCCCATCTTGAAATGACATTGTAAAATAAAATTAAGAGGGGAATTTAATTGTTTTGATGCCAGGAACTGAGAACATCTCTACTACTAGTTCCAACAGAAACAAACTATTAAAGTCATGATGACAAATACCAACAGAGCTTGAACAAAACAAAACCAGTATTCCTCATATTACTACTACACAACTGACACACATAGAATAATATAAATAAAATATGTCACTCCAAGATTCATATTGATAAATTCTGTACATATAACTTGTAATTAAAATTGATTGTGACTCCTGGTTCTCTTTGTATTTGAATCAGGACACATATACATTAATGACAGCACTGAATACATATTGATATTTGAAAATTTATCAGTGACTCATTTAAGATATTCTCATAGAGTGTTATATGTATGTGAGTGTCACAGTGTTGTCAAGTGTGGTGGGATAAATTAAATTGTTTATCTGTCTGTTGTTGTTGTGACTTACACTTCATCATATACATACCCTAGACATATAACGTAGTCATCACAATATTCCAGAATAATTCTGACTGAGGTATACATATGTGGCAGCAAGTAAGGTTATCTATAATACACTACTCTTATTAGATATAGATACCTTCACAGCTGATCTCAGTCAGTACACTAAGTCCCCTATAAATATTTATAACATCCCACTTTACCACACCATTCTACTTCATGTCTTACCGCAGTTCCCCTCAACTTCCTCGAGAGAATAGAAACAAGATGTCAATAAGCCAAGCAGTGACTTACCAACTGTCACCACAACTCAAACTTCAAGATATCGGTATGGAAACTAAATGACAGCTGATAAATCGCATTGTTGTCATTGTCAAACAGGTACCTGACCAATGCACAGGAGAGAATAATCACATTCTATGAGATTAGATGCTTAAGAAAAACCATTAACGTTGCCAGGAGAGACAGAATGAGAAATGATTACATCCGAAAAAGTGTAGGAATTACACCCTTCATCAAGTATATAGCGAGACAGAATTAAGTGGTTTGGCCGTCTCATGATAATGGAGCCTGATAAACTACCACAGTAGAATATCTGCATTCAGGTCATTGGAAAGGCAAAAGGAGATAAAAGTATACAGCATACAAGACATCCTACAACAATACGGGAGACACTTGGCTCAAGAACCAGAACTTCAGCTCCCCACTACGCTTTACGGCACTAGTGGAAGGTAATAGTCAAATAACGTAAGAAATGACAATTATTTGAATGTTGATTCATGAAGGCTGTATTTTTTATACAGATAACAATATTTTTGTTTGTTGATGCAGATGTTAGTTTTAATTGCATTGTTCATATTTACCAGCATTAATTTTACTGTTTACACAACAGGCCAATCACCTGTTTGTCTTACAATTTGATTACATGTTCACCAGAGAGCCGTTGTGCTCTTTGTGTCACCTCTACACTCTGTTAGGGGTTAGAATAGGTTCCAATTACGAAAGAAAGAAATGTTACTGTTGATTTGTCCGGGCTTATAATTTACTTTTGATTTCTGCTAGCAGTTATGTAACTGTTGATTTGTGCTAGCAGTCATGTAACTGTTGATTTGTGTAAGCAGTCATGTAACTGTTGATTTGTGTAAGCAGTCATGTAACTGTTGATTTGTCCTAGCAGTTATGTAACTGTTGATTTTTACAAGCAGTAATTTGATGGTTTGGTAGTAAGGCAATTGTTATTAAGTACCAGAAGTGTTTGCCCCCCGTACTACCCGGGGGTCTCTGAAGAGACAAAGAAAGAACGGCAGCACTACTATACCATCAGGCATGTCGTGCAAGGCGACTAATATTAGCCTCTCCATGACGCTGGCAACCTTATCATGTACAATAAATTGCCTCAAAAACGACCTCTGTAAGAGCATGTGAATGTTTGGTGCAAGCTTTAGCACAGAGACCAGGAGCAGTGGTGGCTACATGCTTCTAAAGACCGCCAAGAAAAACGATGATGAAGTATGACTAGAAATGTTTCCAATGACAACATCACGTGTACCAAATAAGATACAGGTAACCTTCCATTTACTCCGGGAATGCGTTCATCAATGAACTGGTGCAATTGGAATCGGCGTAAATTGAAACCATTTTATAATGTATCCAGGGACATACGTTCTAGACACCCACAAATTGACGAGCAATATAATGCTATTATATTTAAAGCTCTGAAATAAAGTAAATTAAATAGTCATTAAAATAAAATAAAGTCAATAAAGACGTAAAGTAAATTCGAGAAAAATTTAAGTAAATAAAAAAATATAAAGTAGATTAAAATTAAAAAGAAGACTCTGTACACTTACAACCAAAAATGGTGTTAAACAACGACTTTTGTTTTCTGATGAAGTCCTTGGTTGAGGATGGTCACGGTTTGTGAAGAAAGCATGCAGTTTTGACAGTCGTGATTTCCTCTTTCTTTCTTTCGAAATTTAGTAATGAGGGTTCATGGTTGTTGTAAGACACTTCTTTGTTGTAGCACTCCGCTCCGTCATGGTTAGTCTGGCAGAGCTCATTAGTGAGTTCCTCCACGTGTGAAGGAATGCGCTGCAGATCACATGTCTTTATTTCAATGCTATGTTTTCACATGTAACTTCGTCTAAGCTCACCTCTTGTGCTAGTCGTCTAACGTCTTTAATTTAATTTAACAAAAATATTTCATTTTAATGTAATAACAAGTTTTAAAATATACATGTTTTACTTTCTTCGCAATGTTTTTAACGGTTGTGTTTCAAAATCGGCGTTATTTTGAATCGGCGCAAACTGGACAGGCGCACATCGAGAGCTACCTGTAACACTGATTTTCTTCACGCAGGGAGCATCAGTGGACTTGTTGGGGGAATAATTGCAAATCTGATCACCGCCTCAACATTCCCAGGAGGCTTGAACGATTTCTTGAAGAACACGTCCAAAGATTACGCAGTTCTGGCTGGGTCCACCACAAGCTTTGGTCTGTCGCTGATATTGACCATTGTAGTTTCATTACTGACCAACAAAGTAAGTTTTCTTGTCCTACACATTACTTATTGCAGTGTCAGTAATTACGCAAAACATTATTGTAGTGGTGTTTGATGGTGTTGTATGATGTTGATATTACTAAATGTAATTGTATGAGGCCAGCTGTGAAGGCTCCTGAGATAAAATGTAGTTGAGAATTGTCAGAAGGCCTTTCTTGCTACCACTACGACCTCACACTTAATTTTTTTTAATGAATGTAGCTACGTAAAGTGTCTAGGGTTATGATATGTAGTGTGGTGTAATAGGTTATAGATATACCCACAGATATTTAACAAGACTAATAATATTAATAAATGTTAAAATACACTGAACTAACTCACGTGTGTAAAATTTTTTGATAGAATTACATTTATTTTGTTCTGGATCAATTTTTTTGGTTGACCAGAACTTAAAAGGATTTAGAGATTATGAAAGAAATGCATGGAATATTATATCATAAATGCAATAGTGTACATATATATGTACTATCCTAGTTAGTTTTATTAAAATGTTCTAGTAGTCATCTACTTGGGAGGATAGTTAATGTTTGTGCTGTTGGGGTGGCCTCATCACACCTGTCTATATTGACTACACAGTGTCCAGAAAATGGTGGGAATTTTTATGAGGGTATTAGTACTACACAGCGTTGGTGAATGTCCAGCAGACCAGAGGCTCACTCATCTTGTAGTTGTAGCTCTGGTGCTGAAATCAGGTGGTCCCACCTCTCCGTGCTGGCGGGCAATAATGGTGGTCTCTGTCACAAGTACTGCACAGATACACTCGAGTAAAGTCACCAACTGAATAGTCACTGCTTTGTTGACAACAGAAACTCACAGCTCTGCAATCAAAGTATGGGCCATGTGTCAAAATCTATTCTCTACCCACGTCTGGACACAGCACTGACACAACAACCACATCATACAGACAGGTCAGATCTCTCTGACCAAACAGCACATTTACCATGGTGGTTTTACATCAGATAGATCCTCCCAGACTATAGATTCTGAAAAAATATTTATTAGTTTTCTGCCCTAAAAGAGGATAGGTAATATGTTTCATTATTCTCAACACTTGATCTGTCTTGCATAATCCTTGCTGGAGTTTATGTACATTGTTGGTCCCTAGACCCTGACTAGGGCGGGGGGTCTAGAGCAAATCCCTACTTGTTTGTAAGGCTAGATTTCGATATGGCAGTATCAAATCACTCGAACATGAAACAATATTCAAAATATATAAGGAAATAATTTCAATCTTACCAGATTATGAATAAATAACACAGAATTGCTAGCAAAACTCAGCTGAGCTGCTGGCTATAGTATGGCGTCCCTAAACTTCTTACACTTTCTTTCATATGGAAATCACCACACTTTAAAATCTGTGTCTATCACTGAACAACTATTGAGAAATGACCCCAAATCCGCGTCTAAGCGCCGACAATATGCTTGTCTGTGGCCAATCACTGCCTAGGTTTTTTTTGAATTTCAAATTTCCTACACTAAAGTCATTTCAGTCATGCTTCAGTCAAGTATGGATGTTTATCTGTTAGTCTGTCCGTCTCTACTTGCGTTTCTACAAAATTGTACTTGATTTTTGAACCAACCTTTCTCTCCCCTCCAAAATTTTGTCGTTAAAAGTTATTTTTAGACACAGCCACCACAATATCCCCTCTCCTCCATACCAAGTAGATTTGAACACCTGCGTCTCGAGGTCGTGTTTTTTTTGTGCAAAATAGCGACACTTTTAGATTCAATACAGTCTGTCGATGATGTAAACTACACTGTCTTTTGTCATTATCTTCAATATTATCTATCCGTCTGTAAAATTAAGAACATATTAGTTCACTGCTCAGAATAGGCCATCCGGCCAACTAATTTTTATATTCCTAACATTAATATTAAGAAAAAAGTACTTTTTAATTTTTGTAATATTCCTAACATCTGCGTTTAGCCGCTGAATTCAAATCAAGGGCTTGGTATCGCAAAAGCGTCCAATAAATGACTGTGGCGTAACATATCTATGGTCCCTTCTGTCGAGTTGCTTACTTTTTATGTCAACTTGGGAAACGTGACTTTTCTCCGTTTCCCCCCCCCCCCAATTGCGTCTCCTTAGCCTTTCTAGTCTCACGCAATCTTTCCAGTCATATTTTTTTCTTTTTATCCGCCGTTCCCCTCCTGTCTAGCGAGTCAATTTTTATGGAGGGTGATGACCCGCGGTCTGGGCGATCATGTACATCAGCAGCCTACGCATTATGTTTTATCCTTAAATGTTATCTTTGGAGGTATTTCACCGTTGTATCTCTGTCAATTTCACTACAATTATCATGTGACCCATTCTGGCCACACATGTTTTAGATCATTGCAATAAGGTATGTCCTATTGTAGAACAATCTGGCAATTCTTGTAGAACAATCTGGCAATTTTTGTAGAACAATCTGGCAATTCTTGTAGAACAATCTGACAATTCTTGTAGAACAATCTGGCAATTCTTGTAGAACAATCTGACAATTCTTGTAGAACAATCTGGCAATTCTTGTAGAACAATCTGGCAATTCTTGTAGAACAATCTGGCAATTCTTGTAGAACAATCTGGCAATTGATCGTCAGCGTAATTGTCCTTTTCGTTGCCCATGAAACATGAAGCCACTAATGAAGCTGACCACGTTGCAGGAAGCCTGCCCAAAAGTATTTAAATACTTGCGTAGTGGTGTTTTCTGTAGTAATTTATTTGACATGAAGGGGTTGCCAGCCTCATGAAGAACCTCATATTTAGCCGCGCTGTACGACATGCGTGAAGGAGCATTATTTGTATTCTTTCTTTGTTCCATCAGGCCCCCGGGAACTATATGAGGTAATGTGGCCATTACGCCGTCATTTATTTCCAATATTCCAAATGTCGAGACCCTGTCACGTGCTGGCCTGCAAAGCATGTATACACTGCTTAGACAGCGCAAACTAAGCTGGCTTGGTCATGTCCACCGCATGGAAAATGGTCACACCCCTAAAGATATTCTGTACAGGCAACTAACAAATGGCAAAATAACAGTAGGTCAACTGCAGCCGAGGTTTAAAAATGTGTTTAAGAGAGACATGAGGACACTGGACATAAATCCAGCAACCTGGGAGGATGAAGCTGCCGATCGCACCAAGTAACACGATACGCCCTACGGCGCCACCTCAGTTTGGGCGAAAAGGAGCTCTCACAACAAGCAGAAGGGAAAAAAATAAAAACAGTTGAGGGCTATCACCTCAGGGGCGTATTCCCGTACTCAGTTCTGACTGAAGGGGGCTCCTATTTTTAATTTCCACTAATGTAAGCCTTACTGTCCCTCATGCTGACCACTGTAGTGTAATAAAGTAAGTCATTGTGTCTTTTGTACTAGTTATTGTTGTATTTCATAAAGACAAATCAGGTAAGTCCTGTCTTTCGCTGACAGTTATGTTTCATTAAATGCCAATAAAGGTATCCTTACAGTCGATCATTATTTGATCATTGTTATATTTCATTAATAACGAGTAAAGTAAGAACTTCTATCTCTTGAAATAAACACGGTAGTTTTTGTAAGTTGCTACTACAATTACTTCTCTACCAGAAAAATATTTTAATTGTGCTACTTTTGTTTGTGCACTGACGAAGATGTATGGTGTCGGTACCGTGACACCTTGAAACTAAAACTGACCTACAGGTGGTATTGTAATTACAGATTAAGTCTAGACAGGACGAGCTAGTTGAGTGGCAGAAGGCGCGTGACATCGACAACCCTCTTAAGCCCTGGAATGAATTGTTCAAAGAGGAGTTTCCGACCTTGAAGGCTGGCGAAAAGCCAACGTATGACGAGCTAGACAAGGTAAAGAGGTCAAGTGTCTATGTGCTTGATGTAAATAAGTCGGACAGACAGGCAAGCTAGTGGGCATACAAAAAGATAGATAGATAGATAGATAGATAGATAGATAGATAGATAGATAGATAGATAGATAGATAGATAGATAGATAGATAGATAGATAGATAGATAGATAGATAGATAGATAGATAGATAGATAGTGTCGTAAATTTAGATAGGTTTGAAAGTTATTTATGGTCCCGCCTGAGTAGAGTGGATGGTGATAAGTACGTGAGAAATAAAGGTGTGAGAATAGATTTTACGAGTGAATAGTTTAACGAGAAGATCTGTCTCTGGAATGAGAAGTTTCTCTAGTCCATATTATCTATACGACTATCTTTTAGTACAAGACAATCTTGCCCCTCCTTTTACCTAGAAATATAAGTTTAACTACACACACACACAGCTATGTGACAACCAGACACATGAACGTGAAAAACTACGGTAAATTGGATATGGGTCTGACCAACACACAAGTTAAGTTTCGTTTGTTGTTTATTATCATTAAATTTTACAACATCGAATATCTAAAAAAAGATCAAATAAAATCAGAATTACATACATAAGAAAGTATCAGAATACACGTGCCCTCCCCTTATTGAGAAGAAAAAAGAACCCAACAAGTTAATAACCCCAAAGGTCAAAGGTTAGAACTAGGTTACAGAATAGACAGTAAAGAAAACAAAGTTCCTACTAAATGCTACCACGTAAAGTAAACAATTTTAATCCATATCAAGTTGGTGCAATATTTGTAACAAAGAAAAAATATTCACTCTCTCTCTGTCATACTCTCTTTGTCATACAGTGGCCACTCAATCACGCTTACCCTATTCTTGGTGATATCCCGTTGGAATTACAATGGTTCCTGAATATACAAATGTAAGGGATATTATCCAAGTTGGCCCCAGTCCATCCTCTATAACAAATAAGATTTTATGAGGGGGACGCCAAATTTGGTGGTGTATTCCTGGAATAATACGAGTATATGTCACCTCGATTAGTTAGTGTAGAAACCGAGATCTAGTGTTCACAGCAAACAGTGGAAAATACGTCCAGTATTTGGAAAAAAAAGTCTAGTTGCTAAAAACTGTTACAATTGTTAATTGATGGTAAATTCTATTGGCTGGCTCTGTGGTGAGTGCCGATTTTGAAACAGCGTAACATTCTGGATAAGTCCGCTGATACGACTTTCAAAAGCCAGATATTGGTATTATTTCATACACAACCCCCGTGGGCTGATAAATTGGAAAAAATATCTGGGTATTGATGAGTCCAGTTAGATTTACTATTTAAATGTTTACTTGTCTCTTTGGCCAATCCTGTTCACAAATGAGCATGGGGACACATAAGCCAAGAAAAGATAACATTAGTCATTCAGTAAATGAAGAAAAGGACCAAAATAGACCGCTGGTCGCAATTGATCAGGTCTGCGAGGAATAAAGAACATTTATGAAAAAAATGCTACTATTCTATATATACACGGACGGGGACAAGACGATCTCTTTCCCACTCCGTCAGTCCTGATTAAAGTTAAAAGGCACACGGAGACTTTATTTACAACTATACGGTCAGCTTTTCGCCCGCGCTGTATTTTCAGGTCGGACGAAGGTATGCACCCTTTCCGCCCTTCAGCGAGCGTTAACGATCAGCTCACATTGTCAATTATTAGTTAATTATCCATACGTGCACTTAACAAATATCGCCTGTCGTTAATAGCTATTAGATTGTCGGCGTGTGTTTGTTTAGTCGTATGACATTAAATAATAGTCACTTATAATAACTACACAAAATGAAATAAACGTGAATTTTTTTGTCCCTAGCAGTCGCGCCTAGCATATTAATTAGTCAACTAAACGTCTCTTCTTGTGTGAGGAAGCAGGTGGTAAAATTAACATTAACTGGACACTGGTAAAAAATATCTACGCGTTATTATTTCACTGGTCTTAACAGCTAGAACTTTAAGTGAATTATAATGGTAAACTTTAACACTTTAACGCGTAAGCACAAATTTCTATTACCAGAAAATCCGAATGAAATCCACACGAAATGCTATTAACACATCTTCCACAATGGTTCTAGACTACGTGTTTAGACTATCCGAAAAATTCTGAGCGACAACTGATATCTGGTTTAGGAAGCCACAGTTTATATATCGTCATAGTATTATGATCTCTAAAGGATGTTAATTTTCACACTGTTGTGCATAGCAGAAATCAGAAACCTAAATTCCAAAGATAAAAGGTTTTCACGGTCGCTCTGTCGGTGTTGCTACTCGACAACAGAGACTTGGAAGCGTGTAACGGGTTTCTTCCGAGATTTTCCCCGCTTCTGAAGATCAAAGCGTTAACTCCCCTCTGTGTACGAACATCAAAGGGTAGTCGGGAAAATATTTCTGCCCGAGCGTCTCACTTCGAAAGGTCCAGTGTTATTCACGCGCGGTCTGTCTGATATCCGATGATTGACAGATCAGCTCGCGTGAGAAACTCAGGTACACAAACCAGATTCGCTCCCTGTTATGACTGGCAGGTCGCTGAAGTTGGTAAACAACTTCGTTTGTTTACGTCTCAAGGAAAAGAGGCGTGGATTGAAAATGAGTAAACGCAGGCTGTCAATGCATGGCTTTGCTAGCGAATCATAGAACGCCAACGAGGTCACGAAAGACTGTCAGATACTGTAGGCTATATTTCCATTACACGTCACAGATAGATAGATAGATAGATAGATAGATAGATAGATAGATAGATAGATAGATAGATAGATAGATAGATAGATAGATAGATAGATAGATGGATGGATGGATGGATGGATGGATGGATGGATGGATGGATAGATAGATAGATAGATAGATAGATAGATAGATAGATAGATAGATAGATAGATAGATAGATAGATAGATAGATAGATAGATAGATAGATAGATAGATAGATAGATAGATAGATAGATAGATAGATAGATAGATAGATAGATAGATAGATAGATAGATAGATAGATAGATAGATTTCACATAGATAGATGTGACGAGTGGTTCATTTGGTATAAATGATAAGTAGATAAATAGGTGTATCAGATGATACAAGGATACAATTGCCAGATAAGAGTTCTGGTCTTAAAAGAAATACCCCAGTCTTAGAATAAGCTCTGATGTATAGTTGTCATAGGTATAGTCAGACTATAAAGTTATCTGGCCCAGATGGTAATGATAAGTACCAGACACTTAGCCGCTTCCTCTCAGCAACTATCCTATGATGTATTGATTCTAGGGTAAATAAAATAATGAAATGTGTAACTTCGAACCAAGCAGTAGTAAGTTACTCAAGTCCTCGGGTACAACTTCAAACCAAACAGTAGTAAGTTACTCAAATCCTCGGGTACAATTAAATCAATTTATTATGTCTATTAATTTTTCTTTTCTCTTTTAGGAAAATGAATGAAAGACAAACACAATTGGTATTTATATTTACATACGAAAGGTGTAACACACAATATTACATTATACACCAAATTCATACAATGCCTCTTAGGAATGTCACTTTAGATTCTAGTGTCACTAAAATTAACTTTCACTGTTGAATAGACTTGAACTATTAGTTTTTGAAGCACTGTTCTCAAACTTAACTATAGTCCCTTTGACGTGTGATATTGTCTTTAAAATTATACTGACTTTATAAACAAATGTTTTCTCATCATTTGAGTTTATACTTTTTGGTAGTCCATATATTATGAGTCAGTCTTTCTTAAGATAACTTATCTTGGATGACATCACCGTGCTGTCAATTAGATTTCGACAGTGGCTGGCGTTGCCATGCAGTAGGGTTTCCAGACCTGAACTGTTGTATACTCTTAGTGATTTGAGTGCTTCTCTGGCTATCACTGGTATAACAAACAGTCTGCTGCCGTGTTGACAGTAATGTACGATTTAACCTACAACAACAAAATGTCCCTAGGCTAGTATTTGGCTAGGAGAAACTTTCCTCTAGCACAGATGTGAGGCCAGTAAGTCATCAGATGTCATTTGTTATAGTCAGACCAGACAGTTTAATTCAGTGACATAATATTCTCATTTTTTATCATAAATATATACACATCATTCATTTGAGTTAATTCTTCCTATTATTTCACATTTCACTGTATGCATTGTTCCATCCAGTAATCAAGAAAGGCTTTGTAAGTCTCCTAATGTGCATTCCAATTATTCATCCTTTGGTTCATTCAAAAAATGTATAGCATCAATAACTTCTTCCCTCCAAATATTTACAGAATATAATTCTACACAATATAATTGAATCTGCAATAAAATAATATATACACATTTACTAAGGCGAGTCAACTTACTTTCAATTCAGAAATACACTGGGCATCAATGGCCTGGCAGGCTGCACACGCATACAGATGGCAAATGCTTGGTGGCGAGCTCTGTCCTTTCCTCTGTGTCCGAAAAATTTTGGCGGTGTGTGCTATTCAAATCTTTTCTCTCCGTTTTACACCCCTTTTTCTTCCGGACGAGAAAGCAGTGACGTCATATCTTATCTGTCCATCTCAATTTTTGGCAAATCGAGCTGATTTTAGCCAAGTGAGTTTTTATTCCAACTTCCATTCTATCCTACTCCTTTAATATTTCTCCGATTCTCTCCATCTTGGTCTTGTTTAACAGGACGATTGAGAGCTGTCGTTCTAAGTAATTTTCTTTCCCTTCAGTTCAATGTATAATTCGCTATGGCTAACGAAAATGTGCTAAAGTCTGTACGACTCACGTGTTTTTGCATTAAACCTCAATTATCTCGGGTTGTACTGCACATTTCATGAAGGTAATTATATCTGGACGAAGGTTAGGCTTTCTATTATCTGAATGTGATGGTCTTATTATTTGTAATCCATCCGAATTTTCATAACTCCAGTGTAAAGACAAACACATGTGCACACTTGAACTATCCATATTTTGTTACCGTTTCTACCCTTCCAGACTCGAGGGGGTTAGTTCGCGCTGATCCCATTGGCTGAAACCTTCGCGTTGCGCTGTATCGATTCAATTCGTTCAAAGCGGCCAAGTATAATGATATGGCCGCGGATATGAGACACGATGGGTTCACTGCAAGGGTCATGGCTGTTGAGGTGGGCGCAAGAGGGATTGTGGATGCATCAGTGTATGATTTATTGAAACTGTTGGGGCTGAGGGGACAGTCGAGAACAAGGGCACTAAAGAGGCTTAATGAAACTGCCGAAAAGGCATCATGCTGGCTGTGGAACAACCGCAATGGGCAATGGAAATCGTGACAGTAAGCTCTGCGGTACAGAAAACACCAGGAATTTTTCTAAGTCCACAATACGTTGAGTTTTTTGGTGTACTAGTGAAAGGGCTGTGACTGAGGGGCAACAGGCGGCGTATTTTATAAGAGGTGTTATGCACAGAATTTCAGTTGCTAGCGCGCACTGGCTACCCTCGTCGGCTTCGCGCAGTGACTAGCGCAGGTGTCTCAGTGTGTGTCCTTAGTTGCGATGCGCGACGGAAAGAACGGAATAATTTGTCTTCTCTTTGTTACTTTCACAATTGCCTCCACGGCTAGCGGAGTTGTGGATTTTAAAGTTGCTACCATAAGTGAAATGGGTTCATTTTCGATACAAGACAACAGGAGGCTGAGACGCTTGGGAGTCATAACCCAAGTGCCCCCCCCCCCCCCTTCTTCTCTAGAGTGTAAAGGAGTATACTGGGCCGAAACACTTGTCGAACGGGAGGACTGCTTCTGATGATGAGATTGCCTCCTGTTGTATCGCTCTGTAAAGAGTTTCCTATCATAGGCCCACGCGTAGTGCGACACCAATGTGTGACAGTTATTACCATGGACGTCCCGGTAGAATGGAGTGAACAAAAATAAAAACGATAATACGCCTTACTAGGAGAAAAGACAAGAAATAACCAACGTTGCGGCCACAAGGCCTTAGTCAGGGACAGCCAAACAAATAAAAGAAAGGAAAGAATGTGAGCATTAAGTGGAAAACATACAAAAAAGAGCAAACACTCCTTGATATGTGTCACATGTCAGAATCAAAATGTTTGCCGCTGAATCGGAAACAGGAAGTAAATAGAAAATTCAGAGCATAAATAAAAAATAAATAAAAACAAGGACTGGAAAACTGAGAGAGGAAAAATTAATATTTAAAAAACATAGACACAAATGAATGAATAAATTAAATTAAATTAAGTAATAAACTAGCAATAACCCGTCAACATTGACAGGTTATTAATTATAGTGTGTTGTTTCTGTTACATGTATTACAGACGGTACTATCACTACTGTGGTAATTTCAGTGCAGGCGACCGTCATTAGATAATTGTAGTGAAAATTATATGGATGTATTAAATATGAAGACATGGAGTAACCTTACCTAAATGACATGTGGAGCAGTGATAATGATCTAAATAACTAACATTTCTTTTATGACAACATGTCTTTTAATTGTTCGCGCATCTTATAAAATCTTGCCCTGGTCGACTTACTGCCTCTGAGAAGCCATGGTCGACTTACTGCCTCTGAGAACAACGTTTGAAGTTTGACGAAACTCCAATTCATGTACTGTTTATCAATTGTGTTTTTGGCTTCTTTCCATAATCAAACTGTTCATGCACACCTTCATTTGCGCACTTTTTATATTTTCGGGCGAGTACATATAAGGGGAAACAATACAATTATTGTCTAGCTTTCAACTATAGTTGCACCCCCTTAGCTGTTGTTTAAAGATAATGTATTCTCTCGAAAATAGATAAAGTGCGCAAATGACGGTGTGCAAAATGTGACTGACCGACCGACCGACCGAAGTACGTACGGCGGGAATTATGGTATTGGATACTAGAGGAAAAGAAAGGGTGATAGAAATCATACTAGAAATAGTACTAAATAGAAAGGGACGCATCAGATAAAAGAATGCTGGCTATTAAGACCATGGGGTTTAAGGCAAACCATAAGGGGGATGAGGCGATGTTCAAATCGGAATTGACTGTTGGCTTCCGAGGAACAGGATCTGATAGCTGTAGCCTGGATGTTAGTAGCACAGTATGGTCAGGGCCATTGATGTGGATGGCTACAGGAGTGGGTCCCTACCAAGAAATGTCGTAGAGGTGTTTGCAGAATCGGTCCCCAAACCGTGTGCCTGTTTGGCCGATGTAAGTTATATTACAACGTTTGCATATAAAGGCATAAATGACGTTGCGCGACCCGCATGTAAAACCATGAGTGATGGTGAACGTGGCTTTAGGAAATGACACTGAACACGTTTGGATTACATACTGGCATGTCTTGTATCGTGTCCGGTTACATGGCTGGGTACAAGAATGGCCACTGATGACAGTTTTCAAACGCTTGTGGACCAAGAGGTCCCTTAAATTTGTATCACGTGTATAAGCCAGCAAATGAAACTCACTGAACACTTCCAGGGTCATAAACGACGGAGGCTGAGAAGTTGCGAGAACGGAAGGGAGTCACTACAAGCCCGAGGATGAGAATAAGTGTACAGGAGGTAACTGTGTGCATCGGTGGATGTTTAGTAAACCGAAGTATAGTGGTAATTTAGCGAGTGATAGTGACAACAATGTCCAGGAAATTGACAGAGACGGTGGAGATGTGATAGGTGAACTGGATAGCATGGAGGAAGTTGTTGATGAAGTCATTGAACCTAGATAGATCAGCTTCTGACATATCGGTGAGACCTGTGTGATCATCAATATAACTACGATTCGTAAATGTGGGAAAGGTCCTGAATACTGCTGACACACCTTATACTCCAGGTAGCCCATGAAGACGCAGGCATAGCTGAGACCCATCTTGATGCCCATAGTGACTTCACTACTTGGTCAAAGAGCCGTCCGTTAAACTCAAATGAATTGAGTTGAAAGACCAGTTCTGCAAGACGGAGGAGAGTGTCACTGTAGCAATAGAGGGGTAGGTTCGCTTGTCCAGGAAAAACCAGAGAGCTTGGAGACCATCAAAGTGAGGAATGTAAGTGTATAGAGAGCAGACATCTAACAGAAATAAACCGTAGGTGCAGTCTTCGGAAATCTGATTCCTGCAAGGAACGAGCCGCAGTAATTGTCTCTGTGCTCCGTAAGGAGTGCAAATGACGATAATAATAATAAAAATAATTACCAAAGATCGAAGTCTAATTAATGCACCTGTTTGTGAACTAATTACAGGTATTCCGGACGGCCAAATTGACTGCCTACATTGGAGGTGCAATAAGCCTGCTCCTGTTTATTATTGTCATACCTGGCAGCATGGCCAGCTTGCACGTGCTAGAGAAGAGTGAGTTCAGGGCCTGGGTTGTGATTTTACAGGTAGGCACTTGCTGGTTTTCATACTTTGATGTGGGATCAGTCAAGAAAAATAACTAAAAACAAATGTTAAGCTACACACTGTTATTTTAAAATGCATTAAAAATGGAATTTTGTGTACAATGTCACAACGTTCTGTAATTCTGCTCACAGTTTTATGTACAATGTCACCAAGTTCTGTGATCCTGCTCACAGTTGTATGTACAATATCACCAAGTTCTGTGAATCTTTCACAACTGTAATCTAGTAAACATTTTAATTACAAATTTTGTGTGGCGGGCACGGGGCAGTTCATTGGAGGTCTCTCGCTTTAACGGTCTGCTACGTTTCTGCCTAACACTGTCCTTTCAACCATTATCCATATGCATTGGAAGTGTTGGTTATATCAGGACGCTCTTTTCAAGTGTTATATATGTCCTGAGTGTGCGTACTTTTTGTACTGTGTTGTATTAATTCATTAAGATGATATTGTTTTGTTCGAGGTCTCTTCAAATTAGAGAGTTTAAAATGTACCATGATAGAGAGTCGAGTATAAAATTTCAGCTCCCTAGATCATCTGAAACCTAGTGAACCAAGGGCTCAAAGATTTGAAACATCCAAGTAACACGCATTTCAAGTTAAATGAAAGTGTTTAAAAAAAGACTAAAAGCACACCTATGGATCAGTGGTTCTTAGCCTGGGTGTAATTATCTCCAATGGATATTTTGGTGTTTAAAAAATTTGGACAAATAAGCTTACAAGAAGTTAATGGGAATGTTGATAGATAAATGAGAAGTTAGATACGTTTCTGTTTTTAAATACGGCCGCCCTAGTCTTAACAAATAATGGTCATCCCTACGATAACAGATGCCAGACTTTCCTTTTTACATATGTTTTGTTAATTGAAAGGGGTGATTCCTGCTAAATTAATTTAGTCAAAGCAGGGGCGGTCTGGGCGGCCGGTGGTGGCAATCGGGCAATTCCCGAGGGTTCACATTAGTATGAGGTTACTCTTCCCTACTCTCCGTCTAGAATAATAAACTGTCAAGTAAACAATCCCGTATTGTACGGAGATAGGAGGAGGAGAACAGATGACTGTCAGTCCGCCTCTAGCTGAAGGGATATCAATACCAAAAAGGATGAGAACCACCAATAAAGATACTTTGCTTTTATGCTCTTCCCCTCTTTCAGTTAAACGTTGTCAGTAAAAGTGGTACCACTTTATTCTTGTCTATACGTATTCCTGTTATGTTGGTTCACTAGGTTTCTTGTCTATACATATTCCTGTTATGTTGGTTCACTAGGTTTCTTGTCTATACATATTCCTGTTATGTTGGTTCACTAGGTTTCTTGTCTATACGTATTCCTGTTATGTTGGTTCACTAGGTTTCTTGTCTATACATATTCCTGTTATGTTGATTCACTAGGTTTCTTGTCTATACATATTCCTGTTATGTTGATTCACTAGGTTTCTTGTCTATACGTATTCCTGTTATGTTGGTTCACTAGGTTTCTTGTCTATACATATTCCTGTTATGTTGATTCACTAGGTTTCTTGTCTATACGTATTCCTGTTATGTTGGTTCACTAGGTTTCTTGTCTATACGTATTCCTGTTATGTTGATTCACTAGGTTTCTTGTCTATACGTATTCATGTTATGTTGGTTCACTAGGTTTCTTGTCTATACGTATTCCTGTTATGTTGATTCACTAGGTTTCTTGTCTATACGTATTCATGTTATGCCACCTGTAGTTCCCGGGGGTCTCTGATGCGACAAATAGAAAAAAAATGGGACCACTGGTCCCTCGGGCATGTTGTACAAGGGCATGTTGTACAAGGAGACAAATATGAGATTGTGCTTGAGGCTGGCAACTAAATCGTGTACAAGTAGTTGCCATAGAAACCACCAATCTCAATACTTGCTGCAGGCTTCATGCAAGTGGACCAGCTATAGTAGTGGCTTCATGCTCTGTAAGGAACTAAATGGAAATGATGATGATGACAGTGGTGATGGAGATGATTATGATCATGATGATTATGATGATGATATTCCTGTTATGTTGAAATGATGATGATGTTGATGACAGTGGTGATGGAGATGATTATGATCATGATGATTATGATCATGATATTCCTGTTATGTTGAAATGATGATGATGACAGTGGTGATAGAGATGATTATGATTATGATGATGATATTCATGTTATGTTGAAATGATGATGATGACAGTGGGGATGGAGATGATTATGATCATGATGATTATGATGATGATATTCCTGTTATGTTGAAATGATGATGATGACAGTGGTGATGGAGATGATTATGATCTTGATGATTATGAAGATGATATTCCTGTTATGTTGAAATGATGATGATGACAGTGGTGATGGAGATGATTATTATCATGATGATTATGATGATAATATTCCTGTTATGTTGAAATGATGATGATGATGATGGAAGTTGTGATGGAGATGATTATGATCATGATGATTATGATCATGATATTCCTGTTAGGTTGAAATGATGATGATGATGATGACAGTGGTGATGGAGATGATTATTATCATGATGATTATGATGATGATATTCCTGTTATGTGAAATGATGATGATGACAGTGGTGATGGAGTTGATTATGATCATGATGATTATGATGATAATATTCCTGTTATGTTGAAATGATGATGATGATGATGATGATGATGATGATGATGATGACAGTGGTGATGGAGATGATTATGATCATGATGATTATGATGATGATATTCCTGTTATGTTGAAACGATGATGATGATGATGACAGTGGTGATGAAGTTGATTATGATCATGATGATTATGATGATGATATTCCTGTTATGTTGAAATGATGATGATGACAGTGGTGATGGAGAGGATTTTGATCATGATGTTTATGATGATGATATTCCTGTTATGTTGAATCGATGATGATGATGATGATGACAGTGGTGATGGAGATGATTATGATCATGATGATTATGATGATGATATTCCTGTTATGTTGAAATGATGATGATGATGATGACAGTGGTGATGGAGTTGATTATGATCATGATGATTATGATCATGATGATTATGATGATGATATTCCTGTTATGTTGAAATGATGATGATGACAGTGGTGATGGAGAGGATTTTGATCATGATGTTTATGATGATGATATTCCTGTTATGTTGAAATGATGATGATGATGACAGTGGTGATGGAAATGATTATGGTCATGATAATTATGATGATGATATTCCTGTTATGTTAAAATGATGATGATGATGATGATGATGATGATGATGATGATGATGATGATGATGATGATGATGATGATGATGATGATGATGATGATGATGATGATGATGATGACGACGACAGTGGTGATGGACATGATTATGATCATGATGATTATGATCATGATATTCCTGTTATGTTGAAATGATGATGATGACAGTGGTGATGGAGATGATTATGGTCATGATGATTATGATGATGATATTCCTGTTATGTTAAAATGATGATGATGATGAAGATGATGGCAGTGGTGATGGAGATGATTATGATCATGATGATTATGATGATGATATTCCTGTTATGTTGAAATGATGATGATGATGATGATGATGATGATGATGATGATGATGATGATGATGATGATGATGATGATGATGATGATGATGGAGATGATTATGATCATGATGATTATGATGATGATATTCCTGTTATGTTGAAATGATGATGATGACAGTGGTGATGGAGATGATTATGATCATGATGATTATGATGATGATATTCCTGTTATGTTGAAATGATGATGATGATGATGATGATGATGATGATGATGATGATGATGATGATGATGATGATGATGATGATGATGATGATGATGATGATGATGAAAGTGGTGATGGAGATGATTATGATCGTGATGATTATGATGATGATATTCCTGTTATGTTAAAATAATGATAATGATGATGACAGTGGTGATTCAGATGATTTTATCATGATGATTATGATGATGATATTCCTGTTATGTTAAAATGATGACACAAACCCGACAATTGCCAGTTTAACAGGAGAAGACAAAAAGATGTTTACGTCGGATGAGACGCACGAAAAATGTACTAGTTGATATCGTTAAAAGTGAGTACATGTCTTGACATCCCCCACATAAGAGAGATTGGGGGAAAGGGAAAAACACATGGAGAACAGAACTGGAGATTTGACAAGAGGCTGGCATCTTCATCATACGGAAATATCTTCTACAGGACTACCTTTTCCGTTTTCATTACTTACTTTCGTATGTCCGGCTGTCTATATTATGGCTGCTGTTGTTATCTCGCATCTGCTTCATTATTCTTAGCAGATACATAATCCTGAGACAACCTGTTGATAGGATTATTAAGCACTTATTCTCAATAATCCCCAGACTAAACCAGGTAGAGGGAGATCAAATAATACAAGGAGAAGATAATTGGAGGCAGGCATGAAAGGCACCGGAAGACATGGAAAGACCTGGAGCTGATGGCAGGGTACAGGGAGACTTGGCGTACGTTTCTTGATGTCTTATGCTCCGTGGGGAGAGTGATGAATACATAATCTCTGTCACGTGTACATCCTGGTGTATCTGACGAGCAAATAAGGAATAGGATTACTACACCTGTATGCATGTCGTACAAGGCGAATTATATAAGGCTGTACATGGAGGGTGTCAAGGTCATTATGTGAAACAAATCTCTACAGAGATCACTGCTGCAATAATATGTGGATATATTGAGCAGCCTTCCTGCAGAGGGGCAAGCTATAGTGATTGATCTATGCTCCGTAGGGAGCAAAGATGAAAAATGATAGTGATACATAACTCCTCGCGATCAAAATTATACTTTTCCACGGCTGTATGTATGAACCTTGATTTTGAGGGGAAATAATAAAGAATTGTGGACATTGGCTTCTCTGTGATTGTTTCCCTTACACCGTTATGTTCTGTTTCCAGGTTTGGGCGTTCATCATGGCTATAGTGGTTATAGTTGTGGCTCCAGTTGAGGAAAGTCTCGTCATCTTCCGACAGATTCGCATCAACATGAAGACAGGGGTGAGAACTGCTTATCAGTCTGATGGTAAGGGAAATAACAGCATTCAGGACGATGGAGCAGCTGTTGGACTAGTTCCCTTGACCTCAGAAGTACATCCACCCAAAGAATAACGAACGAACACAGACTTAAAAAGTACAGATAAAATTTGTGATTTTCGAGTTAAATCGGAAAAACTAAACTTTTAAACGTAACAGTGATTGTTAAATTTAGTTATGGTGATACCTGGTATATTCTATTGTTAACATCAAGAAGTTAACTGTTAACATTAGTTATTACTTTTATTATATGAATTGTAAATATGAAGTTATAATGTTCTTGTTATGTGTCATCTGATGCCATTAAGTTATGCCGTATAGATCGTTCACATTTCAGCATTATTTGTTGTAGAGAAATGAATAGTAAATAATATTAACAACAAAGGTGAACCAGAATATGTTTTAAGAGCATCGCAAAAACACAGCGCATCGATCTATTAGCTAGTAAGAAAAGTAAAGGAACCCGTTACACGCCCATTGAGGCATACTGGGAATATGGTGTTAGGCCCATATTTCCAGGCATTTCAATTTTTGTCATGATCCATCGGCCATAAGTCATGATCCATTGACATAAGTCATGATCCATCGACCATAAGTCATGATCCATCGACCATAAGTCATGATCCATCGACCATAAGTCATGATCCATCGACCATAAGTCATGATAAGTTTTTCTACAAAGATCCAATGAAGTTGAAATGGAACCGGAAGGAATGAAATAGTACAACTAGTGCCGTCATCAGGACATGCAGCATAAAGAACACATTGTAATCCCCCTTCCCCCCGTCATTTTTTGGCGGGTTACTTACTTGTATATGTATATTGTTGTCATAGCAGAAAGTAATTTTTCATGAGAAGAAAGAGGGTAATTGCCGTTGTGTTCGAGTACCCATTGCCACTATGTGTTACTGAGTGTCTCTGATATACTTGAAGAAAACCACTTTGTGTTCGAGTACCCATTGCCACTATGTGTTACTGAGTGTTTATGATATACTTGAAGAAAACCACTTTGTGTGAGAGAGCTGACTGCAGATTTTCGACCGAGAATGAAAAGCGAAAGTTATTAGCCTGTCGATGTCCTGTAGTCACAGAAGCTGGACCCACTCCCGCTTTATCATCACCATTATCATCATCATTATCATCATCATACGTCAATTACCCAAGGAGCATAGTCCTTCAATAAACTAATGCCAAGTTTCCCGGTCCCGTGCCTTCAGCTAAAGGTCTATCTATGTCTCCTTCATCTACTTAACATCTGTCTCCAGTTCTCTTCTCTGTATGTTCCTGTCACGTGCCATCGATGTCTCCAGTTCTCTTCTCTGTATGTTCCTGTCACGTGCCATCTATGTCTCCAGTTCTCTTCTCTGGTCACGTGCCATCTATGTCTCCAGTTCTCTGTGTGTTCCTGTCACGTGCCATCTATGTCTCCAGTTCTCTTCTCTGTATGTTCCTGTCACGTGCCATCTACGTCTCCAGTTCTCTTCTCTGTATGTTCCTGTCACGTGCCATCTACGTCTCCAGTTCTCTTCTCTGTATGTTCCTGTCACGTGCCATCTATGTCTCCAGTTCTCTTCTCTGTGTGTTCCTGTCACGTGCCATCTATGTCTCCAGTTCTCTTCTCTGTGTGTTCCTGTCACGTGCCATCTATGTCTCCAGTTCTCTTCTCTGTGTGTTCCTGTCACGTGCCATCTATGTCTCCAGTACTCTTCTCTGTGTGTTCCTGTCACGTGCCATCTATGTCTGCAGTTCTCTTCTCTGTGTGTTCCTGTCACGTGCCATCTACGTCTCCAGTACTCTTCTCTGTGTGTTCCTGTCACGTGCCATCTATGTCTCCAGTACTCTTCTCTGTGTTTTCCTGTCATGTGCCATCTATGTCTGCAGTTCTCTTCTCTGTGTGTTGCTGTCACGTGCCATCTACGTCTCCAGTACTCTTCTCTGTGTGTTCCTGTCACGTGCCATCTATGTCTCCAGTTCTCTTCTCTGTGTGTTCCTGTCACGTGCCATCTATGTCTCCAGTACTCTTCTCTGTGTGTTCCTGTCACGTACCATCTATGTCTCCAGTACTCTTCTCTGTGTGTTCCTGTCACGTGCCATCTACATCTCCAGTACTCTTCTCTGTGTGTTCCTGTCACGTGCCATCTATGTCTCCAGTACTCTTCTCTGTGTTTTCCTGTCATGTGCCATCTATGTCTGCAGTTCTCTTCTCTGTGTGTTGCTGTCACGTGCCATCTACGTCTCCAGTACTCTTCTCTGTGTGTTCCTGTCACGTGCCATCTATGTCTCCAGTTCTCTTCTCTGTGTGTTCCTGTCACGTGCCATCTATGTCTCCAGTACTCTTCTCTGTGTGTTCCTGTCACGTGCCATCTATGTCTCCAGTTTTCTTCTCTGTGTGTTCCTGTCACGTGCCATATATGTCTCCAGTTCTCTTCTCTGTGTGTTCATGTCACGTGCCATCTATGTCTCCAGTACTCTTCTCTGTGTGTTCCTGTCACGTGCCATCTATGTCTCCAGTTCTCTTCTCTGTGTGTTCATGTCACGTGCCATCTATGTCTCCAGTTCTCTTCTCTGTGTGTTCCTGTCACGTGCCATCTATGTCTCCAGTTCTCTTCTCTGTGTGTTCATGTCACGTGCCATCTATGTCTCCAGTTCTCTTCTCTGTGTGTTCATGTCACGTGCCATCTATGTCTCCAGTTCTCTTCTCTGTGTGTTCATGTCACGTGCCATCTATGTCTCCAGTACTCTTCTCTGTGTGTTCATGTCACGTGCCATCTATGTCTCCAGTTCTCTTCTCTGTGTGTTCTTTGGTCTTCATGTGGCTGACTGACCCTAGGTATTCCAGAAAAAAATATTGTTTGGTACAGCTATCAACAGGTTTCCCCAGTGTGTGGCCAGTGCACCTCCTCATCTCTAGTTCTACTGGCGCTTATCATCAGTTCCACTTAGTGAGCTTGTCACGCCCACTTCAATCCTTCTAGTCTACGTCAGCACACATTTGAGACAGTCTGTTGTTTTTGTCGTTCTCCATGTTTCACAGCCATACAATAGAATTGACTTGACATTTTCATTGAATATTCTGATTTTTGTGTTAGGTTTGATTTCCTTTGATCTCCCAGATGTTACCAAGTTATCTGTATAATATCTCTGCGTAGGTTTCAGTTTCTATTTTGATGTCCTATGCAGGAATACCATCTGATTCAGTCACTTTTACATCTTTTAGATAATTTCGAGTATTTTTTAAATGTACTTGGTTGGTCTTTCACAGTTGACTTGTAGCTCTTCTTCTGCTGACTTCATGTCTGGGGGATTTAATAGAACTGGTATATTGACAAGTTCCTAAAAATGTTCTGTCCATCGCGTCATTTGTTCATGTGTGTTGCTAAGCAATTTTCCTTTCTTGTATTTGATGTATCCATGTGTTTGCATGTAGTTTTCCTGTTATCTTCATTGTTCTGGTACAGGTTTTCATATTTATTTTGGCTGCAGCCAGCTCTGCCTCTCTTGCTAGCTCCTCAGTATATTTCCTCTTGTCTCTTGTGGGTTTCTTCTTACTTCTTTGTTGGCTTCTATATTTGCTTTTGGAGCCTTGCAACTTCTGGTTTTGCTTCTGCTTAAATCAGCTTCCTTGTTTTTTCTATCTTTTCTCATATTACTGGTTTCTGTTGCTATCTATGCTTTGTACTGACGTCTTCTTTGTTCTAGTATTGCGTCACATGTGTCATTCTATATATTTTTTATCTGTTGCCAGTAATCTTCTGTATTCGCTACATTTTCAAGCCGTTGAAGTACCTGGTATTTGTTGAATTTTGTGACAGTTAACGTCTCTCCTTGTTTCTTCCTTTCTTAGATATCTTCTATCTTGGATGGTTGAATACATTTGTTTTCTTAAGTAGTTTCTTATGGCTTACAACCTCTACAGGAAGGGGTGGCAAGGTCCATGCCCAACCTTCGTTAGTAGCTTTTACAGTGTTACTATTCTTTGCTCCCAATGTGGTCCCAGTAACACACGGGCTATCCGCTCCCTCCCCCCACGTATGTGGAGTAGAAACTGTCACTGGCAAACAGAGCTGTAGTTGCCTAGAGATGGAAGGGCTCAGCCAGGTATGCCAGCGCTCAAGACACACCATAACACGAACAACGTATCAACCAATAGACAGACATGGCGACAACAAGTCAAGATCTCATCGTCCGTGGCATATCTGTGGACATTCGTTATGAAGCAAGTTAAGTCAAGTATCTCAAGGCAAAGTGAATGTCTAGAGTTCTTATCTCACCCTTATTTTGCGACGTACCTTATACGCGTCACACGTAGTTCTCATTGCTTTGATTTTTGTCTATACAAAAGAAAACTTGTGTTTATCCTGTTCAAGGAACATATTTCACTGGGAAATATGTGGAAATCATAAGAAATTATGTCAAGCTCAAAAATAAAAATCATCAACTCAAATGTCAAGTCAGTCCTAGTTTATGGCTGTGGTGAAGTGGGATGTTATAAATATTTATAGGGGACTTAGTGTACTGACTGAGATCAGCTGTGAAGGTATCTATATCTATTAAGAGTAGTGTATTATAGATAACCTTACTTGCTACCACATATCTATATATCTCAGTCAGAATTATTCTGGAATAGTGTGATGACTACGTTATGTGTCTAGGGTATGTGTATGATGAAGTGTAAGTCACAACAACAGACAGATAAACAATTTAATTTAATCCACTACTCTTGACAACACTGTGACACTCACATACATATAACACTCTATGAGAATATCTTAAGGAGTCACTGATAACTTTTCAAATAACAATATGTATTCATTGTTGTTATAAAGGTATATGTGTCCTGATTCAAATACAAAGGAACCAGGGATCACAATCAATTTTAATTACAAGTATATGTACAGACTTTATCAATATGAATATTGTAGTGACATATATTATTAAAAATATCCTATGTGTGTCAGTTGTGTAGTAGTAATATGAGGTAATACTGGTTTTGTTTTGTTCAAGCTCTGTTGGTATTTGTCATCATGACTTCAATAGTTTGTCTTTTGGGACTAGTATTGGAGATGTTCTCAGTTCCTGATATTAAGACAATTAAATTCCCCTCTGAATGTTATTTTTACAAAGTCATTTCAAGATGAGGGGACATAATGTTGAGCTCAGCTGGCCAAATCAGCTTATCTTGCGTGATGGCGGCAGGAAAGGACTCCTCTGCTCGAATTCTCCCCTGGGCTCTGGAGACACCTCACTGATAGCTAAAAAGACCAAGGAGTATGCTGTCCGACTCTGGATTCAGCAAAGCTCTGACCAGGTGCTGCTCAGTACCATCAAGACCACGGTCCCTGAAAACTAGAAGGATGTACCTTCTACTTCATAACTAATTTATACTTTCTTTTTACACTGAGCACAATACATCACAAACATTGAGTTCAGAGCGTTAGGCCAACTGTCAGCTTCATCTGAAATACTTTATACCAGTATTTACCTCCTTAATGGTTACCACGCCTCTGCACTTCCAGCATTATTTCTGTCTAATCAATAATCTAGGTGTCAGTGTACTGTTTGGCCATTCCATGCAGTTTTACTTTCCTCCGACACCTTCTGTTCAGGCGGGAGCATTATAGGTTTTACATCATGTTTGCTACTGAACTACACATATATACAGGCATAAATTAACAATTCACATTCAATTTTCATTACAAGATACTGAATGGTTTAAGCTTACCACAATTCATAGAATAAACACAGATACGTTGATTAGCAATGAATTCTGGCACAAATTCCCATCTGCTTATGTTCCAGGCTTTTATTTAGCAAAATATGAGCTGGCTTCAACGCACTGTGGCTTTATCAAGCTTATTTGCACTAGTGGTCTCGAACTAACGCTCCTAAGTGAGTATATCAGCGAGTTTAGCCAATGGAGCCACGTTTCGACAAGTGTTTGAAAAAATGTTACCTTTTCACGTCTCCCCTAACAACGAAAGATAGTATTTATAGCCCGACCAATCGTGGTTAGTCTTTCATTTGTTGCGCTCCAATCAATTTGGAGTTTACATGGTAGGCTATTTCTGTAACGTAAGGTTTTTTCAAACACGTTATAAAAAAATTTTATGAGCAGAAATGATTTTATGTTGTCAGGCATCCCCACTATTTTATTTTGGTTATAATTTATTAATTCCTGGACTATTTGCGTAACGTTTTACATATTCTTTGTCAGCAAGCCCTAAGGAACCCAAATATCCAAATTTAAAAGAGCTACGTGGCTGCGTTCAAAATATGCAATTTCTTCTACCTACTGTTTCGAAGATGTGCTGTCTGGGTACTGTAATGTTTTCAAACGTAAACCCATCTATTGTTATCTTTCCTAATAAGCGTTTTTTGTGATTTTAAAACCTAACTCTGGGAAGGGTAGTGTATTTTATCACTGTTCGTCCGAAAAAGTTAGTGCATGTAGCCTAACACGCGTGATAGTAGTAATTGTGTATCGCGTTACGCTTGTTGGGGGTGGCATTAATAGCGAGACGCGTGTTTAATTTTGCATGCGTTCCTGATTTTATTCGCCCCTCTCTCTTTTTATTTGAGTCCATCTGTTCGTTCGTTTTGGTAACGCAGTATAATTAATGTTAGGATTAATTTAGGTCATTACGCAGGGTGCCTCTCAATGTTTTTCCAAGAAATACAGCACACGTTTCATTGAAGAAAGTGGGTAATAATACAGTAAGCTTTTACTATCAACGTGAAAGCGTTACAATTTGCAGACGAAGCAGAAAACAAGGGGGATTTCGAGTACCTTCTTTGTGACAGCACTGTTATTTTACCATTGCTCTTTTCTTTATTAATTTTATTTGTTAGGCTTCATATTTACCTAGTAATTTATATATGTGGATTAGAATATTCCACGACACCTCCCCTCTTAAAACAGACATTATATGTCAGTCCTTTATTCTATATACACATAGAGAAATTTATTATTATTTCTGGGGTTTACGGTGATTCTCATCACACGGATGGCGGCTTAAAAAATCCGCTCCCAAATTGGTTTTTCCAGATATATACTCAATGCTAAAATTATATGGAGCCAAAAGTAAAGACCATCGGAGTAACCTGGAGTTCTCATGCCTAGCCTGTGCTAGAAACGATAAAGGTTTGTGGTCTGTTTGCAACTTAAATGCCTTCCCATATAGATAAATATTGAATTTCTTTATCGCCCATATTACTGCAAGACATTCTTTTTCGCTAGTTGAGTAGTTGATTTCAGCTTTATTCAACTTTCTGCTAGCATATGCCACTGGGCTTAATTCCCCATCCAATGCATCTGATTTCTGTAGTAGAGTTGCACCTAACCCAATATTACTTGCATCCGTCCTTACTATGAATTCTTGACTTAAGTCAGGTAATTTCAAAATGGGTTTACTTGTGAGCTTTTCCTTCAATTCTTGGTAAGTCATTTCACATTGTGGTGTCCATGTAATGCGATCTGGATGTCCTTTACGTGTCAATTCAGTTAACGGTGCACATATGGAATTAAAGTTTTTGATATACTTCTGGTAGAAACCACATAATGAGACAAAGGATCTCACGTCCTTCTTGGTTTGTGGTCTCGGGGCTTTCTGTAGTTTCTCTAAATTCTTTGGGTCAGGGGTCATGTTTCCCTGATAAACTGTGTGTCCCAAAAATTCCAATTCTTTACATCCAACGCAACATTTGGTTGGTCGGGCTGTTAAATTTGCCTCCCTAAGTCGATCAAACAGCCTGTTCAGAGAGTCAATGTGTTCCTCAAATGTTTCTGTTGCTATAAGGATATCATCCATAAAATTTGTTATACAGGGATTATTCAGAGGATCCAATAATTTTCTCATCATTCTAGAGAAGACACTAGGCGCATTCTTCAATCCAAATGGCAATCTATTAAACTCATAGTGTCCTTCTGAGGTACTAAAAGCTAGGTATGGTCTAACCTCAGGCTTTACTGGAATCTGATAGTATCCTTTACTCAAATCCACTTTTGAGAAATATTTAGCTTTATTTAGCCTGGCAAACAGCTGATTTGTATCCGGCAATGGATCCACCTGTCCTTCTGTAATAGCATTCAGTCTCCTGTAATCTATACAGAGTCTATGTTCTCCAGAGGGCTTCCTTAAGAGTACAACACCGGAACTATACGAAGACTCACTGTGCGAAATAATTCCTTCCTTCAATAGATAGTCTATCTCTTCCTTCAAAGCTTTCTCCTTAGCAAACGGAATCGAATATGGTTTCATACAGACAGGTGTGGAGTCTATTAGTTTCATATCATATTCCAATAGGTTTGTATGCCCTGGTCGGTCTGTTAACACCTCTGCATGATTATTTAGAACCTGTTGCACTCTCTCTTTCTGAGTTTTCGTTAAATGTGTACTGATTTTCACCTGTGCTGCTGTCTCACAGGGTGTAATGGATATTCAAATGATGAAAGTGGTTCCTTTTTCATCTCCATGGCGATGGACAAGGTCAACAAGTGTGTCTCTTCCTGATGTTCTCTTTCCAAATATTTCTTCAGGAGATTCACATGATAGATTTTTTCTTTCCCCTTCTTAACTATCTTATAATTTGTTCTAGACACCTTCTCTAGAACTGTATATGGACCCTGCCATCCAATTTGTAACTTATTCTGACTCCCGGGCAAAAGAAGCAGTACTTTCTCTCCCACAGCCAAATTTCTGTCTTTCGCCTTCCTGTTATAATAGGCAGCATGTTTCTTCCTGGCTTGTTTCAAATTTTCATTGGCAAGTTTCCAGCCAGTTTTTAACCGAGTGGTTAGCTCATTCACATATTGGTATGAAGATGTAATGTTTTCCTCTGCCTTTTCATCAGTCCACGTTCTTAACAAAGCTACATATGGACCTTTAATTGTGTGGACCTATTTGTCCATGCACCGGTATGGTCTCTTCCACTCGAAGCTTTATAGTGATGATTTTTCCTCCCAGAATTATCATTCACAAAACGCCCGCTACCAATTTTTCTTTTGGGGCTTTCTCCCCACTTAAAATTCTTGATGAGAGATTTCCTCTCTACATCCTCTTCCTCCAGTTTGTTTAAGTCCGATTGAGGGATTGTCGGCTTATCCTGGGGTAAGACATCCTTTTGCACTCTCCGCATAGTGGCCATTGTAAAACAGTTAAGTGAAGCTTGTCCGTGAAAAGGGGCTTCCCATTCCATTTGGTCCACTTTATCAAATTTATATCTTTTATTATCAGGCCTAATTTTGCCCCGTGGCGTGTCCAGGTCCTGATCAATGTTCCCACTTGTGGATGTTCCCTCATGTGCTATGCTACACCTTTCTACAAAATTCTCAATGTCCCATCTTGCTTTGGGCCAATAATAATTGTGAGCCACCTTTTGAATGATGGTACCTATCTTCTCATGGTCCCCATCTGGTTTCACATGTAGGCTCCTTATTAAGTCTGCCCTATATCTTTTAGGAAGTACCAGCTGTCCTTGACCTTTGGATCTAGCTCCAGTCTTCCTATACATCAACTTGTTTTTCATGTAAAAATCTCCCTTGCTGGAGTTGTATGACAAGTTGACAATTTTCTGAAACAAGGCTTGAGTGTTTTATCCCCAGCCTGTGCCTTCCTCATCTCTTCTGGAGTGGTATCTAACATAATATCCTCCTCCTGTCTTGAGGTCGACCTGACCTGAAGGGTGGCCATATACACAGGTTTCCTTCTGCAACGGTCAGTGTCATGATTGTCCATCTGACAATTCTTACACCACCTTTTTCCTTGGTTGAAAGATTTTCTTTCATCATATTTCCTTTCATCGAATTGTGGGAATTTATTTTTATTTTCATACCGTGGCCTATCAAACTGGTGCTTACCTTTGTTTTGATCTCTAGGATCAAATTTATTAAAGTTCTGTGGGGCCCTAAAGTTATCCACTTGTTTCTTTTTATTACCTGTTACCTCTGCTTGAGCTGCTTGATACCTTTCAGCAACATTTAGCAACTCACCCAGCCTCTCTGCACCTTGTTCCATGAGAAACTTTCTCAGGTCTGGAGCCATGGACTCTCTTAATTGCTCTATAAGGACCATTTCCTTAAGATCTTGGGTTTTCCCCAGAGAAGTCCATTTCTCCAAGTATGTCTCTATTCGTGCAGAGAACTGGTGATAGGTTTCACCTGACAGTAGTTTAGCATTCCTAAAAATTTTTTCCTATAAAATTCTGCATTCTTTTCATACCTTAACAAAAGAGCCTGCTTTAGCATGTCATAATTTTCCTGATCACCTCTGCTCATTTTTGCAAAAACTTCATAAGCTGCCCCACGAAGTCCCTGAGATAACTTTAAGCTCCACCTTTCTCTCTCTAACCCATACGTGGTAGCTAATAGTTCGTACCTATTTAGGTAGCTCTCTATATCATCGTCTTTCTCAACAAAATGATCTAAATGAAAATTCATAGCTGAGGTTGAGGCTCCTTGAGTAACCGTAGCATCAGAGGCAAAGGGACTGGCACCATTTTCAGGAGCATGGCCTTGAAACTCAAACTCCCTTAGTCGTAACTCATGTTCCCTTTGTAATCTTTTATCTTCTGCTTCCCTTTCTGCAGCTAATTTCCTCTCTTCCCTTTCTGCAGCTAATCTTTTGTCTTCTCTTTCTGCTTCCAATTTCTTAGCCTCAGCCTCTAACTTTCTTTCGGCCTCTTTTTCTAATCTTCTTTCTTCGCGTTCAATAAATTTGTCACATTCAGTGGTGACATAGGCAACCATAACTTGCCCATCTAATCCTAACTCTTTTGCAGTCTGAACAGCAGCAGATCGAAACTTGGCCAGGTCCGCCATTGTCTATCAGGTAAATTTCTACAATGTCTAACCAACAATTTAATCTCTAAATATATCTAATGGACAACACAGGCACCGTGAGCTCAACCTTATTTAATTCCACCCAAGGATACCTTTTAATTCTTATATTCCCTGAAGTGAATTACCCCCAATATTTTTAATAGGGAAAGATTCAAAATCCCAAGAGCGAGACCCCAATATATGTGGTGAAGTGGGATGTTATAAATATTTATAGGGGGACTTAGTGTACTGACTGAGATCAGCTGTGAAGGTATCTATATCTATTAAGAGTAGTGTATTATAGATAACCTTACTTGCTACCACATATCTATATATCTCAGTCAGAATTATTCTGGAATAGTGTGATGACTACGTTATGTGTCTAGGGTATGTGTATGATGAAGTGTAAGTCACAACAACAGACAGATAAACAATTTAATTTAATCCACTACTCTTGACAACACTGTGACACTCACATACATATAACACTCTATGAGAATATCTTAAGGAGTCACTGATAACTTTTCAAATAACAATATGTATTCATTGTTGTTATAAAGGTATATGTGTCCTGATTCAAATACAAAGGAACCAGGGATCACAATCAATTTTAATTACAAGTATATGTACAGACTTTATCAATATGAAGATTGTAGTGACATATATTATTAAAATATCCTATGTGTGTCAGTTGTGTAGTAGTAATATGAGGTAATACTGGTTTAGTTTTGTTCAAGCTCTGTTGGTATTTGTCATCATGACTTCAATAGTTTGTCTTTTGGGACTAGTATTGGAGATGTTCTCAGTTCCTGATATTAAGACAATTAAATTCCCCTCTGAATGTTATTTTTACAAAGTCATTTCAAGATGAGGGGACATAATGTTGAGCTCAGCTGGCCAAATCAGCTTATCTTGCGTGATGGCGGCAGGAAAGGACTCCTCTGCTCGAATTCTCCCCTGGGCTCTGGAGACACCTCACTGATAGCTAAAAAGACCAAGGAGTATGCTGTCCGACTCTGGATTCAGCAAAGCTCTGACCAGGTGCTGCTCAGTACCATCAAGACCACGGTCCCTGAAAACTAGAAGGATGTACCTTCTACTTCATAACTAATTTATACTTTCTTTTTACACTGAGCACAATACATCACAAACATTGAGTTCAGAGCGTTAGGCCAACTGTCAGCTTCATCTGAAATACTTTATACCAGTATTTACCTCCTTAATGGTTACCACGCCTCTGCACTTCCAGCATTATTTCTGTCTAATCAATAATCTAGGTGTCAGTGTACTGTTTGGCCATTCCATGCAGTTTTACTTTCCTCCGACACCTTCTGTTCAGGCGGGAGCATTATAGGTTTTACATCATGTTTGCTACTGAACTACACATATATACAGGCATAAATTAACAATTCACATTCAATTTTCATTACAAGATACTGAATGGTTTAAGCTTACCACAATTCATAGAATAAACACAGATACGTTGATTAGCAATGAATTCTGGCACAAATTCCCATCTGCTTATGTTCCAGGCTTTTATTTAGCAAAATATGAGCTGGCTTCAACGCACTGTGGCTTTATCAAGCTTATTTGCACTAGTGGTCTCGAACTAACGCTCCTAAGTGAGTATATCAGCGAGTCTAGCCAATGGAGCCACGTTTCGACAAGTGTTTGAAAAAATGTTACCTTTTCACGTCTCCCCTAACAACGAAAGATAGTATTTATAGCCCGACCAATCGTGGTTAGTCTTTCATTTGTTGCGCTCCAATCAATTTGGAGTTTACATGGTAGGCTATTTCTGTAACGTAAGGTTTTTTCAAACACGTTATAAAAAAATTTTATGAGCAGAAATGATTTTATGTTGTCAGGCATCCCCACTATTTTATTTTGGTTATAATTTATTAATTCCTGGACTATTTGCGTAACGTTTTACATATTCTTTGTCAGCAAGCCCTAAGGAACCCAAATATCCAAATTTAAAAGAGCTACGTGGCTGCGTTCAAAATATGCAATTTCTTCTACCTACTGTTTCGAAGATGTGCTGTCTGGGTACTGTAATGTTTTCAAACGTAAACCCATCTATTGTTATCTTTCCTAATAAGCGTTTTTTGTGATTTTAAAACCTAACTCTGGGAAGGGTAGTGTATTTTATCACTGTTCGTCCGAAAAAGTTAGTGCATGTAGCCTAACACGCGTGATAGTAGTAATTGTGTATCGCGTTACGCTTGTTGGGGGTGGCATTAATAGCGAGACGCGTGTTTAATTTTGCATGCGTTCCTGATTTTATTCGCCCCTCTCTCTTTTTATTTGAGTCCATCTGTTCGTTCGTTTTGGTAACGCAGTATAATTAATGTTAGGATTAATTTAGGTCATTACGCAGGGTGCCTCTCAATGTTTTTCCAAGAAATACAGCACACGTTTCATTGAAGAAAGTGGGTAATAATACAGTAAGCTTTTACTATCAACGTGAAAGCGTTACAATTTGCAGACGAAGCAGAAAAAAAATTATGAACGATCAACAGGATGGATTTCATGTTCAGATAAACGTTAGATAGATCATGAAAGAAATGTTATAATGGGTGTGTGTGTATGTTATGATAAACTATAATCTGCAGAAAAGAACCGCAGTATGACACGTAACCTACAGACACACACAAATTATTCTTGATGGCCACAGTTGAATTGTTTTAATTATGGAGTTTTACAATATTCTGTCTGCATGTTTGTTGCACAAGGCGACTAGTACGTGGTTATGTTTACGGCTGGCAACTTCATCACGTCAAACATGTTGTCACAGAAACCACCCCGGTAAGAGCACGTGTCTGCTTGGTGCAAGCTTCTGCAAGTTAAGAAGTGATATACCTTTATGATTAGGTGCTTGTGTAGAACAGAATTACTGACATGGTATGACATTGCCACTAACGTGAAACATATGACAAGAATGAGACAAACGCCAGTGGAGCAAGAAATGAGAGGAAGCAATGGATAGGACGCACATTTACTGATAGCATTACCGGACAGTCCTTGAGATGGAATCCCCAGGAATAGACATGGAATAGACACAGGAAAAAGACATGGAAAAACCTTAATCTGATGGCACGTGACAGGACGTGGCTTGTGTATGTTGAACGCCTATGCTCATGAGGGAGCTAAAAGGGTACTGATTGATAGAATACATGGTTTAACCTCATGTTGGTAATATAGAATACAGGGTTTAACCTCATGTTGGTAATATAGAATACAGGGTTTAACCTCATGTTGGTAATAATGTGGGTAAATAGTGTTCTGTACTGTAAATATAATATGAAATTTTATTGTTTTTCGTATGTTGGTTCTTCCAAACTCGTTGGAAACCTCCTTGCTTATTGTGAGCGGATGTGTACCGAGTTGTTGACATCAGGGATTGTTTTTGCTCATGGCACCCTTCTGAGTCTCATTTACCTGTGTGACCACCCTCATAGTCGCTGTTACCTGGAGAGAAAGTACATCACCTTCTTACTGTAGCCCCCTAGAAGTATGACATGGCCCACGTTGAGAATCATTGGTTTAGATGGCTCACGTTGAGAATCATTGGTTTAGATGACTCACCAAGACCGTCTCTGTATTTTGTTTTGTTTGTTTTGTCTATGCTTGCGAAGGAAAGTTTAGAAGTAATCTTTATTTGTCATCATCATTAAACTTCGGTTCCCTTAGGAGCACAACCCTTTAACAAATTTATGTCAAGCCTTCTTTTACTGAGCCATCAGTTGTAGTTCTGTCCATGTCGCCTTAATCCCTTTCATATAAGCATGGAGGAATATCAGGAGTCATCCTTATATGACCGCCAGCTAAGCACAATGCTATAGTATCATCATCTCAACCCGTAACCCGTCATGGGTCGTAGGGGTGCCATGGTGGAAGCATCAGCAGACATGGTCCTCCACTGCTCTCTATCCTCAGCAATGCGTACAAGTGTGGAAAAACCGTGCCCTGCCCATTCTTTGATGTTATCAGGACAGGATTTTCTTTGCCTTTTTCTTCTCCGTTTACCTTCGACTGTTCCTTGGAGGATCGTTTTCGAAAGGGAGTCATGACGAGTTACATGCCCAAACCAGGCGAGCTTTCGACGTTTCACTACTGACAAAAGTGGTTCTTGGTGGCCTGCGTAAGTGTTTATATTCTCTCTGACATAGACATTTGTTTTGTGCTCTTTATAGCAAATGCGCAAAATTCTTCTATAACATTTATACTCGAACGCCTGAATATATGGCTATAGTATACAGTATTTAAATAGTATAGCTGTGTTACGGTGGGATAAATTAGAGGATCATGCATGTATACGCGAATGATAGCAGGTGTTCATTCAGGACATTATGGTCAGTACACATAACAAAGCCGGTAGGTGAACAGGTCCACGGGAAAACATCTTCTTCTTCGATCCTTAATCACCGACCGTCAAAGCAGTCAGTGGCCATCACGCCTAGTGGCGTCTTGTAGGGCAACAACAAATTGATTCCACTTTGCACGGTCGGTGGCCATCCTTCGTACAGTGCCCCAACTCTGGTTCATTCTTTGCATCTCAGCCTCCACAGTCCTCCGCCAAGTTGTCTTTGGTCGGCCTCTCTTTCGCTTTCCTTCAGGGGTCCAAAGCATAGCTGTTCTTGTGATGGCATCGGGGTCTCTTCTGAGGACATGACCAACCCAGCTCCAGCGTCTGCCAGCTATGATGGTATGCATGTCCTCTTGCTTGCTACGAGTAAGCAGATCTTGGTTGGTAATGGTATTCGGCCAAAAGATTCGGTGAATTTTTCTTAGGCATGTTGTGTGAAAAGAGGACAATTTTGACATTTCCTTCTCTGTGACTCTCCAGCATACCGCACCATAGAGAAGCACAGAAAGCACGCAACTCTGGTATAATCTTAATTTTGTGCTTGTGCTGTATTGGGAGGACTTCCAGATGTTATTTAGGCTAAAGAAGGCTGTTCTTGCCTTATTCATTCTGATGTTGATGTCTTTGCCTGCCCCACCGTCTGGTGTTACTATGCTTCCTAGGTATGTGAAGGTATCTGTCTGTACCAGTTGCTGATTCCTTACTGATATGGGCTCAGGGTTGCTCACATTGAGCGTCATGACCTCAGACTTCTTTAAATTGATGTTCAAGCCCACCTGCTGGCTAAATTTATTGAGTCTATCCGTTTTTTCCTGGATGTGTTGATGTGAATGTGCCAGCAGTGCAATGTCATCTGCATATTCCAGATCTTCCAATGTTGAAAATGTAGTCCATCTTATTCCTCTTGGACTGCCCTCTGTTGTCTGGCGCATCACCCAGTCTATGACTGTTAAAAATAGAGTGGTTGATAAAACATAATACTCAGCACATGCAGTATGATGCACCTTTTAAGGCAGTCACGACGCACAGACGGCAGATTAATCATCATGTCTCTCATTCCACTGCGACGGCATACCTTCCCACCGCACGATGTGCTGGAAAAGCGAATGTAGTGGGTTCAACCCCCACATATGGTGGTATCAATACACGCTCACGAACCGTATTAGTGCGAAATCCTCTACAAAACAATACATGGGGCGCACTGACTGAACTCTTTCAGTTTTTAATATGGTTTCTCGGGAAAACATGGTTGACATTTAATACATAACGTCACTTCACAATAACGTCCATCAAACATCAAAAGTACATGGCAATGGATAAGCGTAGTAGATTATCCCTGGTCCGTCAATAAGGTTCAAACGTTAGGCATCGTTAAGTGGCAATAATATAATAATAATACACTCCTCTCATCTCCACTCAATCCTGGCCGTTGTACTAAAGGTTCGGGTAATCCACGAAAACCAAAGTAATGCGGCAGAAGAAATCAGGCCAAACAAAAATATTAGTTGCCTCATTATCTCAAAGTTACGTGTAGTAAATTAGGGTATGAACTTCTAGATAAGTTTATGAACCATCTTGCACATAACGTGCGGCCTCCGAAAAATAAACAGTGCCACAATATATATTTATAAATCACTCTCCATTATCCCGGAGCTCGAAAAATTACATCTCTCTCTCGGACACAAACACAAAGACGGAAGGCTTATTAATTTACACACTGAACCCCACGACATGTGACAGAAACGTCACTATTTTACCGTCGCTCATCACGGGTGAACGCCTCGCTCACCACGGGTGGACGCTTCGTGCAAACCGTAGTTTGCCTACAGGCGAACACAGTTCCTCACATAAAGATGGAAATGTGCTAGCGTGTAGTAACATGCCACTATTTTATCTGCATCCCAAATCTATCCTTAACATATCACCCCTTCGCGGTGTAAAAAAAACAAATTTATTTGTTTTTTTTTTTTCAATTCAAATATTTCCTATGCGGAAATATCGGCCAAAATTGATTATATCACAAATATTGGGCCACATCGAAAATAATCTAGTCGCAGTCAGTCTGCACAATGTAACTTATCATTAAATAACATGCTAGGTGAATTTGTCATCGGTCATAAACAGTCATATGTCCATAAGTAACAAGTCATATACAGTCGATATTCCAATGATGTAACAAAAGAATACATAAATGTATGATCATGTGAGTTTACGATAAACTATCAAAGAAATAGCATGAATATATGAAAATGGTATGAGATATATAAAATAAATAAAACAAAAAATCCAAATCAAAAATTCAAAAATGCATGAATAATAATTTTTTAAAAATAATTTAGAAGGTTATATCTCCAAGTAACAATGCTGTCAAAAATCCTAAAATTAAGCTTAAACGCAATTCACACATGACAAATCAAATAAGATATGAAGCAATGCGATATGACATTAATGTAACTAAAGTACGTAATGTCCAAAACAAACTTGCAATAATATAATCATACTCCAAACTATCCGTGTCAGGACTAGATTTGTAGCATTAATAAATATAGCAATCTTAATTCATGTGAATGTGCATTCCAGAATAATAACATGATGTCGTAGTTGGAAATTGCTCATGTCTGCAAGTAGTATAATACTGTTCATTGTACCACTAGTTAAAGTGAATAATGATTATCTCAAAGTCATGTAAATCACAACTGTTAATATGAATGGTTTGAACTTAGTGTTCGTTTCTTCATCGTCCTTTGTCATAGTGACTAGTAGTGGATAAACACCATGGCTTCACACATGTATAATATAAAGTCAATTAACTAAATGAATATGAATTTTCAGGTTCGAGCTGTGGGCATCTCGATAAATTATCGACGACTATATTTGACGAACTTGGGATGGTTTGAATATTATATTTTCTCGGCATCAGTCAACGTTCTTGAGATATGGAAGGTTGAATGCACTGTCCTTTCAAATTCTTGCACCAGCGAAGCGACGTAACTCTGGAACAAGCATCTGTGCGGGGATAATAATTCAAATTAATAACTGGTTATCTCAAATAGGTGGCATAGAAAAAAAAATTTTTAATTTTGAATATAATTTAACGCGTCCTGGCACTCTGGTTTCCAGTGCACCTGGTTAAGTAAACCTTTTTTTTCCAAGGCAGAGAGGTCAGCAATGACGAAAACAAGTTGGGTATAAGTCTACTGTAGTACTGAATTAAACAGAGATGACCACGAACTTGCTTCTGAGTAGTAGGCATGGACAATTTTAGAATTTTGGAAATGTTCTGTGGCACAAATGAAATTTAAGACATAATCAACATAAGATATACGTAAAATGAGAAAGATGCACCCGAGAAACCATATTAAAAACTGAAAGAGTTCAGTCAGTGCGCCCCATGTATTGTTTGGTAGAGGATTTCGCACTAATACGGTTCGTGAGCGTGTATTGATACCACCATATGTGGGGGTTGAACCCACTACATTCGCTTTTCCAGCACATCGTGCGGTGGGAAGGTATGCCGTCGCAGTGGAATGAGAGACATGGTGATTAATCTGCCGTCTGTGCGTCGTGACTGCCTTAAAAGGTGCATCATACTGCATGTGCTGAGTATGATGTTTATTGGAAATCGATCCCATTGGTTTGGAGCATGTCGTAATTGACTGCTCATAAGGTACTGCCAAACCTTCTTTAACAGATGTAATGGGTTTAGTATGATCAGGTAAGTTGTTCGGGACATCTGGAAAAGAAGATTCTTCCTCCTGAATTACTGATAGTGCGGAGTAGTGAGTAGCTGGCCTAGGGTGCTCATGAACATACTCATTATCTCTGACTAATGTAAAGAATTTCTTCAATGAGTTTTCTTCTCTTTGAAGTTTGATAAAGGATTGTTTATCCATATGAGAGTGAACGTGAAAACTGTCCTGAGTTCCAGGATCGGTATCATCATTTTCGTTTGGTGCCTTGGCCTGGGCACGCGTAGTAACTGCAGCAGCCGTTGATAAATTTTGACGTTCCCATTGATCAATTTGTTCGGGTGAGCAATCATTGCTGCCGTGTATCCGGCCAAGTGTGACATCCGCTATTGGGCGTCTTAACAAACACACTTTAACCTTGCCTGTAAAAAATGGTGAGTGAATATCCACCACGGCTGTGGGATAAAATTCCACTGTCCCGCCAAAAGTTACACATTTAACAAAGTCACCCGTTGCATGAGACGGATGTACTAATGACTGTCTCACTCCGACAGTCGTGCTACCAGAATCACGGAATACTGTAACTTGAGTGCCATTCAGTAAGCCTCTATGAAGCTGTAGTACCCCTGTGCCATCGTGTGCTGATGAAGCAGTAACTGCTGGTAGCGGATGACCGCATTTTAACAAGGAAGTCGCATTAGACTGGAATAGAGTTTGGCAATCTGGACACTGTGAAGCAGTATCAAAGTCAAACGAACAACATGAAGCTGAATGATTAACAACATTGTTGTCTTGCGCGTTCTCAGGTGTAGCAGCAGTATTTGCTGAGTTGGCATAGTAGTTCGAATATGCAGTATTTCTAGAGCGTGACCTATGTCTCTGATCGTAAACAGGGTTATTTTGACTCATGTAATTATTCCTTTGGTTTCTATTGTTGTTTCCTTGATTTCTATAGTCTTGTGACCTATTCCGATGTGAAAAATTTGTGTTATTTGGTCCCCAGTTATTCCAATTCTTATTATAGTTACCAAAATTATCATTCCTTCTCTCACCTGAGTTTTGTTGAAAATTACCTCTGTTTTGGGGTGAATGGTTCCTATATGGTTGTCTACCTCTATATGGTTGTCTACCTCTATATGGTTGTCTACTTCTATGTTCAGAGTCATCATTTTGTCTACTCTGATGTTGCACTCTTTGTTCTTCAATACGTAAAGTCGCCATTTTTTCTTTATGTGCAAGTTTTGCTGCTTCAGCAGCTTGTTGCATCTTTTTCTCCTCTACCTGTAATTGCTGTTCTGGAATCCTTTTGTTCTCTTCTGCAAGTAACTCTGCTTTTCTGAGCTCTTGCTCCTCATACCGTGCATCTCTTTGTCTTTTATTTTCTAGGGCTTCTTGATTTTCTTTGGCAAAGTCCATTAATTCCTTCGCCTTGTAACCATATTCTTGGCCCATAGTAATAAATTCATGATACTCCATTATTTACTTTTTTAGTATCTTACTATCAATATTATAAATTATGTAATAAATGTATCTCACTTAGTCCGTCTATATGAATTCACCAGCTTTGTGCTTTGCAATATTATCAATGCAAATAGATTCTTAATATTACTAATCAATAACAAAATAGTATAGTATGACAGATCATCAGTAGTAAAGATACGAGGAAAACGAGAAAGAGAGGAGAGGAAAATAAAATTATAATAATGTACAAGAACAGAATTGATGGAACTAAACAAGAAGACAAGTACAAGTGACCAAGACAATGTAATAACAGCAGCAAGTAAACGAAAAAGAATGCAAATGGGAAACTAAGGAGAAATAACAAATATAAGAGACTTACTACTTAAAAAAAAAAACAGCACAGGACCTGTAACAATATATATAAATGTAAACAAGTGATAGAAGGTTAGACTAGCATTACAAACAGAATGGTTGTCAACTAAGGAGAAGAAAACAAAACCAACACACTACAAAAACTGACAACTAAAAGGACGGAGCAGCACACCTAACCAAATTAGGTCACACTAAACAGGCAGTGAACTAAACGTCGGTGAGAAAACTCGTGCCGAAAATTTCCCTGCTTGAGAAATGTAAGCAAAACCTATAGAAATATCTGCTGTACGGTCATTTTACAATGACATGTGTCGCTAACAAAAGATTTGTACAAAGACATAGAAACGAAGAATATAGATATCAAAAAGGCTTACACCACGGCAAAGATACAAGAGTGTATTAACAGGCACTTATCTTATCGCAATCCGATCAGATGCAAGTCCGGAAAAAGGCGTCAACACTGGAACAACATTGTCCCTCAATACAAGTGAAGCACAGATGAAAAATGTAAACAAGTAGACGGTCGCAGTCAGATGGGCATCATGAACTGTGTAGGTCTTGAAACGTTGTGTTGACTTGGTACAAAATAACTTGACATCGCCGTGGCAGGACTTGAAACTTGAAAGAATCTTACAAACGTTGTGATGTAGACTGGAACACGAAATAAACTTTGAAACTGGTTGGCTTGAAATTGTAATCTTGAACGTTACAGCGAACAATAGGACATTGAACTGGAACAATGGATATGCGCAGTGGCAGTGTTCGCTATCCAACTGGACCCCTTGATAATGACTGAGTTCACGAAGCGGTGTGTTCACAATAACACGCTGAACAAGGGTGACGATCAAATATACAGATTAAATGGCAGCTGTAGATTTACAAAGTACGAAGGTATACTTGCTCACGTGAATTTGAAAACCATGTCCTGATGAAAGTATCGATCCACAACCATACTGGCCCACCAAATTATATGGTGTTACGGTGGGATAAATTAGAGGATCATGCATGTATACGCGAATGATAGCAGGTGTTCATTCAGGACATTATGGTCAGTACACATAACAAAGCCGGTAGGTGAACAAGGTCCACGGGAAAACATGGTTGACATTTAATACATAAAGTCACTTCACAATAACGTCCATCAAACATAAAAAGTACAAGGCAATGGATAAGCGTAGTAGATTATCCCTGGTCCGTCAATAAGGTTCAAACGTTAGGCATCGTTAAGTGGCAATAATATAATAATAATACACTCCTCTCATCTCCACTCACATCTCCTGGCCGTTGTACTAAAGGTTCGGGCAATCCACGAAAACCAAAGTAATGCGGCAGAAGAAATCAGGCCAAACAAAAATATTAGTTGCCTCATTATCTCAAAGTTACGTGTAGTAAATTAGGGTATGAACTTCTAGATAAGTTTATGAACCATCTTGCACATAACGTGCGGCCTCCGAAAAATCAACAATGCCACAATATATATTTATAAATCACTCTCCATTATCCCGGAGCTCGAAAAATTACATCTCTCTCTCGGACGCAAACACAAAGACGGAAGGCCAATTAATTTACACACTGAACCCCACGACATGTGACAGAAACGTCACTATTTTACCGTCGCTCATCACGGGTGAACGCCTCGCTCACCACGGGTGGACGCTTCGTGCAAACCGTAGTTTGCCTACAGGCGAACACAGTTCCTCACATAAAAATGGAAATGTGCTAGCGTGTAGTAACATGCCACTATTTTATCTGCATCCCAAATCTATCCTTAACAAGCTGTCTATTGTGTTTTGCCTTTCTTTCCCTTATTATCTCTTTTCTTTGAATGTCTAACATTCGTATTATTGCAGTATTTATTGACTAGTTCACAAGTTTCTGACTTCTCTCTGTTTGTCCTTTACATTCGCCTGTCACCGAAATACATTGTAATACAATTGACTATGTCCTGTACTACATGGCGATTCAAACGTCTCTCCGTATTATAAGTTGTTTTATCCTCATTTGTGCATTTGGAATATATAACAAGGAAAAGGTAGCCCCCATGGCAGTTATTGCCGTAGGGGATGAAGTGTTAGAGATCGCCATACTAGGTCCGGCATCAGTAGGGTGACCGGTTCCCTTCCTCGCTGCCTTTTCCTTTCCTAACTCACAGAGCAGAGTCATGTATCCATTTACAACTGGGTAGAGTGGAGCGTGTCGGTATCGTGATTCGAACCCGGCACCTCTGTCACAAGAGACCCGCGCCCTAACCACTCTGCCAATCGGACGCTCATTTTGAATATAAATCAAACAAATGTTAAAATAAGGAATATTAGCTGTCATGTGATTAATGTTCTTTATTTTATTATTATTATTATTGGAAACACACAAACGTAAAATAAAATAAAATCTCTAATCTCAAATTATGCAACTTTACAACAGACAGCAAAAACAGGTCCTGTGTTAAGAAGGCCCGGTCTTCCGTTTCATCTTAATGTGACAAAGCATTTTATGTAATAATATGGTATTCGGGTCGTTTGGTCTTCGTTTGATATCAATTATTTGGAAAGGAGTGAAGTCATAAACATTATAAAATAAGATATGGCTCACTTTGTCCAATTAAAATACGATCCCACAGCCATGTAATACAAGGCGATGAATATGAGACTGTATAGGGGCTAGCAGAGTCATAATATAAAACTAATTACCACTGAGACCACAGCTGTGACAGTATGTAAATGGTTGGTGCAGGCTTCATGAGGGGACCAGCTGACTCTATGCTTCGAAGAAAGATGATGATAATAATGATGATTATTGATAATGAATATAATACAATACAGGTCAAGGCCACATTTTTTCACTTGTAGTCGTCCGAAATTTGTGATGCTCAAATTAGTGTAACAGCGTATACTATTAAATATATTTGTTTTTACATTACTATACTTATTCACGTTTAATTTTGCAACGCTGTATTGCTGAAAAAACAAACCTTTTGATTCTATACCATGTGTTGGTCCTAACTGAGTTTTTCATGTGTGTGTGTTTTATAATATACCTTTATGAACAAAACGTCTCAGTCTATTATTGTATCCATGGACTAGAATTCACTGGGTACCTTCAGACATATTGTTCAAGGCTACTATGAGGTTGTGCGTGGAGCTAGCAATGTCATCTTATAAAACAAGTTGTCACATAAACCACCACTACAAGAGTATGTGACTGCTTGGTGTATTATTCCCAGGAATGGGACCAGCTACAAGTGGTGGCTCCGTACTACGCAAGGAGCGCAAAGGAAAATAATGATGAATAACATACATTGATGTCAAGGCCACATTGTGTCACGTGTCTGAATGTTCGCTGTTCATATTGTCGTAATGTTTTTTTTCTACTGCATTATATTTTTGTTTAAATTACTGACAGTTTGTATCATTAATTTTTGCAATAATGTACTGTATACTTAACAAAAAGAAAACTTTTGATTCTATACAATATGTTTGTCCTCGTATGAGCTTTTCATGTTTGCATGTCTTAAGATGGTATTGTTTGAACACACTGTTTCTGTAATTCTACATTCAACAACATGAGACAGATACTAACATCTAAACAACTAACCCACAAATTCAAACTGAGAATCATCAAATGCTATATATATATGTGTGTCTGTGTGTGTGTGTTTTACTAATGTATGGTTTAGAAACATAGACCAATGAACAAGCTATGGTGAAAGAGAATTGAGGCCAATGAGATGTGGATATATAGAGTGCACGTCTCATGGAAAGAAAAGAAACAAATAGAGGTCATAGAAAACCTAGCAGTGAAAAGAAAACTAACGAAGGAGATCAAAATTAGACAGCTAAAATATTTTGACCATGTAGAAAGACATAACACCTTCCTCAACACCAGTTTGGAAGGAAAAGTTGAAAGCAAACGTGCAAGAGGTATATAGCGCTAAAAGCGCTACTAGTAAGAAGATAACATGAAGAGATGGACAGGAAAGAGTCTATCGCAGTGCCCCTTCAAGACAAGAGACAGGAAAGAGTCTATCGCAGTGCCCCTTCAAGACAAGAGACAGGAAAGAGTCTATATCAGTGCCTCTTCAAGACAAGAGACAGGAAATAGTCTATAGCAGTGCCTCTTCAAGACAAGAGACAGGAAAGAGTCTATAGCAGTGCCCCTTCAAGACAAGAGACAGGAAAGAGTCTATAGCAGTGCACCTTCAAGACAAGAGACAAGAAAGAGTCTATAGCAGTGCCCCTTCAAGACAAGAGACAGGAAAGAGTCTATAGCAGTGCCCCTTCAAGACAAGAGACAGGAAAGAGTCTATCGCAGTGCACCTTCAAGACAAGAGACAGGAAAGAGTCTATAGCAGTGCCCCTTCAAGACAAGAGACAGGAAAGAGTCTATAGCAGTGCACCTTCAAGAGAAGAGACAGGAAATAGTCTATAGCAGTGCCTCTTCAAGATAAGATACAGGAAAGAGTCTATAGCAGTGCACCTTCAAGACAAGAGACAGGAACAAACCATCCATTGCAGCCGACCTACAACGTGAAGATCGCACATGATGATGGTAATTCTACCTTTTTTTTTAATCGAACGCCTGCTATAACTCGAGGCGAAATCTCCGGTTAATGTCTAACCTGAGACTGATTTTACGTATCCCCTTTTTCCCTGTACAATGACAGTTGTCCTCTCGCCATTCAGGCAGATTCTCGCCGATTTCGGAGGTACCCATTAGAGCTGGGTCGGCTCAGGACCCGTTCAGGTTATTCCAGTCCCTGGTCGACGAAACTGCTTCAAATGTCTTTGCCAGGGTTCGAATTATTCGAGTCCAAGTCCCGGTCGACGACACACCTTCAAATGTACTCGCCAGGACTCGAACCTCGATCACCCGATCGCCAGCGCAGTGTGGTAACCATTACACCAGCACGGATCCCATTCTACCTTTAAGCTGGCATCGTCTCGCGATTAGTATGAAGATGTGCATCCTGCTGACACCCTCATCATGTAGAACATACAGTAATGCTATGGATACCACCGCTGCAAGAAGACATGACTTCAAGGGGACCAGATGTAATGGTGGTCCAATACTCACTATGTAGGCTTTCTTCAAGGGGACCAGATGTAGTGGTGGTCCAATACTCACTATGTAGGCTTCCTTCAAGGGGACCAGATGTAATGGTGGTCCAATACTCACTATGTAGGCTTCCTTCAAGGGGACCAGATGTAATGGTGGTCCAATACTCACTATGTAGGCTTTCTTCAAGGGGACCAGATGTAGTGGTGGTCTAATACTCACTACGAAGTGAAAGGGAAGAAGAAGATGAAGAAGAAAACTAGCATCCTAGTGGCAGGGTGGTTAGAGTGCTTACCTCTTGTGGCAAAGTTACCTGGTTCCGGGTTGGAAACCTGGTTGCGGCACGCTCCAGTATACCCAACCGCAAACGGATCTAGGCTCTGCTCTTGAGTTAGGGCAGGCAAATGCAGCGACGCAGGAGACTGATAACCTTAGCTCATAAAGCTGAGATTAGTGACGTTTCTAAAACTTCACTCCCCAACATTGTATACGCTATCAGATTACCTTTTATTGGTAATCCGTGCATTTAGGCTTGAAAATTATAGTGACCTCCCCTTATTGTCAAAGACGTTAAATATTAGTCTACTAGCAATAACCCGTCAAACTTGACGGGTTTTTAATTATAGTGTGCTGTTTCCGTTCCCGGATGAGCAGATAGAAGTACATTCTTAGAGTGTTTTTGGTTTCTTTCCATTATATAGTGTAATCAAAATGTTCATGAGCACCGTCATTTGAACGCTTTTCTTTGTTGATTGTAACTATTTTCGGGAGAGTATATACGAGGTAGCTTCAAAAAGTACCCGGAATAGTCGACTCATGTTTGAATGAGTGATTATGTCATGGAGATTATAGTTTTATATGTTTGTAGTGACCTTGAGGAAACGACATGGCTGATGCAACCTTCACACGTACTCTCAAACAGAAGTTACATAAGTTTGTTTGTTTGTGTGGTGTGCACGTTGCATCGTGTGAGTTGAAAATGTCCTTGATTGAACAACGTACAAATGTCAAATTTTGTGTTTTGCTTGAGAGGTCACCCTTAGATACAGTAACCTTGCTTAATAAAGCATATGGTGAAACCGCAATGAAGAAATCGCAAGTTTTTGCGTGGCACAAGCGTTTCCGTGAAGGTCATGTTAGTATCGATGATGATCCACGTAGCGGACGACCACCTACCTCGATCAACAATGAAAACATTGAGCGTGTTCGGAACGTTGTTCGTGTTGACAGAAAGTGTAGAGAAAATAGCCTCAGAAGTTGTAAAATCAGTTGGAAGTTGCCACAGTATTCTTGTGGTGAAAAATTCTAATACCCATATATAAATTAGAACATAAGTGTAAAGCAGAACGAAATAATACGATAGGAAGAAGAATGGAGAAGGACCAGTGCGTTCCCAGTATAGATAACGCCTTAGTTGTATAACGCCGTAATGGCTAACACAAGATTTCTACTTGTCCTAATTCGTTCGTTCCTAAATAAAATGCTTGAGCCTAACAATACGGCGATAACCGTAGTTCTAAAAATAGAATGTGTAGTAAATCTTCGGAACGACCTTGATTTTTAAAACTAACACTAGTGCGAAATTGCGCACAAAGTTAGCCTTGGAAAGACAGACGGGCTTAGAAGAAGAGAGAGAGAGAGAGAGATAGACGGACTGTGGAACACGGTCACACAAGCAGCTCGCCGTGTGTTTAAAAAATAAACCAACTCGCAGTGTGCATGGCCTAATTTTTTCAAATAAACAGTGATGAAAAAAACTAACGACACGACATTAGGTTTCGAAAACAGGTTTAATTCTTATTAGGAAGCATGACATTCCCCTGTTTTACATCTGATTCCTGACTTTATACTGATAGTACAGTTAAAAAGATGCGGACAGATGATAGTTAAAAATAAACAACTAAGATCGAAAAAAGACAGTATTTTTAAATAAGCCATTTAGTCTCATGATAATTGTATATTCGGGTTTCTGAAGGCTAGTGGACTAGGAATATGTAATAAATTATCTAAAAAGTCCATTAGATAATTAGATATTGGTAATAAAACATATAGAGAACAGAGATACTGTCAGGTTTGGTCATATCTGCTTGGGATGGAAATCACTGAATTTTGTTGAAACATAGTAGTGTCAGAAAGTCTAAGATAGTACGTGGGAGGCCATTGGCTGAACTTTGAAGTTAAAAGAAATTGGATTGGGTGACCTATGAATAACAAATAAATGCCTAGAAACGGAGTAGAAGTGAATAAAAATGTTGGAATGACTGGGTACTCTTTTGAATATATTCAAAACGATTGGTCAATACACTGGATATTGGCAGAAGAAATCTTAGAGGGGACGCCATATCGTTACACATTTGAGAGATGAGAGCAAGCAGTGTTATCCTAAATTAAATATATGATAACAGCTTGGACATACCGCAGATCAAACTGTGCCAGTCATCTTTAGTGTGTTTTCCTTACGAATTGTGGTAAGCTAGACAATTTTGATCTGTATTTATATGAAAATTGAATGTGAAATGATAAATTATGTCTGTATGTGTGCGGTTCAGTAGCAAACAGGAGGCAAAGCCTAGATATTGCTCCACCATGTAAAAGATTGTCAGAGAGGAGTATAACTGCATATATATATATATATATTGGATTGCCATATAGTAACATATCACCTATCCTATTGTATGGAAGGGATTACAGCTGGAATTGCAGAGGCGTTGTAACCATTAGGGAGAGGAATACTGGTGTATATTGTCACATGAAAAGCTAGCAGTTGGCCTAAAGCGCTGAACTTTATGTTTGTTTGTACTGTCATGTACTTCTGTGTGGAATAATATTGTATACTAGTTAGTAAGAAGGATGCATAACCTTCACTTTCAGGGACCGTGGTATAGATGGTGATATTGCATCGTCTGGTCTGAGTACTGCGTGATCCAGAAAGTTGGCAGCAGACTCCATGCACAAGATAGCGGCCATTGCCTATCATATTATCAAACTGAGAAGCAAGCGAGCAGAGGATACAGGTTTCCTGCAGCTGCCTTATGAGATAAGAGAATGTCAGCACGTAAAGCCCAACCTTGAATCAAATACCCCTGAACTGACTTTTATTATAAAAGGGACAGAAATTTTAAAGAAACAGAATCTGTGAATCCCTTAATATTATTTCCACCAGTAACAAACACATGAAGTCGTGATGACAAACAACAATCTAGCATTAAAAGCCAGTATTACCTCATAATAATACATCACAACACTACAATTATATTGCAATACTATGATATGTCTGGACAAAGATCTTTTGTATAAATTCGTGTACATAAACATTGTGCTTACATTTGATTGTGATTCCTGATTCACATTGTAGTAGGATCAGGATATCAACATATTGAAAAAGCTAATACATTGTATAAAATTTAACACTTGTCTTACTTAAGATAAATCTTTAGAGTGTTATGTGTTTGTGATTGTCATAGTGTTGTAAATTGTTGTGAATCTTAATTTAGTTGTTTATCTGTCTGTTGGTTGTTGTGAACTTACACTTCATCACTATCATAACCCTAGACATTAACGAAGTCATCACACAATTCAAGAATAAGTCTGATTGAGGTCGAAATGTGGTAGCAAGCAAGGTTCTCTGTAACACACCAACCTTATTAGATACAGAGACCTTCACAGCTGATCTCAGTCAGTACACTAAGTCCCCTATAAATATTTATATAATCCCAACTCACCACAATTCTCCACAATGAACTGCACACGCACCGTGTTTATCAACACATGGTTCCCAAAATGTTATCTCCTGAACTGAAAGACACGAGATTGACACTGGCAGGAAATCTAATCACCGTGGCTGATCAAGATAGCAATTTTCTCAACATAATCACAGGAGACGAGACGTGGTGTTCTTTGTACGATCTTCAGACAAAACGTCAGCCCTCTAAATGGAAATCACTCTCATCTCCCCGGACACAGAAATTTCGTTTGGACAAGAGCAAAGGAAAAGTTTTGTTGGAAGTTTATTTTTTATTCCCAGGGTATTGTCTACCATGAATTCATTCATTAACAAATAAATGTACATTGATATCCTCCGTCGTCTAAGAGATGCAATCAGAAGGAAACGCCCAGAAAAATGGAGAACAAACAGTTGAGTTCTGCTGCACGACAATGCGCCAGCACATCGATCCCTACTGGTGAAGCAGCACCTCGCAACGCACAATGTTACTGCCCTGGAATATCCTCCATATTCCCCCGACCTGGCACCGCCTGATTTTTTCTTGTTCCCTCGCCTAAAATCGGCACTGAAAGGGCAGAGATTCAAGGATGCTGAGGACGTTATCATCAATGCGACAAAGCAGCTGAGAGAGGTGTCAAAGAATGGGTTCCAGGAATGTTTCCAATAGCTGTATGGACGTTGGCAAAAGTGTGTAGTTGCCGAAGGGAACTATTTTGAAGGAAATGGAGTGTAAATAATTGTATTGTTACTTATTTCTATACAATACACAAATTCCGGGAACTTTTTGAAGCTACCTCGTATAATGGAAACAATACAATTTTTCAACACTGTTGCATTCCTCAGCTGTGACCAACGTACACACGGCGAGAATTATGGTATTTTAGATTCAATTTAAAAGTTCTTTGATGACAATATTTCGTGTGAAAGTGCGTGGGTTGTTTTAAAAGAGTGTTCCATGATAATAAGCGGTTTTAACAAAAACTTTCAAGTGATTTTCACGAGTGAGATGTTTGAAATTAATAGAGTCTGTCACTGAAACGCGAGAAGATTCTCTCGGTCAGCCTATCTTCTACAACAGATCTATATTAGTCAGACAGTCTATAAAAATATATACTAAATATATATACCACTGACATACACACACACACATCAGTGACGACAGTTAGACGCACAGACGTGAAAACCATAGCAATGGAATATAGATATTTGGGACGAGCTGACTGACATACTGGTATAAGTTTATGTAAATTTTATTATCATAAGACAATTTACCCACACCATAAATTTGAATATCAATCACATATAAATACACATAGGTTAAAGAATTACTAAAAGAATAGACCCATAGGTGTAATCCTTTCCCTCTATGTTGAGCCCACGATCCCCTTAGCAGAAGAGTTATAGCCTCCAAAGAGTCACAGATTTATACACTATGGTCTAGGCTTTCCCTCTATAGTTAAGAACAGAGTTGATATATTAATCTATCCTAAGAGGAAATCAGCATTTGCAACAAAAAATTGCATAAAAGAAATTTCAAAGTGGGTGCATGAATATACAAAATGAAAGAATCACTCGTTCTGCTTTCTCTCTGTTCATTCAGCAGGGCCCCTGACATACTTTCTTATCTATAAACGTGATGTTTTTCGCAACCTGGCGCAAACTTCAGGACACTTCTCTACAGTGAATCTGTTTTTTTTTTTTTTTTTTTTTTTATAAAGAGAATCCCAGCTCTGCAGATACAGGTTTCTTCCAATGTTCCGGGGAGCATTCGCTTTATAACTATATTTTAAGATTACTGGTAATTGTGATAAATTTAACCGTGATACAACGTTAAAATATCTCCAAAGATAAAATGTAGGGATAAAAATAATGCGTAAGCTACTAGAAGACATGATCGCCCATGCCGCGGTTCAATACCCGCCATGGAAACTAACTTGTTAGACGTGAAGACAAAACGTTTACCCTTGGAGACGGGAGGGAACGGAGATCAAAAAGAAAAAATATGACTGAACACGTGCTTGAAACTATCAAGGCTAAAAAGACGCAATTGGTGGGGAAAGGAAAAAAATTCACGTCCACAAGTTGATACAATGTAAAGAAATGGACAAAAGGGACCTTAGCTATTATACGCAACAGTCATTTCTTGGACGCTTTTACGATACTTAGTCCTTTTATTTGAATTCAGCGGCAAACGCATTACAGAAGATGCTCGAACATATTTCAAAAAAAAACAACTAACCTTGAAAAAGTAACTTTTTCTTAATAATAATGTTAGGAATATAAAACCTAGCTAGTCTGATAGCCCATCTTGAGCAGAGAAATAATATGCTTTCATTTATACAGACGGATAGATAATAATGAAGATATTGACAAAAGACTGTGTTGTTCATAACAGACGAGCGACTGCACTGTTAAAAAAAATGTCACTAATTTTCAAAAATTGCGGCCTTGAGACTCAAGTGCTAAAATCTAGTTGGAATGAAAGAGAGGGGGAAATAGTGGAAAATTGTGGCTAAAAATAACTCTAGAGACCGATTCGTGTAGAAAGGCATGTAGAACCAAGCGTGTTTTTTATGAAAAAGCAAGTAGAGACAGACGGACCAACAGACACTAATACATACTTGACTGAGGTATGACTGAATTGACTTTTGGTAGGAGGTTTGAAATTTGAAAGGGGGAAAGTCGGTGATTGGCCACAGATAATCATATTATCGGCGTACAGACGCGCATTTTTGCCATTCAACATAAATTGTCCAGTAGTAGACACAGTAATTCTTCAGTGGTGCAATTCCCAGAAGCTAATTGCAATATATAGAGGGACGCCATACTAGAGCCAGCAGCTCAGCTGAGTTTTGCTAGAATATAACTGTGTTCTCTGTTAAAGTACTGTCCGCCCGTTCGTTTATTCCAGTGTATTCAAAGAGTTGGTCTGCATTTGATATATGCATACCATCATTATTCCCATATGTGTCTGTAAGAATGTTAGAACATTTGTATATAACAAAGGTGTCACGCGAATGCTTTGTTCGTGGGTATGCCAAAAACTGCACTGTATCGTCCCTGTATTATTTATGCAGTGTTCTCTCACAAGGGATTACGAATTAGTAATGTCTCAGATATGCCCAACAGCTCAATTATAACCAGGTAAGAAGCCAATACTGGTCCGGTAAAATAACAACAACGTTTATTGAAAACTCATGATCAACGAGACATGATGAGCCGTCATTAGTTAATGTCATTCTGTCTATTCGTAACCTCGTTTTATACTCCTTGACGGTGATACATTGTTGTTTTCTCCGTCCCAATCCATCTATACACCTCTATGGATTGATTATATCCGTGCCCTTCACCCGTAATTTCTTTTCCAAACTCATATAATTTTAATAACATGAATTTCGCCAAAAGTCAGTACACATTAGCGACAGAGCAGGCAGGATCTTTAAGACTCCGATTTTTACGGTGTATAGACCTGCCAGTCTAAAAAATGTATAAGCATCACATTATACATTATTAATAGTACTCATCCTGGTATACATTCCCATTCATGGCACGAATCAATATAACCCTTTTCTACGGGTTTTCAAGCAAACCAGCACACACAAGGCTGTTCACGTCTTGTTTATTTCTTGGGTCCATTTTTGTTCTCCACGTCATTGTTTCAAGACCCAAAAAACTCCCACGTCATCCTTTTTTTCTGCGCGCAATAATAATGCACCTAAGTGTACTATTCACATATCTTCAAATATTTTCACCAAACTCAACTCAGCGCTCTTTGATGCGCAACACCAAAATGTTGTAAAAAACCATACGCAACAATTACCCCCTACCACCGTTAAGAAAAAAGACACGTAGTTTCTTTTTTCTTCAAAATTGTACCACTTAAGGTAATTAAAAAAAAAAATACCAACATAATACTATCCTAAGTCTCAGTAAGTCTAATTCAGCTAATGTCTCATAATATAATCAGTCAGTCGTCGATGAGATGAAACGGTGATAAACAAGTCATAAATCTACTGCCATATGAATAAAATCCAAAAAGGAAGTAATAATATTACTAAATTAAAACAAATTACGCGGAATCAACACCGCCCTCTATTACCTCTAGTATCAATAATACTAGAACCAAAATTTATATAATATGGTTATATCTAATAGGATTACCGACCCATCGGAAAATGATTGCAATAATGTGTACCTCACCAATACAGAGTACACTGCAAATCTCATGCATGTTTATTCCTGATCCAACCCCAAAAAATAGCAAATACATGCATAAATTGGTCCCAAATTACCTATTTCAATGTCCCTAGGAACTTCTATAATATACACGCAAAAATACGCTATAGCATATCATTGCCGTACAGTCATATTATAGTACACTGTATGTGCACCTTACACCATAAATACCAAATTGGGTTCCGGATAACACTAATAAAAATTCAATGTCCCAATTACATCACCACTACTGTTGACCATGGACTAACCGTCATTAAAAACTTGTGTACTGTCTTCCTGAGGGCACCTCGACAGTACGTCTGCCACCACATTGTCGGACCCTCGAATTGCTTGAATAGTATAATTATACGGCTGCATCAGAATCGAATAACGGGCTGCTCGGGCGCATTTATGGTTCTTCGTCTTTAAATACGCCAAAGCTTTCTGATCTGACTGTATTACGAAAGTTACACCTAACAGATACTTCTCTAATTTGGTTACTGCCCATACCACTGCGAGAAGTTCCTTTTCCAACACCGAATAATTCATTTCCGCCTTGTTTAACTTTCTCGAAATGTACGTGATCGGATGCAGATGTCCATCAAATTGTTGAAGCAACACAGCACCAACGCCCTTGGACGAAGCGTCTGTTCGAAGAGTATAAAGATTATTAAGCCTGGGTAGTTTTAAAATCGGTGGGGATGAAAATAAATCCTTAATTTTAAGAAAAGCAGCATTGCATTCTGGAGTCCACCTAATTACATTAGGAGCCCCTTTCCTAAGTAGAGTGGACAGATCTGATGTAATTGAAGATAAGTTAGGAATAAATTTACCATAATATTGCACTAGTCCTAACACACTACGGACTTGTTTTTTTTGTCCTAGGAATGGAAAGATTTAGAATCTTGGAAACATTCTGCTCCAAAGTTTGAAGATTCCCATGACCAATCCTATGACCTAGAAAAGTAATCTCAGAGAATCCAATATACACCTTAGATGGTCTAGCAGATAACCCAGCAGATCTGAGCGTGGACAATAGAGAGTGTAAACCGTGAAAGTGTTCTTCCCAAGTGTTGCTAAACAAACAAATATCATCTATGTACGAGATTATATCTTGTCTATGCGAGAAGAGAATTCTCATCATTCTAGTGAACGTAGCAGGTGCGTTCATCAGTCCAAAACACATAAAATTGAACTGGAACAACCCTCTGGGAGTAGCAAAAGCCGTAAAATGTTTACATCTTTCCGCCAACGGGACCTGCCAATAACCTTTTGACAGATCGAACTTACTGAAATATACTGCATCTGCTAATTTTGGTAAAAGATCATCCAATAATGGTAACGGTTCGGCGTCAAAAATTGTGACCTGATTTAATTTTCTAAAATCAATGCAGAGCCGAATGTTATTGTCTTTTTTTCTTATTACAACCATGGGAAAAGCAAAATTACTTTGAGAAGAACTGATTATACCTAATTGCAGCATGTCATCTATTTCTTTGTTTACTTTGTCTTGAAAGTGTAATGGTATCGGGTATGGACGCACTCTAATAGCCTTTTCATCATTTAAAATGATGTCATGTGTGATGACATTTGTTTTGCCTGGTATGTCTGTAAGTACATCATGAAACGAATGTAATAATTCGGATACATGTGTTTTGTTCTCAAGTGTAAGATTCGGACAGATTGTCACGTCCTCCCAAGTTTCGGTAGATTGAACTGGTAGACTAGGAAACGTCATTGATACAGCTGGGAAAGAAGATTCTTCTTCCTGAATAACTGATAAAGACGCCCAGCTCATTGGATGTGAACCTACATTATCAACCGCGTGAAAGACTGCCTGAAGATGTTCAGGTCTTGAGTGAAACTCTTTCAACATGTTAATGTGAAAAATCTTTCTTTGTCCCTTAACATCAAGGACATAATCGACATCTGAAATACGTGACAGAATCTTGAATGGACCACACCAAGTTATCAGTAGTCGATTCTGTTTGCTCGGTAAAAGCACGAACGCTTCGTCGCCTGGTACAAGAAGACGAAGACGTCTTGAGTGATTCTGTAACATACGAGCTTTTTCTTTAGCTCTCTCCGATGCATCTGTTGCCAGCTGGCATGCATCCATGATTTTTTTTCCTAAGATTTACAACATACTCGTAAGACGATTGAGTTTCTTGCGACAAGGAAGAATCAATCAACAAGTCTTTGATCAAGGACAATGGACCTCTGGGCTGAGCACCAAATACAAGTTGAAATGGACTGAAACCTGTATGCTCATTCGGTATTTCACGATATGCAAAAAGTACCGCTGGTAAAACTCGGTCCCACTCTTTAGGAAAATCGATTGTAATCTTTCCTAACATCTGTTTTATTGATCGATTTAGACGCTCCACCATCCCGTTTGAGGCGGCGTGATATACGGAACTCAGTGATCTGTCTATATGAAACATTGCCATAACCTCAGTCATTGCACCTGACACAAACTGAGAACCTCTGTCCGACAACAGTTTTCTCGGAAATCCGATTCTAGTAAAGATATGAAACAAAGCATCAGCTACATCCTGCGTAGTAATGTTCTTGAGTGGTATAGCCTCTGGCCACCGCGTGCACAAATCTATACAAGTTAATACATATCTATGTCCTCTCGATGACATTATAGGAAGTGGGCCAATAATGTCCACGGCCATCTTCTCAAATGGACGCACCGGAATATCGGCTGCTTGAAATGGAGCCAAATGACGTGCCCCTCTAGACTTCACCTCCTGACAAGTAACACAAGAACGGCAAAACATCGCAATGTCTTTCGACATTCCCGGCCAGAAAAAAGATGCCAGAATTCTAGATCTAGTACGAGAGTATCCCATGTGACCTGCACAACGGGAATCGTGAGCATGACTCAAGATATAGGATCTCATTACCTTAGGCACCATGATCTGAGTAGTAATATGACAAGATTTACTATCTCTGAATCTTCGCACTAATATGTCATTTACGATAGTATACCATTGTTTGTGAGAAGTATGACCATTTGTATCATCACATTGGACTAAAGTAAAAAATTTCTTTAATGAAACATCACTGTTTTGTAAAGTAGAAAAAACTTCCTTGTTGATGTTACTGTGTAACACATCATCATTAACTAGTGGCACAACATTATGTTGAGACTGCTCCTGTGCTCGAGTAACCACAACATTAGCCCTGTGTACGTGTTCTCGTTCCCAATTATTTATTTGCTCAAGAGTACACTCTTTAAAACCGTGAATGCGACCAAGAACTAAATCGCAAACTGGATTCGGCAACAAACATACTTTTATTTGTCCCGTAAAAAATGGCGTCGCGATATGAACCACCGCAGTTTGAAATTTCTCAATTCTACCACCAAACGTAATGCACTTAACCCATGTGCCTGTACAACAAGAAGGATCAACCAAACATTGTCGCACACCTACCGTCGTGCAACCTGAATCCTTTAATAAAGTTACTGGCATGCCATTAAGTAAGCCCTTGTGAAACTCTAAAGACCCGGTTCCTTCATGAGCTGACATTGCAGGTAACGCCGGCAATGGGTGTCCACATCTCAGTCTGGATACCACGTCAGGCTGAAATAGATTCTTGCATTCCAAACATGTTTCAGCATTATTAAAATCAAATGACGCACACGCATTTGCTTGATTAACAGTATTATTGTTATCTGCGACATTATTTTCCGACATTTGAACGGAATTACCATGGTAAGCAGATCGATTATAACTATTTGACCGAAATGCCCTGTCATTTTGTTGTCTATTGTTATACAAATGTCTATTATTATTCTGCGAGTAACGTGCTTTATTGTAACTGTAAAAGTTAGGAGTGTTTCGTTGCCAATTCATTCTGTCTCTGTTTCCCAAATCAACCTGTTGACCAGTTCCAAAATGATTGTTATTCCATCTTCTGCCAGCTGGTGAATCTTTTCTATTTCCACCTTCAAAATGAGAAAAATTTCTTTGATAATTATTATTTCGATCTGAACTGGCACTTCTATGACGAAACCTATCTCTGTCACCACTATTCGATCTAAATTTTCCTTGTCTGTTATTTACAGTAGCAACACCCGCTGACTGTAACGATTCATGTAATTTAGTGTTTCTGACATTCAAGTTCGGATGAGCAACTGAAAACTGGCGCCCTAGGGTCTCAACTTCCGATAACGATTTAGGATTCCGCTCCTGTAAAAATGCCAAAAACTTATCACTTACTGAGGATAATACCTTATCCCGTAATATTAAATCGGCAAGATCTTCAAAATTCCGTTGTACCTTTTCAAGTTCGATCCAACGATTAAAAGTTAAACGAATATCCGAAATGAATTGTGAGAACTCTTTTCCTGTTTCCGGCAACAACTCTTTAAAACGCCTTCTATAACCTTCAGCTGTAAGCTGATATTTTTTTAATAGCGTAGCTCTAGCTTCCTCATAGTTTTGACTATCGCCTTCTAACGAAGCGACTGCACTTAACGCCTCTCCTGATAAAAAATTCATCAGTTTGCTACACCACTTACTTTTATCAATTTTATATTCTGTGCATACCAATTGAAATCTTGACAAGAAGAACGTTATATCGTCGACCCCTGGTTTAAACATGGGCAAATGGATTTTAATGTCACCTTTTTGACCATCATTCTGAGTGTGTGATTGACTAGTAGCATTTCCATTTTGCAACTTCTGTCTTTCAATTTCTAACTGCAACATTCTCTCTTCATGGGCTCGTTTTTCTCCCTCAAGTGTAAATTCATATTGTCTCCTTTTCTCATTTTCTTCCATCTCCAAGAGTTTAATTCTCTCTCTTCGTCTTGCCTCCGTCACTCGTCATCTTGCCCCCTTTTCTCATTATCTTCCATTTCCAACCGTTTCATACGTTCCTGGTTGGCTAATTCTCTATCTTTTAATTCTAACTGACGTTTCTCTCTTTCCTGCGCCTCTTTATATTCTGTTTGAGCAAACTCTTGTAATTTGTCTCCTGATAAACCAAGAATTTTACCCTGTTTAATAAAGTATTCCGCCGTCGACATTTCAGAATCTGAATTAATATATTTACCTCATCAAATAAACTGTAGTATTCCAATTAGTATCCTATATTCGTCACCTTATCGATACTCATTACTGGAGATCGATCATCTTTTATTTAATAAAATATGCAGCTATAAATCAATCAACTAAGAAATTATACAAGATAATAGTACTACTGAAAACATAATGGTCCATGAAGAGAATTAATTACATAGAAATATACACGTTAGCAATGACCATCACCGCACCTAAACAATTAAAGAAGAGATAATATCGTAAAGAACCACGGCGTCAACACAAAAATCTACGACATTTCAGCAGCCCCAAAGAAACTGGCTATAAGCCTTTGCGATTCATCGACCTGAAATCAACCTAGGAAAACACCCCAGGACATCTATGATGAAGAACAAGCATCTTACGAGTTAAAATGACAAAGAAAGGTGCTCACTAATAATAACCAGGGTACTGACACCATAATAACAATGTCTACTTATCTGAGGGAATCCCAGTACTCCTCGTAAAGTATTCTATCTAACACAGGTTATGAAATTCATACAGCTGAACTGAAGATGAGCAATTCTCAAAAGGACCAGCAATTCGCTCTGGTTGAAAGTATCTGTTACCGAATGACGTCACTCAATGTAACCTCCGCAGGTACACAGCAGGACTTGAAAATGGAAATCGAAAACTGTAGCATAATTCCCCCGGTACAATTATGATAATTCTCTGGAGACTTGAATATGTACATCACACGAACGTTGACCTTCCAAGTCAAGGTTACGACTTTGACATAACGATCGATTGATTGAGCATGCAACAAGTGTCATTGTTCCAATATGCGTGGCAATTAATTGAGCTCCAAATATCTGAATTTATAGAACGGGAAGGTACATTTTAATGGCCACCATGTTAAAGTACTGTCCGCCCGTTCGTTTATTCCAGTGTATTCAAAGAGTTGGTCTGCATTTGATATATGCATACCATCATTATCCCCATATGTGTCTGTAAGAATGTTAGAACATTTGTATATAACAAAGGTGTCACGCGAATGCTTTGTTCGTGGGTATGCCAAAAACTGCACTGTATCGTCCCTGTATTATTTATGCAGTGTTCTCTCACAAGGGATCACGAATTAGTAATGTCTCAGATATGCCCAACAGCTCAATTATAACCAGGTAAGAAGCCAATACTGGTCCGGTAAAATAACAACAACGTTTATTGAAAACTCATGATCAACGAGACATGATGAGCCGTCATTAGTTAATGTCATTCTGTCTATTCGTAACCTCGTTTTATACTCCTTGACGGTGATACATTGTTGCTTTCTCCGTCCCAATCCATCTATACATCTCTATGGATTGATTATATCCGTGCCCTTCACCCGTAATTTTCTTTTCCAAACTCATATAATTTTTATAACATGAATTTCCCCAAAAGTCAGTACACATTAGCGACAGAGCAGGCAGGATCTTTAAGACTCCGATTTTTACGGTGTATAGACCTGCCAGTCTAAAAAATGTATAAGCATCACATTATACATTATTAATAGTACTCATCCTGGTATACATTCCCATTCATGGCACGAATCAATATAACCCTTTTCTACGGGTTTTCAAGCAAACCAGCACACACAAGGCTGTTCACGTCTTGTTTATTTCTTGGGTCTATTTTTGTTCTCCACGTCATTGTTTCAAGACCCAAAAAACTCCCACGTCATCCTTTTTTTCTGCGCGCAATAATAATGCACCTAAGTGTAATATTCACATATCTTCAAATATTTTCACCAAACTCAACTCAGCGCTCTTTGATGCGCAACACCAAAATGTTGTAAAAAACCATACGCAACATTCTCTATTAATAATTCTGGTAAGACTGAAAGCATTTCTTTGTATATTTTAATATTGTTTAATGTTACGAGTGATTTGATACTGCCATATCAAAATCTATCCCTTACAACAAGTAAGGATTCGCTCTAGATCCCCAGCCCAAGTTCAGGGTCTAGAGACAAACAAAATACATAAACGCCAGCAAGGATTATGAAGGGCGGATCTAGTGTTGAGATCAGTGGAACATATCACCTATCTTATTCAATAGCAGGAAGCTAATGAACGTATTTCAGAATATGTAGTCTTGGGGAACCAGTACTATGTGAAACCAACTTGGTAAGATGTGCTGTATGGTCAGAGAGATCTGACCCCGTCTATGTGGTGTTGTTGTGTAGTGTTGTGTGCAGAAGTGGCTCAGGAGGTAGAGTTCTGACACATGACCCAATACTTTTGTTGCAGAAGTGTGAGTTCTGTTTGGCACCAAAGTGGTGTCAAATGCTGTGTTGATAAATACAAGTGTGACCAGTGCAGTCTAGTATTTTGTCAGAGCAGCCTTATATTGCCCCCAAGCATGGAGAGGTGGGGCCACCAGATTCCAGCACCAGAACTACTCAGTCAAGATACGTGAGCGTCTGGCCTGCTGGACCTTCACCAACTTATTTACTAACTAACACACCAACTATATTACCATCACTAGAACCCACAAAAATTTTGGGAAGTAAAACTTGTATTACTCCCATCAGTGAATGGACAATGTTTGGTAGTCATAGACAGGGAGTGATGATATCACCCCAACAGCATATCTAGAAATACGTTCTCCTGGGACTATCTTAAGATAATTACTATTAACCAGTCATTTGAAATACATATGTACACATTTTCTATTTTATTATGACATATATTCATGCATTTCATTCATAATTTCAAAACCTTCATATGTTCTGACCAAAATAAAACCTTGGTTCAGAACAAATAAACTTAAAGAAAATTTAATATCAAAAATTTAAACAGCTTGAGTTAGTTCAGTGTATTATAAATTTTATTAATATTATTAGACTTATTAAATATCTGTGTGTGTGTGTGTGTGTATGTAATCTACCACAACACATTACATATCAGTACCCTAGATTTTAACGTAGCCACATTCATTAGTAAAACAGATATGTGTGAGGTCGTAAGTGATAGCAAGAAGGGCCTTCTGTAAATTCACAGCTACATTTATCTCAGGAGCCTTCACAGCTGACCTCATGCATCACACTAGGTAATATCACAACCATACAGTACCATCAAATCCACTACAGTAATGTCACTTGAATCCGTTCAGGTAAGAAATTATAAACGGGCTCACAAGGTCTGAATCTTGGGGTTTCCCGTACTTAGGAAAAAGGCAGGTTGGTAACGTCTCTCAAAGGTAAAATTCTTGATCACACCACAATTAGTTAAAAAAACCGTCGGAAATGTTACTGTTTGTAATTTATCTCGCCACAGGGGCTGAATGTACACTGTGATTGTTGGGCAGAATTATAATCTGGCTCGATAGGCCCAGTTATTGCATTTAGTATTAAAGTTCGTGAGATGAGTACTCTGTCTTTTTCTGGAGGCAAACACAATGCCAGACAGGTGGTAACTTGGACACTCACTTATTTAAGTATAAAAATGTTTCTTCTAAGTTAGTCTCAAATGTACTGAAACCGCTGGTAGATGTTGGGCTTTACCCAGAATACTGTATAAAGAAAAAGAAACATACAGAATACTTAACATAATATTATACACATCCTATCCTACTCTCGCGTAAAACATAATATTCACTTCGGTTATTAACTTTAAGTTAGAGACTATAAGCTTAGCGCTTTTCTCATCGTTTAAACTTCCGTGAAATAAATTCTAGTCGTTAAAATAATCAATCATCATGAATTAGAAATACGTAAGTATCTCGTCAATACTCAATGATGAATCAGCGCATTTACTAGTTAGTCAAAATATTATCGGACTGGTTACTAGCAATTTAATTAAATTTATTTATAGCTGTATGAGTTTTTAGCTAGAAATTTTAATTTATTTGCTATCCACTGTAACACAGTAAACTTTAGAGAATTATAACTACTTTCTATTCTAGAAAATCACTCTGCACAAAAGAAACTAGTCAATATATAGACGATAAATTAGTGAAATCTATTACCTCAACACAGGACTACTTAAGACTATTCTCCAACGCAAACTGGGATTTTCTACTTAAATAAAAGGAATTTCTAGAACGTAGCTAGGTTGTCTAACGAGACTGCGGATGTCTGAATGAATGAAGTCTAAAACTGCTCTGGTATAAATATATCTCTGATGAAAGGAAAATGATTCACTATCATCGAACCCCGATTACCTGCCAGATGTTCGCACCTACGCCCGGATTTACATATTTCCTTGCTCATTCTACGCATGAAACAAATTCTACACACCCTTACCGAAACCAGACTTAACACATACAGTACATTCTCTCAATCTGATCAGACCTCGGCAATAAAACTCACAGTGTGCGTTTTACACGTTCTGTTTTATATGGCCGTTCACAGCGATCAATGTCTTTCATCTCAAATCTCTCACCGAGAATAATTAACTATAGGCGGACCGATCAGAGAAAAATGCTAGACGATAGTCTTACTTCTTATCCCTGTCGAGAACGAATTAACACGATTCGGTCTCATCAAAGAACTTAGCTTAACAGCAATAAAATGCGTTGCTAAATTAGAAAGGAAAAGACAAAGGTCTGAATGGGAGAGTATATCTTAACAATCGAGCGTATGCGAAAAAAGAAGGGTAACAGAGCAAAAGAAAGGTAAAAGACAAGTGCAGAATAAAGAATAAATATCTGAAATTTATTAATCATAATATCTCTGCCACAGTGAGGGCTCATGCACACCAATTTTTACGCACTTTTTCTTTGTCGTGCGCTACTAATTTCGTGAAAGAATAAATAAAAATTAAAAAAAACACCAAAGTATTTGTTTTATATAACACCCACGCCGCGCAAGTTGCACACCGTGCGTTGCGCACTTTTTTTCTGGCACGAGTTACTATTTTGAGTGAGATCGACCGATGTAACATACATCGGTAATTATGTTAGTTGGGATTACTCCAAAGGGAGGTAATTCTATATTTTACTTGTCTAAAAGTACAGATTACCTGTTTATCCGTATTCTGTTGCTACGGAGATGATATTAGTAGCATGCAGACGAACGTTGATTTCGTTATTTTTTTTATTTTTTTTTTTAAATAAAGAATATTGAATTCAATAATGACGCAAGAGGTACACCACACAAATATCGTGAAGGGTGGACACACATGCTTGATGTTTGAGAAGCCCTGTAGTTGAGTCCATGTATACGATTCCCACAACAGACGCTGATAGTTCGTTGTTCGTTCGAAGCCCCGAGATTTGAGTTTTCACTCATTACCCTTGGTAATTTTAGTGGGTGTCGCCGTTATAGAGATTGTAATATAATATACGAGGGAAGGTCAAAAAGTAATGCCTCCTATTTTTTATGTATGTAAATACTGCATCGGTGTGCAATTTGTAAATTTAGCAGGATTCCTCAAACACTCTTCTGCACTGTATAGCATTACCAACCTGTTTCAGTAACAGGTGGCACCATTGTAACAGTTTAAAAATGGCTGCCAAAGACGTTCGGTTAAAACAACGTTATGTCATAGAATTCCTCAATGCTGAAGGCGAGACCCCAATTCGCAAACACGAACGTTTGAAGAATGTTTATGGAGATTCAACAGTGGATGTTAGCACTGTCCGACGTTGGGTGTATCGTTGTGACGAAGCTGAAGTAGGTCAATCCTCAATGGCTGACGCAAAGCGGACTGGCCGTCCGTCTACCGCAGTGACTCCACACAACATTCATCTAGTTGATGGCATCATTCGTGGTGACCGTCGGGTAACACTGGATGAACTTTCTTCCATGTTGTCCATTAGTAAAAGCAGTGTCCAGAAAATCATTAAAGAAGAAGCTTAGAGGTCGTCTTCGACGACTTTACCCATTAAAAGATCAGAGAACTGCACTACTGTTGCACGATAATGCCACGCCACACACCGCTAAACGCACCATTGATGCGATTGCAGAATTTGGATGGACATTAATACCACATCCCCCTTACAGTCCCGATCTTGCACCTTCTGACTTCCATCTGTTTGGACCCATGAAAGAAACTCTTCGCGGATATCACTTTGAGGACACCGATACCCTTAAATGCGAAGTACGCCAGTGGTTTAGGAAAAAGGACACAAATTTTTACCGTGCGAGGATACATGCCCTTGTGAGAAGATGGACAAAAACTGTAACAAATAACGGAAACTACATTGAGAAATAAATTTTTGAAGTTCAGACTTGGGGCTACATTTCATTGTGAATTTTATCTGTTTTCTTGCCTATTGAATGAAATTAAAAATTACGAGGCATTACTTTTTGACCGTCCCTCGTATGTGCCTACGCAATATGTTAGCGCAAATATTATTAATCTCAGTATTTTAATTTGTCAAATCCAATTAAAGAACAATGTCTTGAAAGAGATAAACAATGGAACGTTAATTTGTGTTATTTCAAGGAAAGCAAACGTGCAGTGAAGCCCCTTTCTTTTAAAATTATCTCCCCTGTATCAAAATTTCATTCGTCAGTAGAAATTCCCGCTATATCGCACCAAAAAGAGTTTGCTTAGTATGTGCGCCTGTCAAATGCATGTGTCCACAAACATTCGCACCAGCGTTTCATGAAAATATCGACACCGAGCTCATTGATCTGTGCTTTGAGTGAAAGTAAACTTGAGCAACAACCCGCCAAAATTGGCAGGTTTTTAATTATAGTGTGTTGTTTCTGTTACATGTATTACATTGCTGCTTCTTCTATAGTCTCCCTTGCTCGCTGTGAATGACGCGATCGTCTCTTCCTCTTAGCCATCTTATCATTTTGATCCATAATAATAAGTCTGCAATACTTTAATTTAAAATTTTGTCTCGAAGAAACAATTAAGAAACTTACATTTTAAGGTTATTTTTAAGAAAAAGGACGAGTTTAAATCAGTTTCCCGAATGAAACTGGACAGAAGAGTATCTTGATTTTTGTTGATGCAAACCGTCACACTTTTTCTATTTTCGGGAAAGTACATACAAGGGGAAACAATACGATGTTATTGTCTAACTTTCAACCACAGTTGCACCGCCTTAGCTGTGCTCGAAAGTTAATGCACTCTCTCGAAAATAGAATAAAGTGCGCAAATGACGGTGTGCAAAGTGTGACAGACCGACCGACCGAAGTACCTTACGGCGGGAATTATGGAGGATTCGGATTTCATAGTTCTTTTCGCAAAAAACTCGCCAAGAGATGACGGAGACATTTTTTTGTTTTTTGATTTTAACATTCTGATCAAGCTAAAGAGAGAGGACTATATTTTTTAAAAATGCAAACAATCGTCATAAGTAGGAGTTACAGTGCACGAGTTTTAATTCTACACATCAATTTAGAACCAAGCGATACGAGCCTTCCTTTCATCGTGATGAATAGTCATTTACCTGTGATTTCTGCTTTTTGCCATGACAATCAACAAAGCACAGGGATCATCATTTACTCACGTGTAGCTATCAGAAGCAGTCTTTTGTCATAGACCACATTATGTAGCACTGCCGCCTGGAAGGAACCCAGAAAAATTTAAAGTATATATTCACGGCACAGGCTATCATGGCATACATTTGAAAGAAAACCGTACATTTACACAAAAATGTTGTAATTAAAGAGTTGTTGTGATTAGTCAAATGAAACTTTATATGCACTGTTCTGTCTTCTAAATGTGATGCATATGATTAAAAGTTAAGATGTTGGCTTTAATTCTTCAACCGTCATTTTTGACTGGCATATTAGTTAATGTATATATATATATATATATATATATATATATATATATATATATATATATATATATATATATATATATATATATATATATATATATATATATATATATATATATATATATATATATGTGTGTGTGTGTGTATGACAGTCGAGGTTGTTTTGCGTATATATGTTCAACCTAGGTTTTGTAAACCGGAAAGCAATGCCACTACACGTATGATGTTGTTGGGGCCCGTGATGTAGTAGTGGTAGTACTGTCTTACACATAGATGAAAAGTACCGTTCACAGTCAGCCGCACTTGCAGACAATTGATGACAGCCATCAAGGTTATTTATTTATTTGGAAAAAGACGAACATCAATATCAGACGTTGACATGTTAATGAATATATGAAACTCTCCTCCTTCTGTTCATAACGTACTTTCTTCTGGGTTATCTGGTTGGTATGTTAGACCTGCCTTTCTCAGCAGATATACATTTAGATCCCAGTCCATTGTTTTATATTTGACACGTACCTTTATTTCTTGTGCACAGTTTGAATCAGTGAATGATTTAAGAAATGACTGTTTAAACTTTCGATATCAAGGTAAACATCTTGATAATCTCTTCAAAACAATCTGTTATAAACGTTACTGTTTCTTTCTATGCGAATTTAAGTACTACGGAGGTTCTCAACATCTTCTCGTCAAATAACTCATCTGCAATCCTCATCACTCATTAAGTACTATGTATCAGCACATCATAATTCTGCCATCCACATCACAAAACAAATACTATCTGCATCCACAGAGTGAAAACGTACTCTGTGTTATCGACGAGTATATCTCAAAAATCCATTTCACATTCCATCACTTGTATCATCTCTTAAAATAATATAAGATCTGCATCCGCATAGTGACACTATCTCATTTCTTCATAATCCACATCTTGAGAACCACTATCCAAATGTTCTTTATATATAGAAATACACTGTTACTAATGTTCCTCTTACATCTGAAAATATGTCTTCTAAATCCTTCTCTTTTAAACATGTCACTAAATGTTAAATTTCTAATCAAAATTAGACAACTAAACTATTTTGGCCATGTAAAAAGACATAATGCATTGCAGAAGAAAGACATAATGCATTGCAGAAGACCATAACAGAATGCAGAGTTAAAGACAATCGTGCAAGAGGAAGACAGTGACATGAAAGAGAAGATAACATCAAGAGACGGACAGGAAAGAGTCTACCAGAGTGCACCATCAAGGCTAGAGATAGAAGACGTTGGAGATCCATTACAGCCGATCTTTGACGTGGAGATCACAGCTGAAAATGATTATTCATAGAATTATAAACACTATATACCCTTGCCAAGATGGCTGCTAATATTTTGACGTTACAATTTTCCTACATTTTTGTAGAAAACCATTCATATCCAGACCAGTCATATATACTACTCGTCAAAAGTCAAGGGCCACTTAGAAAAACCTTAGTTGAAACCATAAAATAAATCTGATATAAACTTAATTGGTATCAGTCAAAACGGCATTTATTGAAAACCAAATTGACATGTCACGTAAAGAAATGGAAACACACATTCAAACGCAATGAAGCTGTGAAGTGTGTCACCCACCTTTTCAAAAGTCACACAATAGATATTGGACAAATAGACATTTCAAAATCAGGTATGACCACCGTTTGCAGCAAGGCATTCAAGACAGCGTAGACGCATCGAGTCCACAAGGGTCCGAAAGGTATCCTGAGGAACAGCTTGCCATTCCTGAAGCAGAAATGCAGTCAGCTGTGCAACATCCATTGGCAGGGCGTGATTTGTTGACAATCTTCGACCAAGGACATCCCTGAGGTGCTCAGTCGGAGAAAGGTCAGGTGAATGAGCTGGCCACGCCATCCTGATGATCCCATGTTGCTGAATAAACTCATTCACCACACGAGCTCGATGGGGTCGAGCGTTATCATCTTGGAGGATGGCATTACCACCTATGGCCTCCAGAGCAGGCTGAACAATTGGTCTCAAGATTTCGTTCTGGTATCTTTGGCAGGTCAAGCTGCCTTGATGTAGAGTGGGGTCCTGCCGTGTCTGCAGAAGCCTCCCCAGACATGACAGAACCCCTACCATAACGATCCACCTCTCGAACTGTGTCATCAGTAAATCGCTCTCCTGGTCGTATCCAAACTCGAATCCTGCCATCATTGAATGACACAGTGAAGCGAGATTCATCAGTGAAGAGAACTTGACTCCATTGTTGCCTTGTCCATCGGATGTGCTCGCGACACCAAGCAACACGGGCTCTGCGATGAGCAGGAGTAAGAGGGATTCTGACTGCAGGACGTCGAGCAGCCAGTCCTAATTCATGTAAACGTCAGCGAATGGTGCTTTGACTGACATTAACGTTTACAGTTTGTCTCAGCTGACATCTTAGAGTGGAACAAGTCACTGTTCGATGGCGCAGGGCTGACAACAAGAGGTACCGGTCATCATGTCTATTGGTGCATCTAGGGCGACCTGGCCGGTGGCGATCCTCCACACTTCCTGTGGCCTGAAATCTCTCCAAAATTATTTGGATAGTAGAGTGTGACACTGCAAGCTGTCTAGCAACCTCACGGACAGATAAACCACTTTCAACCCGCGCTATAGTCCTCATTCTTTGTAAGGTGTCAAGACTTCTTCTCGGTGGCATGGTTTTTGCAAGTGATGAAACTACCCTAAGTCTGCTGACTGTAAAACAAATTAAGAGTGAACTCTTTTCACGAAAAATCGCCATTGCACGTGGAATGTCAATCAGCACGATTACTTCACCTGTTTGGTTGTACGGAAGTTTGAAAAAACAGATTAAAAATGTGAATTTATGGTCAGCAAACCAAATTGCACGTGATCACCATGGTTGTCGGTGAGTTGTTTTTATGCTTAACATGCATAGAGGACTGTCAGAGGAAGATATTGCACCCATTTTTACTAAAAACTTCCTTCATTTAATCATTCTATGCGCTTATATAAAAGTGTATTGAAAATAATAGGGTGGCCCTTGACTTTTGACGAGTAGTATAGTTAGACTGAACTGCTGCCTTGCAAGGAAGTCACGAATAAACAAAAGGTAGGGAAGGAGTCCGATATAAATGCATACTGAACTCAACATCAAATGCAACTGACAATGGACGTGGAGGTGTCTTTATGAGCTTAAGTACCGGAACACCAAAAAAAAACGCTCTGACAGGAACAGGACAATTCTCAAGTAACTTCAGTGCAGAGGCAGGGGTCTTGAAAAATGCAGCGGAGGTTGTAATGACACAGGAAAGCACAGAGAGACAAGTTGCTTTCTTCACCGATGCATTGTCAGTAAATAAAATGTTGAAAAGCCAGTCTAATGCAGACCTGGATGACCTAAAAGTAGTGCTCCACAAACTACGTCAAAGATTCAAAAGAGTTCTGATCCAATGGATCCCATCTCACTGTAACATCCCCGGCAATGAAGACGCTGACAGATTGCCAAAGGAAGGTGGAAATCTACCTCAGCCTGATGCAAGCATAATTTTCAAGGAGGCAAAGAGTTTTATCAGAATCAGATACAGAAACAAATGGGGTGCAGAGCATCCAGGTCACACACAAAATGATGCATACTATCAGCTGAACAGAAGAGAACAAGTGGTAATCTTCAGACTCCGCAAGGGCTACAACAGACTGGGATACCATCTGTTCAACAAGTTAAATATAGGAACTGTGGCACTGATAAAATGACTTGAACATCTGCTTCAAAGATGCCCAACATGTGCGAAACTGAGAAAGAGCATATGGCGGTCACCAGTACCATTCTTGGAAAAGCTCTACGCGAGATGCAAATAGCCTTAAGCTGACTACTGCTTTCTTTGAAACCATTTAAGTTGACGCCTGAGTCTGAAAGTATACGAAGAATGCAAGGAGCACAACATGGTGCAACGCAAACCGTCTTAAGATAACATAGAAATATGACTCAACGAGGAGGTGCTAGACCTAAAAAAGAAAAGTCAGACACCTTGAGCTGACTACTACCTTTATTAGAGTCATTGACGTAGAAGTTTGAGGGCGAACGAGGAAGAAGAAGAAGAATAAACACTGTCTGCACACTAAATCTTGTATAGCAAATACTTGGTAGTGTCAAACACAAAAACAAGTTAGGTGTGCACCAATCGGTGCGATCTCTGAAATCATCTTCCTGGCGTTGTTGCGTGGAGAATATATCTTTCTCCAACATGAGGATTAATTTCACACATAAAAAGACAAACCTGAGTAGCCTGCAGTTTAAAATAGACAGGTATAGTTCTTCCTAATTCTTTCTTTCTCTTACAGAAGTTTGTGATGTTTTTACTGGCAATATTTCCTTGGTATTTCTAAATTCTTGTTGTACTTTCATCAAACCGCTCTTCTCAGGCCATTTAGATGGTGAAGACTGCAGTCAGTCTTCAGTATCAAAGACAGAAATCGATCAACAACATATTTTACATTGGGCACCTTTTAGTTCCAGCGGGCCTCTGCGGTGGAAAACTCATCCGAAGACGCAGCAAACGAGATGAATGCAGTCAGCGACTCATAGCTTGACTGCTTGCGTCAGGGTCAGCGAACCAGAGCTGACCAAGACCCTACTCCACCTCCAAGTGTTGGTCCTGGAAACAGGCTGCATAACTGCAGTCTGGCGGACAGAGTAGGGATCGAAGAGTGAAGGCAAACCCGGTCCCAAAAAATGCCGTGGTGAAGTCGGATGTGTCAGCCGAAAAGTGCAAATGTCGCAGCTCCGCTGTAAACGGCGACACAACGCAACCAACATCCATTTCAGGACGAACGAGGAAGAAGACGAAACTCATCCTGTAATATAAATTACTACAGAAACCACCGCTAAAAGACAACATGAATTTTTTGACGCAGACCTGCACAGAGACAAGCAGCATGCTGCTCCGTGTTATGTAAGAAGCGAAAATGGAAATACTGATGAAAAATACATTCTAGAATGTGTTCATTTATAGATTTATGTTTGTAGCTAATTTTATTTTATTGTTTCGTTATCTGCTTTTCGTTAAAATTATGTGATGTGTAAGTTATGAACGTTTCACTAAATAATTAAGTAGATTATGTATTCAGTTCCTGTGCACTGTTATAGCATTAGCTTTTATATTTTCTTCGTGTAGCAGAAGAATTTTGGGGCACTCTGACTTTCATCTTCGCATATTTTTTTCACATATGAGATAATTCTAGCCTCCTTCAGTCATAGCTAACTTTGGGATTGCACCTTTAATGTGATAGCCTTCAGCTACTTTTTTCCTGGTGCTTCTTTCGGTGTGTTTCTTTTTCTCTTCTACTTGTTGTGAGATCTTCTTTTCGGCTTATCTGAGGGGGTGCCGCAAGAAGTATCTGCACTTGGTGCGATCGGTAGCTAAACCCTCCCTGGTTGCTGGATGTTTGTCCCGTGCCTTCAAGTATCTCTTGTACACACATCTTTAAACCCCAGCAGAGTTCGTCGCCTGGTTGTTTTACCATCTACCAGTTGTCCGTAGAAATATCTTTGTGGATGCGACCATTTTCCATGCTGTGGACGTGGCCCCACATCTTTCAGCAAAGCCTATGCCGTTTAATCATTGTATACATGCTTTCTCGACCAGCACGTGACAGTAAATCTACATTTATTACTTTTTCCTTCCACGAAATACCCAGGATGTGTGGAATTTGACATCACTATTTGCAACAAATGATTTAAGTGGTTGAGGGATCTGGATAAAACCTCATATTCATACGAGGGACGTTCAGAAAGTAATGCACCACATTGTTTTTCTCAGCTAATAATAAAGATAGAGGCAGGAAATTTTGCACACTTCAAATATGGCATGTGCCAATTGTGTGCACCAAATTGCACTGCAACCGGCCAAATAATACGGCTGCGCTAAACCGTTGAAATGGAGCGTGTTAGCAACTTGCGTTATAAACAGCGAATTGTGATAGAATTTCTCGTTGCAGAGAAGGAAACTGTTGTGAATATTCACAAGCGTCCATGTGATGTGTATGGAAGTTTTGCAGTCGACAGGAGTACAGTCAGTCGCTGGGTTCAGAGAATCAAAGAATCAGGAAGTGGAGATACGGAGCTGCTTGATCGGCCGCGCTGTGGACGTCCTGCCACAGCACCAACGCAGAAATGTTGAAATGCGCTGAGGGCATTATTCTTACTGATAGGCGAATCACTACTCAACAATTGGCCTTACAGCTGTCAGTCAGCATTGATAGTGCAAATGCAGTTATAAAAACTCTCGGATTTTCTAAGGTTTGCGCAAGATGGGTTTCTCGAAGTCTCACAAATGACCACCGATTGCAAAGGAAAGCAATTTCTTCTGAATTGTTGGAGCGTTTCAAACCTGATGGAGAGAACTTTTTGGCTAAGATCGTTACAGGTGCAAAACCTGGGCACATCATTTTGAATCTGAGACAAAAAGACAGTCAATGGAGTGGCATTATCCGCAATCACCAAGAAGAAAGAAATTCAAGACAATTCCTTCAGCTGGAAAGGTCATGATCACTGTCTTTTGGGACATTGAAGGTGTGATTCTTGTGGACGTTATGCCAAGGAGAGAGACAATCAATTCGCAAGCTTACATTAAGACATTGAAAAAACTCAATCAACGTTTTCGCAGAGTTCGGCCGCACAAGAATCCAGCAGACCTGCTTCTCCTTCTTGACAATGCGCGCCCTCACACAAATCTGGCAACACGGGAAGCAATCACCAAATTGAGTTGGACTGTACTACCTCATCCACCCTATAGTCCCGATTTGGCACCCTCTGATTTTCATCTATTTGGTCCACTTAAAGATGCACTTCGTGGGACAAGGTTTGAAGATGATGAAGGAGTGATTCATGCAGCGAAGAAATGGCTACATGATCAAGACAAAATCTTGTACGGGCTAGGAATACATGCACTTGTTTCGCGCTGGCATAAAGCCGTACAAGTTGATGGGGATTGTGTTGAATAATACCGATGTTTACATGACATATCCAAGTATATTGTGTATAAATTTCATGCTTTTTGAATAAACAGCTCCTGAGAAAAATGATGTGGTGCATTACTTTCTGAACGCCCCTCGTACAAATACATCTGTGAGAACTTGAGCAAAGCTTTCCATTGTTCCACTTTTACTAGCACATTGTTAGTGAATTAAAACATTCATTAATCCACTCAATTATTCATTTACGCATTGACACATTCCTTCGTTCGTTCATTCGCTCATTAATTCATGCATTAAGTTAGTTCATTGATTGACTGATTGATTGGTTGATTCAGTCATTCATCCATTCCAACTCTCTAGTGACCATTCGGCTTCAACTGATTCATGTCCGTGCTTACGTGTTCGATTTTATTGAGTTAATATTAGCTGTAAATAACGAGCAATGTCGGCCCATGTGTAATGCAATATATATTTGTCATTGTGCAAACACAGCTACGCACTTGACATCAATCATTAGAGTCCTGTCCTTCCATTCTTCTTGATGGAGAGACCTTGAGCTGATGACACAGGACAGCATACTTGACATGGGTTTGTTGAAGGTCTATTCTTCTAGGACAGCTAACGAGCATTGATTGGTTTATTTAATCAAGTCATGTGCCATCTGTTTAAGGTTTTCCCCACGTTTTCTTTATCCCTTCCTTGTATGTCTCCAATTCTCTTCACCAAGTAATTTTTTTCTGGCTCCCCAGAAATCTTACAACATGAATTCAAAAAGACATTCCTTGTCACAATATCATCATATTTTTGTTGTTGGGGGTGTGCTTAATATGTGTATTGTTGGGGGTGTGGTTAATTTTTGTTTTTTGGGGGTGTGGTTAATTTTTAAATTTTTTTTTTTTTGGGGGGGGGGGGGGGGTAGATAATATTTGTTAGTTGGGGTGTGGTAAATTTATTCTGGGTGGTTAGGTTAATTTTTTATTGTTCGGGTAGTGGTTAATTCTTTCTTTGTTGTGGATGTGGTTAATTTATTGTTTGTTGGGGTTGTGGTTAATTTTGTTGTTGGGGGTGTGGTTAATAATTTTTTTTCTTGGGGGTGTGGTTAATAATTTTTTTTCTTGGGGGTGTGGTTAATTTATGTTTGTTGGGGGTGTGGTTAAATTTTTTTTGGGGAGGTACATTTAAAAAAAAAAAATAGTGCTGTAGCCTACCCCATGCCAAATCAGACCATCAAGTTCTACTTTCCAAGTTATATGAATGTTTTTATATCTTTACCTCCAGGCTATCTTCTAGTCAGTAAGAGCAACAGCCTTCTAGCATGGACATGAACGTGGAAGATGAATGCTTCTGATAATGAAGTATTTAATTCTAGTTTTCGAAGGATGTTTACATTGTAGACAACAGTGTTGCAATAACAGGGTTTTGTTACAAAATATATTTACATCATTGGATGCAACCAGTGTTTGTCATAAAATGTATTTTCATCATTGGATGCATGCATCAGATAATGTGATTTCCACCCGCAGCACACGTTGACGGCACCAATCGTAAGCGCAACAAATAAAGAATGATCAAACGTAGTAAAAAATGTAAAGCAGTGGAACCGGAAGTTGATAGCCTACTTTCCGAAGACGGTTTCTATTCTACGAATACAAAAAGAAATGTTTTAACTGCACTGGATGAGCGTATCTGCGACTTAGAGCGTGGAAGCAGAAGTCGTAAAAAGCGGAAAGGTCTAACTAACCACAATACCTTTTTGTCACAGAGGCCTAACTCTGTTCCATCAAAGACTGTTTCGTTTTCTCCGTACATCGTACGTCGTGCGAACGATGAGGTACCCGTTGATAGACATTCATCCAGTAGAAGAAATAAATGTGAATGGTGTACTATGAGAAACAGCAGGCAGAATTTGCCAGCATCACCGTGCAGAAAGAAACAAGCAATTAAAAAACAGTCTGATTATGCCCACGACGACGAAGCATGTGTGTCGTCCACCAGTGGATACGACACTCCTGAATACTACGCTGACGCCTGTAGCAGTCCAGGGCCTGCCAGATTTTACGCTGACTCTTCAGGTTCTGCTTCAGATCACAAAGAGTCATTGCATTCTCGCCCTTCAAGATCTTTTCATTCAGAGGAACGAGATCCGAATTCCACTTCTGCCTATTACAACGGTTCTTCTTCCTATTACAACGGTAGATTTGGGCGGACACAACCGTACATCTATCCTAGCAGATTTACATATAGACACAGCGTAAGTCCTGCATATGTAACCAGAAGCAAATCTGATGAATTTTTGGGGCTTCACGCAAACCCTTTGCATAGCTATTCACTGGGTGATGAGAAATGGGGAAACGATTCGAAAATTGACTTATTACTGGCTAAGTACAGCGATTACAGCTACCCAAAGGTGAGATCGCCCGCTATGAAATTGTTTCCTTATAAAAGCGCTTTTTTAAGAAGAGCTTCCTTAGATGGAAATGTATCTAACAATAAGTCTCTAATTACGAGAGTACCAACATTAACAACTACACATGCCAGGAGACAGAGGGAGTCTAGCAACTTTTGTACAAGTTCCTCTTTACCCTCCATGTATGTCAAATTGTTCAGTAAGTACGATAACATAGTGGAACCTCTTCACTATAATAACAATAAAAGTCTTAACTGTAAGTATGATTCCAACATGTACCAGCCCTTGGCTACAAGCACTTTTATTAATGATCCATTTTTGGGGAGAAGGTTATTCAAATCGTGTGGAATTGCCTACCCCCTTGTGTCTACAGTCAACAGTACGATATCCAATTCCATTGTCAAGACCACTTTTGGCAAGTGGATACGACCATGGTTGGAGCGACAGCCGGTATCGTTTCAGTCCAAATATTCTTCACATCTTCTAGGAAGACCTGCCAGCAGGAGCAGCACAAGAGACAAAAAGGTCGATTTTCTGGACGATACGAAAATGGCGGGTAGACTTTTAAACATCTCCGGTAATGCTTCGTCGCACAGTCCAGCAGAAACACGTAAAATGGACAAGAGTTATGCGAATTGGTTTCAAATAAGCGACTCGCCTTTCATCTCAGATCTGAAAAATTGCAGCAACAATGATGCTCTTTTGTCCAGAAAAAACATCCCGTATGCAACAACGGCAAGCAATCGGGATTTTAACTATAATTGGATCGCTGGTCGGTCTGCCACGTTCACCCAAGAGTCTACCAAAAACCATGCCAGCAATGCCAGGTTTAAGTGGCCCTCAATCAATAACTCTAAAAGAACGAGTTATGGTTCCCACATGCTGCCATGTGGTTCTCTTCTAGTCTCAAGTACGAAGCAGTGTGCCACGCATTCTGGCTACGTGAAGCTTCTAAAATTTGAAAAGTCGTACCTCAATAGGTCAGATACAACCAATAACAACAAAAGTATTTCTGACTCATTAGAATCACTGCATCAGAAGAGAACATCTAATTCAGAACTAGCAACCCAAAACTGGAATGATGAGGGAATCGACTCTTTTATTTCGAATTTAAATTTGAGATCTAATTACCTGAATGAAGCACGTGACACAAAGTCTGACCGAAGTTCTGTTAACACAGATGGCCTGTCTGTTTTTTCAGCGCAGCACATCGGCGACCAGAACGCAAGTCAAAGAAATTAAGCTTAGACAGTCTCATCTGTACAAAAGATGATAACTTATTTTGGAAAAAGGAGATGGGGCTATTGGGGATCATTTGGTAATGGACGGTTATAAAATATAGAACAATTTACAGTTCTGGCGTGGCACAAGTAAAAGATTAGATGACCGAAAATACTCAACAGGCTCAATGGGTATCAGAACCAGCCTGGGTCAAAATTTAACGGGTCTAATCTGGGGTTTATTGCATCAGGTCTAATCTCGGTCATTTATGTTTTGGGTCTAATTTTGGCAAATTCGGAAGTGTAGCCATTTATAACAGTTATCAGCTTACCCACCTGATCAATCTAAAAGCTAGTAGACGAGTACTTGTAGTCGACAAATCTGGTGCAACCAATGAATGACAACAGAAATTAAGCCTAGGAAGAACATACCAGAAATTGTTTTTCCAGGCGTTGGGTAGACTTCCGCTTGAGTGATCATAATGTGTTGCTAAACAGCGAAGACACAAGAGTTCTATTTTTTTTCCTCGCTCCAACAACGATCAGGACTCAAACAACTCTCTTCGCCTGATCCAGCAGCTTTTATATGACTTTTACAGGTCCAGCTATTCTTTAGTCTAAGTAAAACTCGAAACTGTTGGGACAAGAGGGCACTACTAGTTCAATTACGAATGTCTGCAAAACATAAGCTTAAATATTTAAATCCGGTGACACCATGAATATGCATCCTCCTATCAAAAACGCCTTAATAGCTCTGGAAAATGTATCCGCGCTTTTGCGATGTTCAGTGAACTAGTTTGGAATGCAAGAGTTCAATAGACATTATAGTCCGAAGATGTGGGGTTTTCACAAGGTTATAAGTAAGTTTTTATTTTTTTTATTTTTTACAAGAATTTGAAGAGAGGTTACATCAAATATTCTTCTATGTAAGGTTAGGAAGAATACACCAGCATCAAGAAAATGACTGCTACGATGTAGGAGTTTTCACCAGATTATAAGTCAGTGTTTTTTAATTACTGTGCACAAGAATTTAAAGAATAGTTATATCAAATATTCTTCCATGTAAGTTTAGCAAGGATGCACCAACACCAAAAACGTGAGTCTCCGAAAATTTATTGTAACATATACAAGTAAAGGTTGATACAACATCTGCTGATAGTTAATTTATAGATACAAGACCTTGTTTTCCTACATAGCACATCCAAAAGGTCTGTATGTGCATTATTAAACACACATATTTATATATGTGTACCAAAAACACACACATTCACACGTAACATATCCGCATACAGGCGTGCTTACAAATGTGCACACTTGTCCATAAATTCATGGATATATATGCAATTAAGTATTAATTAACACCAAACTAACACATACACTTTCTTCTTTATCTTCAATTATCATGCCCGGTGGCGCAAGCGATCATGTCTATTCATAACTTCCTGTCTGTAGTACCATTTTTCAGTTCTCTTGTTCTCTCCATGTAAGTCTAATCAGTGTCTTCTCTCCTTGTCGTGCTATTATCTCTTTCTTCTTCAATTTTCTTGTTGCAACGATACATTTCAGTTGTCGTCATCTCATGATAGCTTCAATGACAGTAGATAGCTTCAATCTAACGTGAGTACTAAGCTACCTTTATGCACGGGTTTCTGTCAGGACATATCTGTACATGATAATCTTAAAACACTTCGGTAAAATCACATCTCTCTGACCTGCAGTTCTCTTCGTGCATTCATACAAATGTAATACAAAAGTACATGTGTTAGCGGACAGAATAATAATAATTTATGTCAACTTGAATAACATCAATATAAAGCAGTAATTACTACTGTTTAGATTACTTGTGTATAATAACAAAAACATGAGTACTAATAAGGATAAAATATAATGGTAATGATCTATGCAACTTAGGGGTGTGTCCCATGCAGTGTACCGCCATCTATGAATGCCTGTACGTATGTACGAGTATATACTTTAGGGGAAGATATCTCATATATTTTCCAATAGGATGGAAATTATAGTTGTGTGAGATTGATATATATTACAAAATTATAGAAATAAAAACAAATACCTATACCCAGTCCATTTCGTTTCTTGGTTGCCATAGACATAATTACAAAAATGGCAAAAGCAAACAGTAGTGTGGATCAATTATACGTAAATATCGAACAAGGAAGTTACAGATACAAATGTCTTTTAAAAGTTACTGTTACATTAATGTGAATTCTTCGTTACTAGTTCCAGAACTGAGACGTTACTAAGTAAGGAGTTTGAGAGATTAAGTAAAATATGTTCTAATCTATACTGCTGATTGGCAACTTCTCATAACATGGATAAGAAAGTGAATTACTGTCTTGTCAGTGGTGTGCTGTCTTGTCAGTGGTGTGCTGTCTTGTCAGTGGTGTGCTGTCTTCTATCTGGACATCCTTATTTTCTTGTTTAGTCACCAATGGTATTCTTAACGTTCTTCTATAAAGCTACATACCCCAGTGTCATCCATGGCTTTCCCTATTTGTTCACCAATGAGCCGTATCTCACGTCGGTAAGTTAGGATTGGCTTTACTGTATATATACTGAAGCACATTAAAAACGCACCACCTGTATAATCCAGGAACAGAGTGTGAAATGTAAATATAAGTGTGTACAAGTTTACATATTTGGAATCTTTATTCATTTTCCTATGAATCCATGCTGGTCATTAATTTGTACATTTGATTGTTATGAAATTCATTGCATTCTGTGCAGGCAAGGGAGAAAACCAAAAATACAAAAAAATTCACGTGCGTTATCCTGCTGGGGAAGCTGCAAGTCTGGATAAATTTCGAACGCAGGAGCAACCAGTGCATCCAGATCCTCATCTCGATATGTCACAGCATTAACATTTCCACGGAAGACGTGAAGAGGCAAGCGATGGTGAAAACTGAATCCTCCCCAAATGTGAATACTGCCACCTCGAAATCGGTTGACACAGCAATCTGCAAAGCGCTCTTCACACCGTCGCTAAATCCGCATACGTCCATCTGCAAAGGATATGTTGAATCTGTTCTCGTCTGTGAACAGGACAGCATTCAACTGCAGTCTAGTCCATCTGATATGTTGCTCTGCGCATTGCAGGCGCTGCTAACGATGTCTGTGAGTCAAGTTTGGCCCAACATAAGGTCGTCTTGCATTAAGGCCTGTATCTCTGAGTCGTCATATGACTGTCATTCGAGAGACTTGCCCATGTCTACCCACTATTGCTCTTGCTGTTTGACTTGCCGGGAGAGTCAATTCCTTAGGTGACTCAGCACAATATGACGATCTTGCGCAGGGGTAGTAACTCGTGGTTGGCCACTCCGAAGTCTATCCCGGGCACTGCCAGTGGTTCCGTAACGTTCATTGAGACGTACAACAGTGCTGTGGTGGCAATTCATCCTTCTGACAATGGCCCGCGAGCTCATTCCGGTCTCCAACATACCAATAGCTCGATGGCGGTCGTTTTCAGATAGTAGTGGCATTTCAAGCACATGTACTGGGTGTTTTGTCTCAACGGCCTTTTTATACCGAGTATACTGCCACAACGCGTACACATTTTCAGGGTCATAGCTGTTGAGAATCGTGTTGCACGTGTAACTTTCATCGTTTTTATGTAGTCTGTACACACACCCATGGGTTGAATCTTGCACTTTCCATTCCAGCAGCCATTCGCTCTCTACCGCATGGCAAACACGGGGAAAATCCATTCCCACACTTTTTTTTGCCAGCTTCTCGGCATCAGTATATATAATAGTGGTGCGTTTTTAATGTGCTTCAGTATATATATAACACTGAAAAACTCTCTGACTTACTTCCATTGACAAAGATTATTTATATAACGCATTTTTCACTATCTGGGAAGCTGTTTAGCCTGGGCTGTTCTGCCTGTTACTTCTGAGATGCTTCTTCTAAATGATGGTATTAATGTGCTTACGCATTTGAATCTATTGACATGTTTCAAAGTTGTCCCATTTACAGTACTTTGATACTTGTAGTACATGTCGGAACAATAACCTTCAAACATTCCATGCCAAGTTTTTTTTTTTTGCCATGTGCGATCCAATTAAAGGTGTTTCTATAAAGTCATCACTTTCATTTCTTGACTTGTCCATGTGTTTTCTTGTCTCCCTGTACGTCTTTTACCACGAGGGTTCCAGTACAAGGACTGTCTTGTAAAAATATCAAGAGGTTCTTTGTATCCCTATGTCGGGCCCCGGTGACACAATTATATACATAGAGTTGACATTCCCTAATATTTGCCTCCATCGCATCTTCCGCTATCAGACTGATTGATCTAATAACACACATAGGCCCTTTGACAGCTGGAGAATCGCATTCTTCTTCTTCTTTGTCTTATTCCTTTTCTTCTTCTTCTTCTTCTTCAAGTACCATATCCGGTGGCGTAGGAGATCATATTTCTCCACACATTTCGGTCTCTAGTACTGGCTGACCAATTCTGTTGTTGACCTCTTCCCATGCCATGTTGTCGGAGTGTCCAGTATCTTTTTTTATCTAGTATCTTTTGTCCAGTCGTCCTCTATAACCTGTTCCTTCATTCTGTCTTGTTGTCACAATATAATGTTATGTTATGTTATGTTATGGTTTTGGTTTAATTCCCAGCGCAAGGTGAAAAAGAACAGGAGGCTCACCCTTGGGAGCCATGACCAAAGTGGGCCCTTCCCCTTTTAGAGCGTGAAGGAGATAAAAGGACCCACACATTTGTTTGAACGGTGGGCAAGGGGCTATTCTGATGATGATCTAGCCTCATGTTGTAGCGCTCTGTTCATGGGTTCTTGTCAAGTAATCTGTTAGTGGATTGCTTCATCTTAATGGTATTAATTATCTTCCTTTGCACACTGGCTGTCTTTGAGGATATCCTCATTACCGTACCAATTTAGCTATCCCTGGTATTGTGTACAATCTCAGTAAAACCAAATCTATGTGGCCTCTGGATTTTTACTGCTGTTATTGACCGACGGCACAGGTAGGCAGCAAGTCACACTCGTCACAAAGCAGAGTCAATTCTCTAGCTTATCATTCCCTCGCTTTGGGACTACCTTCACATATCCATTTACTGCATCGTTTTCATGGGCAATGATAACATATATATATATATATATATATATATATATATATATATATATATATATATATATATATATATATATATATATATATATATATATATATATATATATATATATATATATATATATATATATATATAGTAAAATGCGACTTAGCAAAGTTGAGCATAGTGCAACCTATCCCATGATGTAGAAGCCTTAAGCCATAAAACTTTCAACAACAATAAATGAAACGATGTTAGTAACAGTAAACACTTCGAGGTAATCTTTTGATAGGACTGCAAGACAGTTCCGCTTCTGGACCTACGAGAGTGACAGAGTTAGAGGAACGAACGAATGAACGAACGAATGAAGTTAATTTTGAAAGAGTTGAGAAATGGACACAAGAAGACCGACAAGGTACTTGGAGATGAGAGCTGGAGACAGAAATGAAATTGACTAGAAAGACCTGGAATTGAAGGCACGGGACAAGAAGACTTGGCATGAGTATGTTGAAGGTGTATGCTCCGTAGAGAACGATAGATAAATGACAATGTTCTCGTATATATATATATATATATATATATATATATATATATATATATATATATATATATATATATATATATATATATATTTACATTAATAAATACTAGCCGCCATTAAAAACGCATCGAAATCATGACATGTTTTCACTGTTGAAATGTTTATGCAGGTGAGCGATTTTCAAACCCCGAAAGTGTGCAAGTGATGAAGTTCATTGTGGTAAAGTGGGATGATATAAATATTTATAGGGACTTAGTGTACTGACTGAGATCAGCTGTGAAGGTATCTGTATCTAATATGTGTAGTGTTTTACAGATAACCTTACTTACTGCCACATATTTATATCTCAGTCAGAATTATTCTGGAATATTGTGTTGGCAACGTTATATGTCTAGGGTTATGCAAATGATGAAGTGTAAGTCACCACAACAACAACAGATAAACAATTTAATTTTTCCACCACACTTGACAATACTGTGACACTCACAAACAGTCAACACTCTAGAAGACTATCTTAAAAGATTCAATGATAAATTTCAGATATGTACATATGTATTGATTTTCTCTACAATAGTGATCCTGATTCAACTACACAGTGAACCAGGCAATATAATAACATGTAATTTCAAATATTATGTACACAGATATAAATGTGGTCTTTGCATTGACATACAATATTAGTATTCTATGTGTGTGAGTTGTGATGTGGTAATATGAGGTAATACTGGTTTAGTTCTTCAAGATAGATTCTTATTAGACATCATGACTGCATGTGTTTGTTTCTGTTGGAACTAGTATTGGAGATGTTCTCAGTTCCTGTCATTAAAACAATTAATTACCCCTCTTTAATTAATACAATTCATTTTAAGAGGAGGGGGTACAATTTGTTGAGCTCTGTTGGCCACGAAGGGCTTAACTTTCGTGATGGCGGCAGGCAAAGACTCCTCTGCTCGACTATTCACTGTTTCTGAAGACACCTCACTGGTTACTATAGGGACCCAAGAGTATGCTGTCAGCCTCTGGATTCAGCAAACGCTCAGACCAGGTGCGGCTTCAGTACTAGGACCACAGTCCCTGAAACAAGAAGGATGTACCTCCTACTTCAGAACTAATTTATACTATCTGGCTAGACTGAGCACAATACATCACAAACACAGAGTTCAGAGCTTTAGTTTAACTGCTATCTTCTTCTGAAGCAGTTTACTCCAGTATTAACCTCCCTAATGGTTACTACGCCTCTGCACTTTCAGCTATAAGTCCTTCCATGTCATAAGGTAGGTGTCAGTGTACTATGTGGTAATTCCATGTAGTTTGACTTTTCTCCGACACCTTCTGTTCAGGTTGGAGCAAGATATATATATATATATATAGATACAGGCCTTGTCTCATGTTCGCTACTGAACTGCACATATATACAGACATAAATTATCAATGTACATTCAATTTCCATTAAAAAGAGATCAAATATTTCAACCTACCACAATTCAAGGAAATAAACACAGATACGTTGACTAGCAATGAATGTAGGCACAAATACTGGCACAAATTCCCATCTGCTTATGTTCCAGGCTTTTATTTATCAAAAATATGAGCTGGCTTCAACGCACTGTTGCTTTATCAAGCTTATTTGAACTAGTGGTCTCGAACTAACGCTATCAATTAACTATATTAACCGACCTAACCAATCAGGCCATCTCTACCCAATCGTTTGAAAAAAAAGTACTCTTACTTCCGTCTCCCTTGACAACAAAAGATAGCATTTATAGTCCGACTAATCGTGTTTAGCCTTACATATCATTCCATCCAATCAATTCAAATGTAACTTGTGGCCTATTTCCGTACAATGGTGGTTTAAAATTCTTTCACTGAGCGATTCTGATGTTTTTATCACTGTCCGTCTGAAATAAAGTTAGTGCATGTGGCCTTACACGCGTGATGGTGGTAATTGTGTATCGCGCGACTCGTGTTAGTATTGCCTGTGCCTGCTTTCTGCCTCTCCCTTCTTTCTATCTTTAGTCCATCTGTCTTTTGTTTTTGGTAACATAGTGTAGAAAAAGACATGAATGGAATTTTAATTCTAGGTCAACTTGCGTATCTCAAGGTTTTTCTTAGAAATGGAGTACACTTTTTAGTGTTTTTGGGAAACGCGTGTATACTGCAGAAGGCTTTACTATCAACGTGAAACGTTACAATTAGCAGACGCAGGGGGACACAAGGGGGATTTCGAGTACAGTCATTGTGACAGCACTGTTCTTTACCATTCTTCTTTCCTTTTATTAAATTTATTTGTTAGACCTTATATTGTCCTTTTAATTTATATATGTGGGTGTAGAATTTCACGACAAATCCTCCCCTCTTAAAACAGACGTTATATGTCAGTCTATAATTCTATATACACATAGAGAAATTTCTTATTATTCCTGGGGTTTTGGGTGATTCTCATCACACGGATGGCGGCTTAAAAAATCCGCTCCCAGATTTGTTTTTCCACTTATATACTCTATGCAAAACTCATAGGGCTGGATCAATAAAGACCAACGGAGTAAACGAGAGTTCTCATGCCTAGCCTGTGCCAGAAACGACAAAGGTTTGTGATCCGTTTGCAACTTAAATGCCTTCCCATACAGATAAATATTGAATTTCTTTATCGCCCATATTACTGCAAGACATTCTTTTTCGCTAGTTGAGTAGTTGGTTTCAGCTTTATTCAACTTTCTGCTAGCATATGCCACTGGGCTTAGTTCCCCATCCAATGCATCTGATTTCTGTAGCAGAGTTGCACCTAACCCAATATTACTGGCATCAGTCCTTACTACAAATTCCTGACTTAAGTCAGGTAGTTTCAAAATAAGTTTACTTGTGAGCTTTTCCTTCAATTCTTGGTAAGCCATTTCACATTGTGGTGTCCATGTAATTCGATCTGGGTGTCCTTTACGTGTCAACTCCGTTAACGGTGCACATATGGAATTAAAGTTTTTGATATACTTTTGGTAGAAACCACATAATGAGACAAAGGATCTCACGTCTTTCTTGGTTTGTGGCCTCGGGGCTTTCTTTAGTTTCTCTAAATTTTTTTGGGTCAGGGGTCATGTTCCCCTGATAAACTGTGTGTCCCAAAAATTCCAATTCTTTACATCCAACGCAACATTTGGTTGGTCGGGCTGTTAAATTCGCTTCCCTAAGTCGATTAAACAGCATGTTCAGAGAGTCAATGTGTTCCTCAAATGTTTCTGTTGCTATAAGGATATCATCCATGAAATTTGTAATGCATGGGTTATTCAGAGGGTCCAATAATTTTCTCATCATTCTAGAGAATACACTAGGTGCATTCTTCAATCCAAAGGGCAATCTGTTAAACTCATAGTGTCCTTCTGAGGTACTAAAAGCTAGATATGGTCTAACCTCAGGCTTTACTGGAATTTGATAGTATCCTTTACTCAAATCCACTTTTGAGAAATACTTAGCTTTATTTAGTCTGGCAAACAACTGATTTGTATCCGGCAATGGATCCACCTGTCCTTCTGTAATAGCATTCAGTCTCCTGTAATCTATACAGAGTCTATGTTCTCCAGAGGGTTTCCTTAAAAGTACAACACTGGAACTATACGAAGATTCACTGTGTGAAATAATTCCTTCCTTCAACAAATAGTCTATCTCTTCCTTCAAAGCTTTTTCCTTAGCAAAAGGAATCGAATAAGGCTTCATACAGACAGGTGTGGGGTCTATCAGTTTCATATCATATTCCAATAAGTTTGTATGCCCCGGTCGATCTGTTAACACCTCTGTATGATTATCTAGAACCTGTTGCACTCTCTCTTTCTGATTTTCCGTTAAATGTGTACTGATTTTCACCTGTGCCGCTGTCTCACAGGGGTGTAATGGATATTCACATGATGAAAGTGGTTCCTTTTTCATCTCCATAGCAATGGACAAGGTCAACAAGTGTGTCTCTTCCTGATTTTCTCTTTCCAAATATTTCTTCAGGAGATTCACATGATAGATTTTTTTCTTTCCCCTTCTTATCTATCTTATAATTGGTTCTAGACACCTTCTCTAGAACTGTATATGGACCTTGCCATTCAATCTGTAACTTATTCTGACTCCCGGGGAGAAGAAGCAGTACCTTCTCTCCCACAGCTAAATCTCTGTCTTTCGCCTTCCTGTTATAATAGGCAGCATGTTTCTTCCTGGCTTGTTTCAAATTTTCATTGGCAAGTTTCCAGCCAGTTTTTAAACGAGTGGTCAGCTCATTCACATATTGGTATGAAGATGTAATATTTTCCTCTGCCTTTTCATCCGTCCACGTTCTTAACAGCGTTACATATGGACCTTTAATTTTGTGGACCTATTTGTCCATGCACCGGTATGGTCTCTTCCACTTGAAGCGCTATAGTGATGATTTGTCTTCCCAGAATTATCATTCACAAAACGACCGCTACCAATTCTTCTTTTGGGACTTTCTCCCCACTTAAAATTCTTGATGAGAGATTTCCTCTCTACATCCTCTTCCTCCAGTTTGTTTAAGTCCGATTGAGGGATTTTCGGCTTATCCTGGGGTAAGACATCTTTTTGCACTCTCTGCATAGTGGCCATTGTAAAACAGTTAAGTGAAGCTTGTCCGTGAAAAGGGGCTTCCCATTCCCTTTGGTCCACTTTATCAAATTTATTTTTCTTCGTATTTCCAGGCCTAGTTTTACCCATTGGCGTGTCCAGGTCCTGATCCATGTTCCCACTTGTGGGTGTTCCCTCATGTGCTATGCTACACCTTTCTACAAAATTCTCAATGTCCCATCTTGCCTTGGGCCAATAATAATTGTGAGCCACCTTTTGTATGATGGTACCTATTTTCTCATGGTCCCCATCTGGTTTCACATGTAGGCTCCTTATTAAGTCTGTCCTATATCTTTTAGGAAGTACCAGCTGTCCCTGACCTTTGGATCTAGCTCCAGTCTTCCTATACATCAACTTGTTTTTCATGTAAAAATCTCCCTTGCCTGGAGTTGTATGACAAGTTGACAATTTCCTGAAACAAGGCTTGAGTGTTTTATCCCCAGCCTGTGCCTTCCTCATCTCTTCTAGAGTGGTATCTAACATAATATCCTCCTCCTGTCTTGAGGTCGACCTGACCTGAAGGGTGGCCATATACACAGGTTTCCTTCTGCAACGGTCAGTGTCATGATTGTCCATCTGACAATTTTTACACCACCTTTTCCCTTGGTTGAAAGATTTTCTTTCATCATATTTCCTTTCATCGAATTGTGGGGTTTTATTTTTATTTTCATACCGTGGCCTATCAAATGGGTGCTTACCTTTGTTTTGATCCCTAGGATCAAATTTATTAAAGTTCTGTGGTGTCCTAAAATTATCCACCTGTTTCTTTTTATTACCTGTTACCTCTGCTTGAGCTGCTTGATACCTTTCAGCAACATTTAGCAACTCACCCAGCCTCTCTGCACCTTGTTCCATGAGAAACTTTCTCAGGTCTGGAGCCATGGACTCTCTTAATTGTTCTATAAGGATCATTTCCTTAAGATCTTGGGTTTTCCCCAGAGAAGTCCATTTCTCCAAGTATGTCTCTATTCGTGCAGAGAACTGGTGATAGGTTTCACCTGACAGTAGTTTAGCATTCCTAAATTTTTTTTCTGTAAAATTCTGCGTTCTTCTCATATCTTAACAAAAGAGCCTGCTTTAGCATGTCATAATTTTCCTGATCATCTCTGTGCATTTTGGCAAACACTTCATAAGCTGCCCCACGAAGTCCTTGAGATAACTTTAAGCTCCACCTTTCTCTCTCTAACCCATATGTGGTAGCTAATAATTCGTATCTATTTATATAGCTCTCAATATCATCGTCTTTCTCAACAAAATGATCTAAATGAAAGTTCATAGCTGAGGTTGAGGCTCCCTGAGTAGCAGTAGCATCAGAGGCAAAGGGACTGGCACCATTTTCAGGAGCATGGCCTTGAAACTCCAACTCCCTTAGTCGTAACTCATGTTCCCTTTGTAATCTTTTATCTTCTGCTTCCCTTTCTGCAGCTAATCTCTTCTCTTCCCTTTCTGCAGCTAATTTCTTGTCTTCTCTTTCTGCCTTTTGTTCTTCTAATTGGAGCCTCTTAATCTCCCTATCAGCCTCCAATGCTTTAGCCTCTTTGTCAGCCTCAATCTGCAACCTCTTAATCTCTTTTTCAGCCTCTATTCTCTTATCTTCGGCCAATCTTTCAGATTCTAATTTTCTTTCGGCCTCTTTTTCTAATCTTCTTTCTTCCCGTTCAATATATTTGTCACATTCAGCAGTGACATAAGCAATCATAATTTGCCCGTCCATGCCTAACTCTTTCGCAGTCTGTACAGCAGCAGATCGAAATTTGGCCAGGTCCGCCATTTTATATCAGGTAATTAAATAAAATATCTAACTAAACAATATAATCTGTAATTATATATCCAATAGACAAAACAGGCACCAAGAGCTCAACCTTATTTAATTCCACCCAAGGATACCTTTTAACTTTGTATATTCCCTGAAGTGAATTACCCCCAATATTTATACTAGTAAGAGATTCAAAATCCCAAGAGCGAGACCCCAATATATGTGGTAAAGTGGGATGATATAAATAGTTATAGGGACTTAGTGTACTGACTGAGATCAGCTGTGAAGGTATCTGTATCTAATATGTGTAGTGTTTTACAGATAACCTTACTTACTGCCACATATTTATATCTCAGTCAGAATTATTCTGGAATATTGTGTTGGCAACGTTATATGTCTAGGGTTATGCAAATGATGAAGTGTAAGTCACCACAACAACAACAGATAAACAATTTAATTTTTCCACCACACTTGACAATACTGTGACACTCACAAACAGTCAACACTCTAGAAGACTATCTTAAAAGATTCAATGATAAATTTCAGATATGTACATATGTATTGATTTTCTCTACAATAGTGATCCTGATTCAACTACACAGTGAACCAGGCAATATAATAACATGTAATTTCAAATATTATGTACACAGATATAAATGTGGTCTTTGCATTGACATACAATATTAGTATTCTATGTGTGTGAGTTGTGATGTGGTAATATGAGGTAATACTGGTTTTGTTCTTCAAGATAGATTCTTATTAGACATCATGACTGCATGTGTTTGTTTCTGTTGGAACTAGTATTGGAGATGTTCTCAGTTCCTGTCATTAAAACAATTAATTACCCCTCTTTAATTAATACAATTCATTTTAAGAGGAGGGGGTACAATTTGTTGAGCTCTGTTGGCCACGAAGGGCTTAACTTTCGTGATGGCGGCAGGCAAAGACTCCTCTGCTCGACTATTCACTGTTTCTGAAGACACCTCACTGGTTACTATAGGGACCCAAGAGTATGCTGTCAGCCTCTGGATTCAGCAAACGCTCAGACCAGGTGCGGCTTCAGTACTAGGACCACAGTCCCTGAAACAAGAAGGATGTACCTCCTACTTCAGAACTAATTTATACTATCTGGCTAGACTGAGCACAATACATCACAAACACAGAGTTCAGAGCTTTAGTTTAACTGCTATCTTCTTCTGAAGCAGTTTACTCCAGTATTAACCTCCCTAATGGTTACTACGCCTCTGCACTTTCAGCTATAAGTCCTTCCATGTCATAAGGTAGGTGTCAGTGTACTATGTGGTAATTCCATGTAGTTTGACTTTTCTCCGACACCTTCTGTTCAGGTTGGAGCAATATATATATATAGATATAGGCCTTGTCTCATGTTCGCTACTGAACTGCACATATATACAGACATAAATTATCAATGTACATTCAATTTCCATTAAAAAGAGATCAAATATTTCAACCTACCACAATTCAAGGAAATAAACACAGATACGTTGACTAGCAATGAATGTAGGCACAAATACTGGCACAAATTCCCATCTGCTTATGTTCCAGGCTTTTATTTATCAAAAATATGAGCTGGCTTCAACGCACTGTTGCTTTATCAAGCTTATTTGAACTAGTGGTCTCGAACTAACGCTATCAATTAACTATATTAACCGACCTAACCAATCAGGCCATCTCTACCCAATCGTTTGAAAAAAAAGTACTCTTACTTCCGTCTCCCTTGACAACAAAAGATAGCATTTATATCCGACTAATCGTGTTTAGCCTTACATATCATTCCATCCAATCAATTCAAATGTAACTTGTGGCCTATTTCCGTACAATGGTGGATTAAAATTCTGTGACAGCACTGTTCTTTACCATTCTTCTTTCCTTTTATTAAATTTATTTGTTAGACCTTATATTGTCCTTTTAATTTATATATGTGGGTGTAGAATTTCACGACATTCATGTATTCCCACTTTACTGTCGATGTGATGTTTACTTCAAATTTTGCGTGCTTCGAAGTGCAAAACAAGGTTTTTGATAAATTCTGACTTTATTAAAAGTCGAATCACATTGAAATTTGGCACACGCATTAGTCAAGTTCCAGCGAGTAAAAGCCATTATCTGTTTTCATCGAAAGAAAGTCTGTTAATGTTTTTGTCATGCCTCGACTGTCGTCACAAGAGCGATGGCAAGCTGTTGGTATGCTCAGCAGTGGAATGGCGACCAGAGAAGTTGCCAGACATTTCAATTGTGACCAGTCCACTATAGTGAGGCTGAACCAGCGATTTCGTGCGACAGGTACCACCAATGACCGTCCCAGGCTTGGTCAACCTCGTGTAACAACACTAGCTCAAGATGACAGTGAGTGCGACTTTTGTTTTTACACCTAGGGTTGACAACTGCTTAGGAGCCGGTTCTGAATTGTCTCATGTTTAATAATACAGCAAATTTGGGTTAGTAAATGGATCAGAAATGTAAAATCAGTGATTTCATGTATTTTAAATTTAGCACAACGAGTTGTGGTTCATAAACTAATGCGATGCGTTTTTAATGACGGCTAGTATATATACATACATAATCACACTTTCTAGTCACATATTATATAAAATGACTAACATATATTTTAAGTACATTATTTTCGCATATGTGCACCTGAAGAACAAAACACTCAGAGTAATCACATAAAGTATTAATGTCACATGACAACAGTGATTACACATGGCAATTATCACGCGATGTAGAAACGTGACATGAACAATATTACAGAAGCTTTTTTTATCACATGACGTTATCACATGACTTGAACAATACTGTCAATATACGCAGTTGTGAAATAAAATCAATAAATCGTTTTATCTCCCCGCGGAGCATGGGCCTTCAACAAACTCATGACAAGTCCTTCTGTCACGTGCCATCAGCTCAAATTCTATTGACGTCTTCCTCATCATTGTCACGTCTGTCTTCAGTTTTCTTCTCCAAGTTTTTCTTGGTCTACCTCTGTCTCTCTTACCCTGAGGATTTCAGAATAGCAACTGCCTTGTAATGTTCTCATCTGGTTTATTCAATATGTGTTCTATCCATCGCCAGCGTCTTCTTCTCATATCTTGTTCCACTGGCACTTGTCTGGTTCTTGTCATCAGTGATAACCTTGTCTGGTTCTTGTCATCAGTGATAACCTTGTCTGGTTCTTGTCATCAGTGATAACCTTGTCTGGTTCTTGTCATCAGTGATAACCTTGTCTGGTTCTTGTCATCAGTGATAACCTTGTCATCAGTGATAACCTTGTCTGGTTCTTGTCATCAGTGATAACCTTGTCTGGTTCTTGTCATCAGTGATAACCTTGTCTGGTTCTTGTCATCAGTGATAACCTTGTCTGGTTCTTGTCATCAGTGATAACCTTGTCTGGTTCTTGTCATCAGTGATAACCTTGTCATACCATTTCAATCCTTCTTTTCTGCGCAAGCACTCATTTATGACAGTCTGTATCTTTTTGGCTGTTTTTGTGTGTGTGTGTGTGTAGTTGTCCATGTTTCAGAGCCATACAGTAGAACTGCCTTGATATTTGAGTTAAAGATTCCTATTTGTATGTGTGTGTATGTGTAGTTCTCTATGTTTCACAGCCATACAATAGGACTGCCTTGATATTTGAGTTAAAGATTCCTATTTGTATGTGTGTGTGTGTGTGTAGTTCTCCATGTTTCACAGCCATACAATAGGACTGCCTTGATATTTGAGTTAAAGATTCCTATTTTTGTGTTGGACTTGATTTCTTGTAATCTCCATAGTTTTACCAATGCAATGAAAGCTCCTCTTGCTCTTTGCATTCTTACTGTGATATCATTGTCTGCCCCTTCAACTTTGCCTATATTGCTGCCAAGATATGTGAATGATTCTACTTCTTGAAGTGGCTTTTTGTCTGAAATGATAACAAGGCTGAACCAGAAGAAACGCCACATCGGCGATCCTGCCATACAATTTGAACCCTTCGATTCTTCCCCAGCAATAATTTACGAATTAATATAAATTAATATTCTTAATTTTTAAACTCGACCATTGTAAAAAAATGTAGTACTAAAATGTCTGTGCTTTCTATTTCTCATTCAATATTACAGCGTGTCTTGTTCCGTTTATTTTGAGCATTCTTTTTGCATGAAATAAAATATACAGGGTGTTTCACAAATTATGTATACAAACTTTGAATGCTGATAACTCAGGTATCATTTGAGATAGAATTATTGCATTTTCACATTTAACATCACAAATGTTCAAAGTGTCGACGAGCTGCAACAAGACATTATTCACAACCATGAACAACTGGCCGCCATTATGTATTATTACTAAATGTAAAGTGGAACATAGCGTTTTAATTTGATTTCTCAAGTCCACCACTGCGTGCGCTCTGAGATGAGCACAACATTCTATAAATAAAGAAAACGTCACGAGTAATAATCTAATGGCATTATTTATTTGTAGCTAGCATTATTCCGCTCTATTCTTGCAAAATAGCAAAATGTTACATTAACTTATGTGTGAGTTATATGCCTTCGAAGTATGAGGACATATGTAAATGATGAGAACATATGTAAATTATGAGGGCATATTTAAATGATGAGGACATATGTAAATTATGAGGACATATGTAAATGATGAGGACATATGTAAATGATGAGAACATATGTAAATGATGAGGGCATATTTAAATGATGAGGACATATGTAAATTATAAGGACATATTTAAATCATGAGAACATAGTTAAATGATGATGATATATGTAAATGATGAGGACATATGTAAATGTTGAGGACATATATAAATGATGAGGACATATGTAATTTATGAGGACATATTTAAATCATGAGGACATATTTTAAACAATGAAAAAATATTTATGATCTGGATTATAGCACCTTGTGCTTGCTCTGAATACATACAGTATACAGTGATGTATGATATCTAGCAGCAGTCCTCACATACATACAGTATACCGCGATGTATGATATCTAGCAGCAGTCCTCACATACATACATTTATGGGGGAAATTGTTTCATGCGTGAAACCAAATGAAGGAGTTTGAGATAAATTAGACACGTTCTAAGCATAACAAGTATCACAGAATTTTACAGGGGCATTGGGCGAAGATAAAACTTGTAACAGTGTAATGGCAGATCATTGACTGAAATCTCTATAGAGAAGGAATGAACAACAAAACAAAGAATATGTGATACAGAGACACAGAATACAGTTACGTGGATAGTTTTAACTATGCCGTTTGGATGGCGTTGTGCGACAAGAACCATTTAGGGTAAAAGATAACGGTGGTCTAGTATCATTAACTGCAGTAGTGCAGTGAAAGGTTAGAGACTTCACTTCAGTAGATCCAGCTTTATGGGGTGGGAGGACTAGTTCCATTCTTAGCTGCCTTTGTCATATATGAGACATATTATCTTAAGTACTCTTTCGAGAAATTTTGTCCGGGGACAAAAAAGATTGCTGTAATATTATTTTAATTTACAACATTTTCCCCTTACAATATTCATCTAAATACTGAATGAGAAAATGTGAATGCTCGAAAGTGTTTTAGAAAAGCACAAACCAAGGGTGTACTGAGCGGGCGGGCAATCGGGCAATGTCTGAGAATCCACAGCATTAATGGACACACGCGCCCCTAGTCTCAATTTAAATAAACCACCTGCCACGTAAAGTCCTTTATTTCTCGGGGTCCAGATCACAGTAAGTTCATCCCTGGTACAAACTTTTATCAACAAAGGACATGTGCAGAAGATAATAAACAAACAAGGAGTTTAGTCAAAAATAATCATCAAGTAAGGGAGATAAAAAGACTGTCTGCAAGTTTGCTCATATGAGCTAAAGAAAATATAGGTAGGCGAGTTTTAAACTCGAACCACTAATGAACACGGTAAGTGAACCACATGTTAGAAAGTAACAAAACAGGACAAGTGACATCCGGGTTAGTCCGACAGCCTCCGGAATTGGCTATAGCACCTCAAGTTTACAGAACGTTCAAAATACATTTTCTATAGTAAAGTTTTGTTGTCAAACCAAGGAATGAAAAACAGAATCAATGGGGAGATCAAAATTAGACAGCCAAAATAGTGTGACCATGTAAAAAGACATAACACCTTACAGAAGACAGTAACAGAAGAAAGATTGAAAGCCAAACGTGCAAGAGGAAGACAGTGCTATAAGAGGGAAGATAACATCAAGCTATGGACAGGGGAAGATAACATCAAGCTATGGACAGGGGAAGATAACATCAAGCTATGGACAGGGGAAGATAACATCAAGCTATGGACAGGGGAAGATAACATCAAGCTATGGACAGGGGAAGATAACATCAAGCTATGGACAGGGGAAGATAACATCAAGCTATGGACAGGGGAAGATAACATCAAGCTATGGACAGGGGAAGATAACATCAAGCTATGGACAGGGGAAGATAACATCAAGCTATGGACAGGAAAGAGTTTATCAGAGTGCACCATCAAGACAGAAGACGAAGGAGATCCATTGCAGCCGATCTTAGTTGTGGAGAGGGCAGCTGATGATGATGATGATAATTTTACTTGTGTTTTATAATCGTTTTCACAAGAATTACAAAATACAATGGATCCCATCTTACTGCAACATCTCTGGAAATGAAGAAGCTGATTGGCAAAGAAAGGTGGAAAGCTATCTCAACTTGACACAAGCAAAACTTATGAAGAGGTCATTAGCTTTATCAAGAGCAGATACAGGAGCATGTGGGAAGCAGGGCATCCAGGCCTCCAATCAAATGATGCATATTACCAGCTTTGCAGAAGTAAACAAGTGGTAATGCACATACCACAACAGATTAATATACGATCTATTCAACAAGCTAAAGATAGGAACTATTGATGAGTGTAACTGTGGCACCGACTGCTTAATATCTACTTCAAGGTGCCCAAAATATGAGGAACAGAACAGAGAAAGCGTATATGGACATCACCAGTACCATTCCTGGAAAAACTGTGCGGAGATACCAAAAGCCTCAGGCTGACCGCTGCTTTCTTTGAACATATTCAATTTGAGGTCTAACAGTGAACGCAGAAGAAGAAGAAGATAATCGTGTTTTCCTTGTTTATTAATGTTTTGCTTGGATGAGATTTATGTTGCGAATAATTTGCGTTCATATTCAGCAATTTTTAATACGTGTCAACCCATGAACACAATTTCTTGAACTTTTCCCGCCACATGACATTGTTCAATCTGGTTACTTTATATGGGAAAGAAGACAATGTGAAACATATTATATCTGAATAATGTTGCCTAAGCCAATATGGTAACAGGAATAAGATAAGACAGTTCAAGTAAGACAAAACAATTTATGAAAAAAGTCGCACACAAAAACCCCCAAAAAGTTCATAGTCAAAAAGCAAACAAGAACATCAATAACTTGTCAACATCATTGACTTGAAACTAATATGTAAAGCAGAAGATGATAACACAAAGCTTTCATTTCTGAAAGGTTCTTCAATAAATAGCCCCTAGAAAAGTCAATCTACATCAAGATAGATCCCGATCTGCAGAGAAATCACATCGCACTATTTGATAGATCTCTAAATGACGGAAGAGGAAAGTGAAAAAAAGTTAGATGTATTTCAAACTAGCCCGTTGTATTTAAGAACGCGGTATCACCAGAATTAAATATACTTTTTTCTGCATGACGTGTGTGACGTACGTTTAGTTTGACAAGTGAATTCTCCCTGATATGATGGATGATTTAGAGGGACTTTTAGCTTTTCATAACATTAGAACCCCTGAACATTTGTTGTAACTTTTCGTTTGCCAGAACTCATTCCACCGGGACTCATTTAGTAGGCGGCACGAGATCAAAGAGACGAACTGAGGGATTTTAGGGGAGACTATCGGCGTTATCAAAGACAGTAGTGGTCCCTGATACGAGACGCAGTTGCTTGCCGCTAATTTTCGCGTCTCGATGTCAATCGAAGAACCGAGCGAACGGGGGAAAGCGAACGGGTAGCAGCGAGCGGATACGAAGACCAGGGGGCGGCTTCTTCTCTTGATTTGGCGGTCAGATCCCCAAAAGTTCGTGAGATCAAATAAGCTGTCAAGTTTATCATGTCCCACTCAACTTACATTCCATTTTAGCTAAATAGACCATTAGGACTAGACACGTTATCACTCGCTGGCCAGACTTTTACAGAAGCACTAGCTTTATTGAAATCTGGTTATAGATTTTCCCCTGGATTTTATATATGTATTTGCAGTGTTTTCTATTCTGTGCAGAGCGGTAATATATATTGTGTAAAGTGATCAGTGGTCTAGTTCAGTCATTCTATTTCAATGGATTTTGTGTTAATTTAAATCTATTAAATTAAACCATCTCAATAGTTCCAGTGGTAAATATAATGATCTATCTATTATATTATTTCAAAAGATAATAGATGCTTAAATTAACTTTTAAAGTCGCGAAGGAATTTATAATTAATAAATTCAGTTAAGTCCTAGTCTTATAGATGTGGGTTTTTAACCACTAGAATTCGCGCAGTGTTTATTAAATACATAATTAAATACTCGAGTGTATTATAGGCTTAACGGGAAATTCATCGCGCTTTAGAAGGTTATTTGTTTTCGGTATATTACATGTCTTTTTTTTCTTTCACACAGAGTGATCGTACCTGCGATCCCAGCATTAAGAAAGCAATAAAGAAATCAATCTAAGCAAGGCAAAGCATAAACAGTGTGTAGAGTTCCCCTGACGCAGAACTTGTTGAGACTGTGTAAATTTTTAATCTTTGAGGCGATTCTATGTTTGGAATTCCGCTATCTAACTTATAGCAAAGAAAGCACACCCAAAGACAAATTTAACGCACCATCAAACAACTTAAGTCGTAACGGGAAGAAGAACACTGGCCCGAGCTTTGTTAGTTTACTGACACAGAGAGATAATTCATAATTTCCTGAACAGTGATGTGACTAGTTTCTCACTGGACTTAAACCATACCTCACGGATAAAGTGTACCAGCACGCGTAAGAATTTTATTATCAGCGGCATAGTCAAATAGACCACACCATCCTCACCCCGGTATCAGAGACCGTGCCCTCCCATAGAAACTGTTATTAAGAAAAGAGACACAACTACAGATTCATTTTCCAGCGATTACGGGATCCTTTTATGTGCTGACCGCCTACCCGCTAATCTGGGGCTAGAACTTGAACAAACACTCATACATTTAGTTTGAGGTGTAACTGCTGTTGTGTTATTCTATGGAGTGCTAGATTTTTTCACAATCGGTAAGTGAGAGCAAGATGAGTGAAGGCCTTTGCTAGCGCGTGTATGAATGACAGGAAATTAATTCTTTTTGTGTGACCATTTTGTTAACTTGCTTACCTGGTAATATATATCTTTTCTGTATACCCTACTTTGTTCCTTTAAGTGGGATAGTTGATAATTTGTTAACTCTGTTTAAAACCACCTCCTTTCCATTTGCTTAGTAAAGGGAAGAACAGCTGGGAAGAACAGGTTTTTTTCTATCACCTATACCTAATTTTGTAACCCCTCTTTCAGAGTAATTAACTTCACTGTTAGGTTAACGTACCTATGTCCCTGATATTATCTATCTTTGGACTGGGTTTATCTTTGTCTAATAAGCGGGAAGGGCTTAGTCGATACCAATCTTCTTCACCCCTTCCAAACTTGTTATTTGCATTTGTGTACTTATGATAATTTATGTAATATCTGATATTTTTAGTGATTGATGTTTAAAGTGAATAAAATCACATAAACTCATTTAGTTCTGTGTGTTGGATATACCTAAAGCCCAACTTTTCCCCTTATTCGTTTAATATAGTTTGTATCAACGTCGCCTGTGTGTGTGAAAAAAACACCAAATCGGTGTGCGCGCAGATGCGGGTCTGGAAAACTGGCAACTAATTGGTTGACCAGGAGAGTGAAAGAGAAGATTGAGAGAAATGATTTGTCGTAAATAAGTCTGTCTTTACTCTCCTCCAGCTCGCTGTGAAGCAACTATTAAATCTCTACATTTTCTATCACTGAGCTTTCCATCATCATTTTTCACTCTAAACCGGACCACTATTTCTACGACTCTTTTCTCTCAAAATAAATTTACGACAACGTGTAATAACTCACGCGCTGGCTTAGAAAACTTCTATTTAATTGTGAACTGTATGATATAGGACGGCAAGATTTTCTTTGGATTGAAGTTAGCACACGCTAAAATATCGTGTGATTTAAATTGTCTATCGCTCTGTTGATGGAATTGCAAGAAGCAGATTTCAATAGAGAGAGAGAGAGAGAGAGAGAGACAATAAAATTACACGTAGGTTGCGTGTAACCCATTTCCAGACAATATGAAATCTGAAACCAGATAATGATTTTATTATGGCAAATCTTGAAAGAGCCTAATGTTTTGACATTGTAGCCAACAGCTACTCTGGCGAAAGTGCGGATAATTTTTACTTGGTAAAAATCTCTCTCTCTCACACACACACACAACAGATGAAAAGCATAAATATAGGAAATGAAAAGTTTCTTTTTTTTTTTTGTCGAAAAAGAAACTAGCGGGAAAACATGTTTACAAAATTTTCAATATAATAGTACATACAGTGAAACAAAACAAATAAGTAAGTATATAAGTGGTAATGTGTAACGTTCCGCTCCATTTTCGTCATAGTCTCTGTCTAAATCCCCGTCTGGGTTATTTACAACACGATTAAACAGAAGTAAATTTTTAGGTGAATCCATTGAGAACAAAAGCGCGTCTACGACCCCTCTGGAATTACGTAAAAATCGAACAAGATCCGCACTATCTAATCCAGGATTTAAATACCTCAATGGCCCAAAATAAAGACCTTTAAATTCTAACTCGGATATTTGCCTTAAAGTCATCCAACCAAATTGCCCGAATTTGAAGACCAATTTTTCTCGAAATGAATCCAGAGATATTTCTATAATACCGAAGCATTTATGGGAGTAATTACCGACAAAATGGAGCAAGTTAGATGTAGTGTTATGCATTGAAATATTTATAGACTGGACAGAGTTATGTTGGGCAGTATCGACGAATGAAGTTCGAGTCGGTGACAGTTGAGGAGCTTCTGCTAATGTGCTCTGTTGTGACGAAGCCAAAAGTTGACAGACCACATCCTGTTTCAACCATGGATTCTCGCCCAGTAGCAGGTCGGAAATAAAATACATCAAGGATCTGTGAAACAGATAGTAAATATAATTAACCTTGTTTTTTTTTTTTTGCTTTTTTTTTCCTTGTTTTTTTTTTTTCTTTATTAAGCGAGGATGATAAAAATCTTGAAAGTAAGTTCATCTAAATCACCATAGTAATACAAAATGTTTTAGATAGGGTTTAAATTGTTTAAAATAAAAGCAAAACACAGACGACATAACATGTTTAGTCGCACATCTTCCTCAGCACTAACGACATATGAAAACATCAGAACTAAAAAAAAAAATCATATTTTTCTATACTTCTACATTCATCATAATTCAATATTTTGTTGTTGGATAAAGATGGGGGGAAAACTTAATTCTCTTTATGTTAGTTTTTCTCGTGCATAAATATACGATAATGAAGTCATCATTGCCGCTAGTCTCATTGCAGGAAACCTGCACCAACGAGTTCATGTGCCCACGTAGTGGTGGCTCGTGTGGCAGTTCGTTTTACTTGACGAGGTTACCAGCTCCCCACCCCACACACACAAGCTATATTAGCTTAGCTGGCTCTTATGAATCGCTAGAACAGTCAGAGTTACGATGGTTCGGCCATGTCTGCAGAATAGTAGAATATTGGCTACCACGACAAATATGGGAAATCAAGAGCCAAAGATTAACCTGAGTGCTTCATGCGTCTAAGGGAAGTAGCGGGTCAAACCGTGAATTAGCCAGACGATATGCATGGAGGCCATAAAGAGGTAGCCCCTCAACCTTACAAAGGCAATACAGGCCAATCACCTGTTTGCTTTAAATTCTGATTACAAAAAACGATAGAGAAAAACTTAACTGATCTTAAAGGCAACGAACTGGCATGGATTACGGACTACGTCTAATTGTTCATAGAACATTAGGAGTATTAAATGGAAAGAAAAGGAGCTGGTTGAGGAGATGAGGATAGCAAAATTAGAAATCCCACCTCTGACGGAAGCAAAGAAAAAAGGACAAGAAGTTATGGATCTCCATGGCAACATGAAGCTCTTTAGTGAAGCCCCCACAACCGAAAGAAGAGCTAACGGGGGTGTGAGTCGTATTGTGGCTAAGACCCAAACAGATAACATCAAGGGATTGAACTTTGCCTCATGGCATTGCACACAATCACGCAAGAAACAAAACATCAGGGCTGCTGAGCTTTTCGATCTTTTGCAGCCAATACCAAGTTGAAGACTCCTTGGTATTATCTACACTATAGATCTAGGCTTTTCATGTGGTTTTTCTGCCATTCCGAAACATGGTGAGTTGAAGTCCTGAGCTCCAGATTCCCCAGCTTGATTGTTATTTAAATGATCATCACTTCTGGTACCAAGCTAGAAGAAGTAGCATGTGGCATATTCTGCATTTCCTGCCATCCAGGAGGGTTCTCCAAATATGTAGAGCTAAAATGATGTGTTCTGGTTCTGGGCTCTCCCAAGAAATTTTCACGTCATACACAAAGCCTTTTCTTAGTTCCCCTGCCTATCATGGGGTCCATAGTGAGGCCCTCTTGCATGCATCTTTGTTTCTTAGATCTGGAGAAGGCGTTTGACAAGGTCCCCTGCAGCAAACTTTGGGACTGCTTGGCAAGGAAGAACATTCCAGCACCCCTGATTCATGCTATACAGAGCTTCAATAGGACTTTCAAAAATTATGACTGGAAAGGAAGCATCAAAGAAGATCTGGTTACCCGCAGAGCAGCAGCTGTGAGACTTTTTCACTCCATAAATCGAGGATTCCTCAGCGAAGGAAAAATTGGCAAGAAACCAAGAATGCTGTATACCACTGCTCCTATGTTTTAGTCTTGACTTATGGATTCAAGTCGTGGGAAATGACTACAACCACAAAAGCCGCTTCGAAACCTAAGAAATCAGGTATCTGTAAAGGAGGTTGAAATAACAAGAAGAAACATGGTCCGCATCCAGACGATACGCCATGGCCTCAAAACCCAGCCCCTGCAGACCAGAATAGAACATTCACAATTACGATGGTGTGGCCATGTCTGCGGAATTCGAGAAGATCGGCTACCAAGGCAAGTTTGAGAAACTAAGAGCCAGGGATTCAGACCTCCTGGATTACCTAGAGTTTGATGAGAGGACAACATTAGACAATCTCTGAAGGACAGAGGGCTAGACTGAAAACAGGCCAGGAAGAAAACAGATGATAATAGGATAGTATGGCGCTCTCTCTGGCAAACCTCTACACCTCAGGTAGAAGAGGAACGACTCAGAAAGTTAAGTCTTAAGAATCGCTACAGAGAGCATTCACCCTCTTCTGTGTGTGTCTGCTCATAGATCCCCCGAGAACCACACCCATCTACCACAGACATGCAGGAACTGGACGTTACTTACTCTAGCAGGCTATATTTGTTACCCTTTTCCTGTGGCCCATTAATGTTGATGTAGATTCCTGCTTTAATATCCGGGTATAACCATAACCTTGAGGAATGCGTTACGACACCACCAGTGTGGTAGATCTTGTTGTAACCTGCCACAAGAAACATCACAGTCAGTTACAATTATCACTTTTATCAGATAAAGGCTGCGTAGATTGAAATAAGAACTGAAAGATCTTCTATTTAATCACTCTCTCCCTCTTCCTTAATCTTCTTTATTTTTATTTTTCTGTCGGTAGTATGCACTGGACGTCATATGGTCACACTGTAGAATGCACCAGCAAATGTTATAAACAGAATCATGTGTGCAACTTTAGTCATGTGAAACACAATAAAGACACCACGTTTACGGCCAAGCTCGCAACTGCAGAGCACACTTTTCCGACCAGGAGTGGAACAACAGTGACGATACTTAGGACAGTCAAACAGCATTTCAAAATTATGTATACTAGTGTAAAAGCCCGTCATAAGACGGGAATTAAATTTAAAAGCACCAATACCTAACGGCAATTTTACTTATTCAAAAGTATTAAAAGATACCGCTGTGCATCACCACAGTTCTATAAATATTTTTGTGCACACCGTCATTTGCGCACTTTTCATTGTCGAGTTTTACTATTTTCGGGAAAGTACATATAAGGGAAACAATAAAATTAATGTCTAACTTTCAACCAAAGTTGCATCCCTTAGCGTTAGTGGACAGAAAAAGCTGGGATATTATATATTGTGATACTTCGAATTCATATAACTCAAATATAACAACACAGAATGTTGCTATTTTTCAAATAGAACGTAATACTGCTACATATAAACGAATGATGCTATTAGATAATTACTTGTTATGGTTGTGGTCATCTCAAAACGCGCACAGTTAGGACTCTGAGACATTACATTAAAATTGCACGTTTCACTATTTGGTTAGTAACAAAACAGAATGGCAGTCAAAGTTGTTCATCGCTGTGAACAATGCATTCTTGCAGGTCGTCGACACTTTAAACATTTGTAACTATAAATATGAAAATGCCATAATTCTATCTGAAATGATCATTGAGTTATCAGCATTCAAAGTGTGTATACGTCATTTTGAAACACCCTTTATATATATATATATATGTTATTGAAAAGTCACTTGTTATTTTTAAATTCACATATCCTCTCTAGTGGAGTCTGTTGCTGCCCTACAAAACACCACCAGGCGTGACGGACACTAACTGCTTTGACTGTTAGCGGCTAAGGATCCAAGAAGTAGAAGACATCCTCTCTTGTATCCAGTGGATATACATAATCTCACTGTCGTAGATTTGCGATAGGTGATTAAGACTTAGTTTGGTGCCTTCTGAATAGACATAGAAATAAGTGATAGCTCAGTGGGAGGTGATAAAATAGAAATAGATTTCACGGGCGAGATAAAGGAAATATATTAGATTCTGTCTCTGACACTCGAGAAGCTTCTCCCAGTCAGCCTATCATCTACAACAGAGTTTGATTAGTCAGACAAATCTAAATATAATATATAGTAGTATATATATACCTCCCATACACACACTCATAAGTGACTACAATAGACACACAGACGTGAACCTATGACAATGAAAATATAGATAATTTGGAACGAGCTGACCAACACACTGATTAAGTTTATGTGAAGTTTAATTATCATAATAGACTTCCATAACAACATATAAAATTACATCGAACATATACAAATAGTCATAAAGTCAATGAATTGCTACAAGAATGATAGACCCATTGGTATGATCCTTTCCCTCGATGTATAGCCCACAGTCCTGTTAGAAGAAAAAGTGATAGCCCCAAAGAGTCACGGATACATATGATTTAGTCTAAGATTTCCCTTTAAAGGTATGAACAGAGTTGGATACTCTAATCTATCCTAAGGACAATATTTTTAGCAACAAAACTTGCATAAAGAAATTTAAGACAGCAAAACGGGTGCCAAAATACAACAATAGAGTAATTACTCAGTCCTGCATTCACTCTATTCAGTCAGCCGTGATCACGTGCTGTCATTCGTACTTACAGCTTTGGTAGCAACTTCTGGAAACACAATTTTTAGGACATGCACATACAGACTCTCCACTGGTAGGCTTGGCCAAGAGAACCCCAGTTCCAAAAAGACGGGTTAAATTCACTACTTCAGGGAACGTTTTCTTGGTTATACTTATTTTAGGATATCTGGTTCTGTCACATTAAAATTGTCCAGGCACGAACGTTAACAGCGAGCACAGTGTCAATAGCTTAGGTTTCTAGTAATTAGGAATGTCAGGTAACTGCCTTCTCTCAGTATAGGAGTTTATTTGGACACACCACCACTAGTCACAACTCCGTCGGAAGGTTACTGATATTAATATTTTTCTTGCCACAAGGGCTGAAAGGTACTTGAGGTTTTTCTCTGGAAGAATTAAATCAGGTTCGATGGGCCCGTTACTTCATTAACTCTTAAAAAAAGTTTATGTAATTGGTACTCTGTCATTCTGGATGCCAATGCAATCTAGACAGGTCTTACTTTATACACCCAAGTCTTTAAGAAAAAATGTTTTTGTTCTTCACAGATATTTCTCAGTACAAAACGCTGGCAAAGTTGGGCTACCTCAGTTTTCACTGAATAAAGAAAAAACAACATATAAAATACTTATACATACTATGTACTCGGTTATAGCTTACATTATAAACTGCAAGCGGAGAGCTTGACTTATCGTTTAAAACTCCCGTGAAATAAAATCAATCATCATGAATTAGAAATACGTACGTATCTCGTCAGTACTCAATGATGAATCAGTGCAGTTATAAGTTAGTTAAAATATTCTCGACTGATTACTGGCAATTTAATAAAATTTATTAATAGCCAAATGAGTTTAAGCTAGAAATTATAATTTATTCTGCTTTCCACTGTAACATGTCGACTAGAGAATATAACAGACTTATAAATTAATTCCTTCTGCACAAAAGAAACTAGTGAAATATAATAGGCGATTTAACACTTAAATCACTCACAAAATACTAGATATATTATATTACCTCCAACTAGAACTACGAATATCACAACGAAACTAAGAGTTTTACTTATAAATATAAGTATCTAGAACGAAGCGATCACGTCTACTGCAACTTGGAGATTGAATGAAATCAATTTTCCACTCCGGGGTAGATATATCTTAAACAGACAAAGGATCCCACGTTATTTCGCAAACCCCCCATCTCCCCCTCTACTCTTTCTCTCTCTCTCTCTCTCTTAACACTTCCCATTAACTTAGACGTTGCCCATAACTGCCAAACGTGCGTCTTCACACCTTCTACGACGACCTGTCTCATTTCTGAGCGATGCGGATGGCAGTTTCCACACCTCGCCGAGAAACTTAGCCGAAGAAAACTCGTGTCAGATGGAAAATGTAGAAGATATGTCTGCCATCATGTCTGACTAGACGAAATATCACACTATACGCTCACATCCCGGGGACTGACACATGATGCAATAAAATGCGTTTCTAGTATGAGAAAAAGAAACGGTAAAGTCAGAATGGGAAAGTAATATTTAGTCGCAAACGAACGAATGCGAAAAAACCCCAGGAAAAGGATAAAAGAGCGATAATAAAATAGAGGACACGGGTAGAATAAGAAAAGAATATAGAAAGTTTATTGATCATAAATCTCTATGCGACAGAACGTCCCCCCTTTAAGATATTGAAACACTCCATGTCTACGTTATGGAAATAAATTTCCTATATCCGTAGCTTCAGGGTGTCTGTCCTCTTCCCTCTCATCTCCCCCCCCCCCCTTCCGTCTCTCTCCAATTCCTACTCAAGTCCCCTCCACCATTCTTCCTTCTCTGGAATGTCTTCCGTGCGCGCTTGAAAGAGTGTCGCCGCTTTTGACATTTTTGAAAGATTTCGTGTGTGCGCAGTGGAATTTCCCTGCCACTATCGTCATCTTCGTCAATTTTGGCGATCGTCAGGAGATGTTCGGAGGTCGGCACCGGTCTTTCCAAGAATTTCTTTAACAGATTTAAATGGAAAACCTTCTCCTTTCCTTTAATAGAGATCTGGTAGTTAGCCTTAGAAATCTTTTTCAGGACGGTAAACGGCCCTTGCCATCCGATCCTCAGTTTGTTGTTCCCGGTAGGGAGTAACACCAAAACTTTCTCTCCTGCTTCCAGTTCTCTCTCTTTCGCGACTTTCCTGTATCGGGTAGCGTGCTTTGTGCGTGCTCGCTTAAAGTTAGTCGTTGCTAGATCCCATCCTAGTTTCAACCTTTCCTTTAAAACCGACACATATTTACTTGCTGAGACAACTGTCTCATCCGCCTTCTGGTCTATCAGCGACCAAAGTAAGGCTTCAAGCGGCCCCTTAATAGGTCTGCCGAATACAAGCGTTGCTGGCGGCTGTGGGAGTATGGGGAGATTCTCTGTAGCTAAATAAAGCTGCAGGAATACAAAGATCTCAATCTTCAGGTTTCTTTTGTGCCAGTTTACTTAACATCATGTTGAGGTTTCCATTAACACGTTCCACGAGCGCATTTCCGGCCGGAGTATAAGGCTTTATGTAGATGTGTTGGTTCCTCAAGATCTTCACGATCTCATCCATCAACAGGTTCCGGTATGGAGATCCGTTATCCGTCAACACTTGCTGAGGGAATCCCAACCGAGTGAAAATCTGCACGAGGGCTTCTGCGACATGTTTCGAATCTGTGCATGTTAGCGGTATAGCTTCGGCCCACATAGTGCATGTGTCGACTAAGGTGAGGATAAACCTGTTCCTTCTTTTAGTACTTTAGAACTGTCATAAAATGTCGATCACTACCCGTTCAAATGGTGTTCCTATTATTGGCATTTCACCCATGTGGACTGGGGGTGTCCGTTGCTTGGGTGGTACACGTTGGCACTGGGCACAGGATTTCACATACCTGATAATATCAGTATTTACTCCTGGCCACCAATAATGAGTAGTTATCCGTTGGTTTGTGGCGTTCTGTCCCATATGTCCGCTGAAGGGAAGAGAGTGCCCCATTTCTAGGATTTGGCTTCTGTACTGTTTTGGTACTAGGAGCTGGTTGTAACCTTGGTCAGGCTTGCCCGTTCTGCGATAAAGTACGTCATCCTTAGAAAAAATGTCCCCGTGCTGTCTGGGTTCGTTAGCCATGGGCAGTTTCCTAAAGCAGGGTGCCAAAGTAGGGTCCTTTTGTTGCGCTTCTTTAAGTTCCATAGGTAACAAATTAGGCGCAAGCTCCCGTTCCTTCTTGGTTTGCCCTCTTGTAGTTACTGCTGCCCCAATCGGCTCTTCCGGTTTCCCAATAAACACGTATCTACCGCCAAGTATGACTGGGTAGATGGGGTCATCCATAACAGCCGCTTTCATCACACCTCTGACAAAGTCAGAGTGTATCTCCACCAATGCGATGGGAAGCGCTGTAGGTGCCTCACTCTTAGAAACTCCACAAAGTTTGACGGTCTCTCCTGTCTCTTGACCGGGTTTGACCAGGTGCCTGGCAACAATGCAATCATAAGAAAGCCCCGTGTCAAATAAACAAAAAGTTTGAGAACCGTTCAAAATAACAGTACCTCGCGTTGAGGGTCTCTCTCCCTCAGGTTGGGAATCACTGTCAATAATTCCGCCTTGCGAGACTGTTAGCAAGCGTCCGATGCGTTTAGACTCCATGTGCTCGCTCTGATCCGTTGTCCCGTGCTCAGGGGTTCTCCCTTTGTCACCTTGTCCTCGCTGGCTGCGGTGCCATGAAGGGCGGTCGGATTGATCAGACTGTTTACTGTGGTTGGGGTACTTGTTTTTGTAGAACTTGGATTTTTCAGGAGGGGGGTTTTGGGGTCCAGTTTCTCTGTGGTTATTCTGATTAGAAGCATGAGACGATTGGTCTAGATTATTCTTTCGAAAATGCTCTTCTGTCGGTTTACGTTTTGTGGCCGGCAGTTCGGCCAGCGCATTTTGATAACGCTCAGACTTTTCCAAAATGTCTTCAAGCTTTTCTGCACCTTGCTCAGGTAAAAATCTTCGGGTGTCCGCAGACAAAGTGTTCTTTATTTGTTCTGTTATAATAAATTCCTCCAGACCTTCATAGGTAGAGGGGAGCTGCAAGAGCTCTAGGCAGTTTGTCAGATATCCCCTTAGACGAGACTAGAACTGCTGAAAAGTTTCAGAATTCTCCTTTCTGCTGTTGCAAAACAGTTGCAAAAATTTTCGCGCGTTCATTTCAAAACGCTCCAGTAACGCTTTCTTCAAGACGTCGTAATTGTCTTGTTGGCTGCTCTCCAGTTTGGCGTAAACATCATACGCAGAACTTTTTAAAGCCTGGGAAAGCTTCATATTCCAACGCGACCTCTCTAAACCGTACAGAGTTGCAATTTTCTCAAATTTTTCTAACCATGTGTCAATCTTCTCATTAGGACAAGGGAAAGATTCAAGAGTGAAAGACATAACGTTTAGTTGAAGAGACTGAGTGTTAGAAGGATCAGTTAAGGAAGAATGAGGAGAAGACTCTCCGTTGCTGGAGGTAGAGGCAGCACCACGACTTTCAACTTCTAGAGCTTTGAGCGCCAACTCGTGCTGTCTCTCCTCCCTCTCCTTCTCATGCTGTCTCTCCTCCCTCTATTCTCATGCTGTCTCTTCTCCCTCTCCTTCTCATGCTGTATCCTGCGAATTTCCATTTCTTCCTCAATCTTCCTTTGCTCTCTAGCTTTGGATGCTTTCTCCTTCTGCTCCGCATCATATCTCTCAAGTTCGTCCGTTACAAACGCTTTCGCTTCGTCTCCGTCCAAACTTTCTTCTCTTGCTTCGTCTCTGAGGATCTGCCTAAGCTTTGCCCTCTCTGCCATAATAAATAGGTGACTGAGACTAGACGAGAAAGAAATAAGAAAAAGGATACTCTGGTTCCTTACCACTTACGAGAAACTACCAAAAATCAAAAAGATGATATTCTTTAACCTGGGATACCTCCTCCTATACTATAGTATCTAACTATCGCTGCTATTAATCGGCAATAAAGCACCTAATGCAGACGACTACGCCAATTAATGGTAGTTAAGATTACTCACTGAAAAATAAGTTGCTACAGTGGAAACAAAATAATTATTACAAAAAAGTTAAGGAGAAAAAAAATTCCCTAAATTTTAAGTCCACTACAAGTTCACCCCTGAAGACAGTTAGGGTAAGGGAGGCAATTACAGGACGTATAGTCTGATCGCGCTACTTAGCTTAGCTCAAACACCTACTTCTTCAGAACCCTGTGACTGTTAGACAATCACAAACTTTACCCGCGTTTAGTATTACAAAATCAATAATTAACACATATTCCGAAAAAATCGACCTGTAACTCAAATGTATATACTCAAAATGATGTGGAAAAACAATTATTAGTTGTGTGGTCAGCACACCCATAAACAGATCGTTGGTCTAGGGGATTAGTTGTTTTTAAAGATAATATAACACCACGAGACAATCACACTCTTTCTCTATTCCAGAATAAAGAAATAAATCGAACAGACCAGCTGTTATTTTTCGTCTCGTCTTCCTATTCTAAGTTCAAAAAAAAAAAAATACTACGGACGAGACCACATTTGTCGTAGATTTGCGATAGGTGATTAAGACTTCGTTTGGTCCCTTCTAAATAGACATAGAAATAAGTGATAGCTCAGTGGGAGGTGATAAAATAGAAATAGATTTCACGGGTGAGATGGAGGAAATATATTAGATTCTGTCTCTGACACTCGAGAAGCTTCTCCCAGTCAGCCTATCATCTACAACAGAGTTTGATTAGTCAGACAAATCTAAATATAATATATAGTAGTATATATATACCTCCCATACACACACTCATAAGTGACTACAATAGACACACAGACGTGAACTTATGACAATGAAAATATAGATAATTTGGAACGAGCTGACCAACACACTGATTAAGTTTATGTGAAGTTTAATTATCATAATAGACTTCCATCACAACATATAAAATTACATCTAACATATACAAATAGTCATAAAGTCAATGAATTGCTACAAGAATGATAGACCCATTGGTATGATCCTTTCCCTCGATGTATAGCCCACAGTCCTGTTAGAAGAAAAAGTGATAGCCCCAAAGAGTCATGGATACATATGATTTAGTCTAAGATTTCCCTTTAAAGGTATGAACAGACTTGGATACTCTGATCTATCCTAAGGACAATATTTTTGGCAAAAAAACTTCCATAAAGAAATTTAAGACAGCAAAACGGGTGCCAAAATACAACAAAAGAGTAATTACTCAGTCCTGCATTCACTCTATTCAGTCAGCCGTGATCACGTGCTGTCATTCGTACTTACAGCTTTGGTAGCAACTTCTGGAAACACAATTTTTAGGACATGCACATACAGACTCTCCACTGGTAGGCTTGGCCAAGAGACCCCCAGTTCCAAAAAGACGGGTTAAATTCACTACTTCAGGGAACGTTTTCTTGGTTATACTTATTTTAGGATATCTGGTTCTGTCACATTAAAATTGTCCAGGCACGAACGTTAACAGCAAGCACAGTGTCAATAGCTTAGGTTTCTAGTAATTAGGAATGTCAGGTAACTGCCTTCTCTCAGTATAGGAGTTTATTTGGACACACCACCACTAGTCACAACTCTGTCGGAAGGTTACTGATATTAATATTTTTCTTGCCACAAGGGCTGAAAGGTACTTGAGGTTTTTCTCTGGAAGAATTAAATCAGGCTCGATGGGCCCGTTACTTCATTAAATCTTAAAAAAAGTTTATGTAATGGGTACTCTGTCATTCTGGATGCCAATGCAATCTAGACAGGTCTTACTTTATACACCCAAGTCTTTAAGAAAAAATGTTTTTGTTCTTCACAGATATTTCTCAGTACAAAACGCTGGCAAAGTTGGGCTACCTCAGTTTTCACTGAATAAAGAAAAAAACCACATATAAAATACTTATGCATACTATGTACTCGGTTATAGCTTACATTATAAACTACAAGCGGAGAGCTTGACTTATCGTTTAAAACTCCCGTGAAATAAGTTATATTCATAAAATCAATCATCATGAATTAGAAATACGTACGTATCTCGTCAATACTCAATGATGAATCAGTGCAGTTATAAGTTAGTTAAAATATTCTCGACTGATTACTGGCAATTTAATAAAATTTATTAATAGCCGAATGAGTTTAAGCTAGAAATTATAATTTATTCTGCTTTCCACTGTAACATGTCGACTACAGAACATAACAGACTTATAAATTAATTCCTTCTGCACAAAAGAAACTAGTGAAATATAATAGGCGATTTAACACTTAAATCACTCACAAAATACTAGATATATTACCTCCAACCAGAACTACGAGTATCACAACAAAACTAGGAGTTTCACTTACAAATATAAGTATCTAGAACGAAGCGACCACGTCTACTGCAACTTGGAGATTGAATGAAATCAATTTTCCACTCCGGGGTAGATATATCTTAAACAGACAAAGGATCCCACGTTATTTCGCAAACCCTCCGTCTCCCCCTCTCCTCTTTCTCTCTCTCTCTCTCTCTCTCTCTCTTAACACTTCCCATTAACTTAGATGTTGCCCATAACTGCCAAACGTGCGTCTTCACACCTTCTACGACGACCTGTCTCATTTCTGAACGATGCGGATGGCAGTTTCCACACCTCGCCGAGAAACTTAGCCGAAGAAAACTCGTGCCAGATGGAAAATGTAGACGATATGTCTGCCATCATTTCTGACTAGACGAAATATCACACTATAAGCTCACATCCCGAGGACTGACACATGATGCAATAAAATGCGTTTCTAGTATGAGAAAAAGAAACGGTAAAGTCAGAATGGGAAAGTAATATTTAGTCGCAAACGAACGAATGCAAAAAAAACCCAGGAAAAGGATAAAAGAGCGATAATAAAATAGAGGACACGGGTAGAATAAGAAAAGAATATAGAAAATGTATTGATCATAAATCTCTATGCGACACTCACTATATCCATGTTCTGTAAGATAAGATAGGAAACTCTAATCAAAGTCATACAACAGGAGGCAATCTGATCATCAGAAGTGGTCTCCCCGTCGATCATGTGTTTCGGACCCTTAATGTCCTTTAGACTCTAAGGAGACAGGCCCACTTAGGTCATGACTCTCAAGTGTCAGCCTCCGGTTGTCTTGTGCAGAGAAATGAACCCACTCCACCTTGGTTACAGTTTTCAAATTCACTCCTATTTTCTGCCAGCTAGAGGCAATTGTGAAAGTAACCCCTATGAATCAATCAATACCCGTTAGCTCCCCAAGGAGCATAGGCCTTCAACAAACACGTGCTAAATCCTCCTGTCCCATGCCATCCGCTTAAGTTCTTTCCATGTTTTCCTTATCATTTTCACCTCTGTATCCAGTTCTCTTATCAATGTACTTTTTGGTCTACCTCGGCCTCTCTGTCCCTGTGTATTCCAGAACAAGGACTGCCTTGTAATGCTATCAGCAGGTTTCCTCAGTGTGTGTCCTATCCATCGCCAGCGTCTTCTTCTCTACTCTTGTTCCACTGTCACTTGTCTGGGTCTTTTCATCAATTCCACATTTATGACTTTGTCATACCACTTCAGTCCCTCTATTCAACGCAAGCACCCGTTTATAAAAGTCTGTAGCTTTTTAGTTGTTGTTTTTGTCGCTCTCCATGTCTCAGAGCCATACAATAGGACTGACTTCACATTTGAGTTGAAGATTCTTATTTTCGTGTTAGACTTGATTTCTCTTGTTCTCCATATGTTTCCCAATGCAATGAAAGCTCCTCTTGCTTTTTGTATTCTTATTTTGATATCACTGTCTGTCCCTCCAACTTTGTCTATATTACTGCCAAGATATGTGTACAATTCTACATCCTTTAGTGGTGTTTCTTCAAGTTCAACCTTGTTATCATTTCTTGCATTTATTCCCATAATCTTTGTCTTTTCCCTGTGTATTTTCAGGCCCACATTTTGCGACCTCTCATCGAGAATTTTCATTTTGTCTTGCATCTGATTATGTTTGTGGGACATAACAGACAAGTCATCTGAAAAATCCAGATCATCAAGCTGTTTAGTCAGATTTCACTGGATTTCATCTCTGTTGTGTGATGTCGATGTTTTCATAACAACCCCTATGTTGAAAACAAATTACTGTCCCGAGGTCCATAGCCCGTTGCGGTTGTTCCACAGCCCTTTCCGCAGTTTCGCTGAGCCTCTTAAGTGCCCTTGTTCTTGACTGTCCCCTCAACCCCAACAGTTTCAGTAGATCATACACGGAGGCAGCCACGAGACCTCTTACACCCACCTCAAAAGCCATGACCTTTGCAGTGAACCCATAGTATCTCAAGTTCGTGGCCAGATCATTATACTTGGCCACTTTGAACGAGTGTTGCTCGACCAATGTGGATTCAAATGACTCGGTCAGCTCAATCATTATAATCTGGTGTGATGATGAGGAATGCAGCTCTATATCTGACCGTCTTCCAGATCTTCTGATGCTCTCTGGATATACCCCTAGCCCAGGTAGGTCTAATGCCATCTCCCAGTCATTTGCACAGTCAAGAAGAGACGGTAAACTGCTACTTGATTTACTTGGTTTAGGATGTGCTGACTTTCTTGCTCTCAGAAAGTATGTATATGCGGTGCTCGGTCTGACTTTGCTGTTCGCCTTCACCCTTGCCTGGTCTCTTGTAGCAGCCAGCTGTATATTTATACTTCGCTCTGTTTTAGACCTTTCACACACACACAGACACACACATAAACAGATTAAACCAACAACTACTCTCACCTCTGTAATTAGCTGTAAGCCATCCCATGTCGTAACTCTGCACGACGTGGGAGACCGGGTACTTCGGCCGGTTTAACTCCTCGAAGGGCATGTTTGAAAGCATGCCAGGTTCTCGGGTCATCCGAATCACTTCAGGATCCACAACAACCTTATTTCCTGGCCCCATGCCGTCGGACAACAAGAAATTCATCCATTTTGCCATGTCTTCCGCATTGGAATAAATTGACCCCGCTGGGCCGCAAGGACTTACAGTTCTGGCGTGAGGAAAATGAAAGGCTAATATTAGTTGAGGAAGTTCAAACAGTTTAAGAAGATGCTATTAGATATAATGTGAATCTATCACCTTCTTCGTTCGTTTTTCTATAACCACATCTACTTTTCTCATACTATTGGCGACCTGTCTCTGGCTTCTCTAATTGCCACGCATCATTTACCGTCATTACAATTTTGCAAAGAGTTCCCATGAAGCATGGAACCAACCACTAAAGCCAACCACTAAAGCCAACCACTAAAACCAACCATCTTACAAGAAACAAACATCATGTCGTTCCTGTCCTCTTGCAAGGGTCGGTACAAATGTGTTTTACATGATGAGGTTGCTAGCCACCATGCACAACTTTATATTAGTCTCCCCTTTGACATGCTTGATGAAACAATAGTCCTATTCTGTCGTTATCTCCCCACAGATACCCCCAGGGACTACCCAAGACCATCGCCACAATGTTTGCTCCTCAAGGGCATTGATAAAGACTATACTTTTATTCCGCATCTCTTATGGAACAGACCTTCTTGAAGGATATGTTCTACTCTTTGCTTCTCTTTTCATATGGACGCATGTCAGTCTACTATTTAGACGCATGTCAGTCTACTATTTAGACGCATGTCAGTCTACTATTTAGACGCATGTCAGTCTACTATTTAGACGCATGTCAGTCTATTATTTAATTTGTTTGTGTACAGAAGGTATTTTAGTCGGCAGTGGTTGGTTCTCAGTTTGAAGAGCATCAACTTATAATACCACGTTCCATATCTTATTTACTTAATCGCTTCTCTTCTACTTCTGAAAACACAAACCAAGGAACCCAAATCAATAACATGATGGAAGTGACCAAACAGTAACAATATACTTTTTGTAAATTGTGTAACATCTTGTAACATATTGATATACCAACGTGCTATTTTTATTTTACTATACATCATTAATCAATAACGTGCATTGATTTGTTTATAACTGGAGTTATTGAATGATTTAAATTTCCAGTTATAATTTTGTTGTGTGGTCAAAGAAATATTAATAATTTAAACCTGGTAGGGAATAAATACAAGATGCACTGGTATATTTATATAACACCCCTGGAGCATAGGATATGTCTAGCGAGAAGGTGACATTCCCATCAGTTCTATTCTACAGCTATCATCGGAAGCTATGTAGTTAACTGCCTGACTTGTCTTGTGCAAATATATTCCCTGTCTCGGAACCGAACCCGGTACCTTTAGAACTAGAGTCGGACACTTTACCTATTAGCCACTCCGACACCCAGAAAATATATTATAATATTATATTGCACAATTATAATACGTAATATCAGTATCTTCCGCGTGTTGTTAACGGGGGCTGCTGATGAGACAATGAAAAAACAGGACTACTACAGAATGAACATAAACTGCAAGAGAGAACAATATCACAATTTATGATATAAAAGTGAAACACGAGAAAGGTTTAGTCCAGTTCCGGGACTGATTTAAAAAAAAACATCTTAATAAATTTAATCGAATTTCTGTAATCGAACATTAATCGACCAATTTCGAACAATTAAAAAAAATTATAAAAAATCATAACTAAAGTTTTTTTTTAATCACTTAGGACTTTATTTATTTGACTTGTTATGAGGAAACATTGTCCTGAAAATATTGTGGAAATACTGAAAATTTACAACCAAACAACTGACCATACTTGCCAAATTTCATATCGCAAACCTCTAACATAGCAAATGCTTTCGAATTTAAAACAACATACATATTGCTAAAAATGGAATAATCGATTAAAATTAGTTTTATCATTTAATCACTTAGAAGTATTTTAACTGATTAATCGCTTATTTAACCGTTTAAGATCGCAGCCCAGTTTAAATATCTTAGCAGTACATCCAGGATACACACCCTGTGTCGGTCCTGGGTCGGTCCTGTGTCGGTCCTGGGGTTCTCTGAAGAGACAAAGACGGAACAGAACTACAGCTCCATTAGGCATGTCGTAAAAGGCAAATAATATGAGGTTATACATGTGGATGGCAATCTCATCAGGAACAACAAACTGCTACAGAATCCATGACTACAAGACCATATGAATGTTTGGTCCAGGCTTCCAGTAAAGGAACTAGTTACAGTTGTCGTTCTATGCTTAATACGTTGTAGTGTTATCTAATTTTAAAAAGTTAGTTCCTTATCCTTTACAGGACGTGGCAATCAACCCCAGCTTTTATTGGCTGTTTGTGATTTTTCTAGGCAATTTTTTTCATTCAGTAGTTTGCCATTGCTTTCTGAACGGTATGGCGCTTATAGTATTGTTAAAAATCCACACAAAGCGATCTGCTACCAAACCGCCTGCAGCAGGTTTCGAACCTGGTATATCTGGATTATGAAACTGCGTTCATATCCATTAGGCCACAGACGCCGACGTTATCTAATTACAGCCATGAATTACACTTACATCTACAACTACTCTATAACTACTTACGTACTTACTTAGTCGTTCCTCTTCTACCCTGGGGTGTAGAGATTTGCCAGAGAGAGCGCCTAACTGTCCTATCGGCTGTCTTCCTCCTGGCCTGGTTCCATTCTAGACCTCGGTCCTTCAGAGATTGTCTTATGTTGTCCTCCTAGCGGACTCTGGGTCGTCCTGGAGGTCTGGATCCCTAGTTCTCAGTTTCCCATATTTGTCGTTGTAGCCGATCTTCTCCCATTCTGCAGACATGGCCAAACCATCGTAGTTGAGGCTGTTCTACTTAAGTCTGCAGGGGCTGGGTTTTGAGGCCTTGCCGTATCGTCTGGTTACGGACCATGTTTTTTCTTGTTACTTAACCACCTTTTTCAGATACCTCATTTCTGATGTTTGGAGCTGGCCTTTGTGGGTTGTAGTCATTGCCCATGACTAGCAACCATAAGTTAAGAATGGAACATAGGTGGAACGATATAGAGCCGACTTTGTCTTCTTGCCAACTTCTCTTTTACTGAGGAATCCTCTATTTATGGCCTGAAAAAGTCTTCCAGCAGCTGCTTTCGGGTAGCCAATTCTTCTTTGATGCCTCTATTTCAATCCATGACAGTTTCAAAGTATTTAATGTGGATGACCTGCTCCAGGACCTGTTCTCCCAGTACAATCTGATGCTTTCTTTCCCCCCATTATTTCACCATGGCTATTTAGTTGGAGCTGATGATGACAACCTCTCTCTTCTCCAGCTCTTCCTTTCAGGCATGCAGCTTTGTTTGAAGATGTGCCTCTGATTTAGCAATCAGGGCAACATCATTGACAAAGGCAAGCTCTAAAATACAAGCCTGTCTCTATATATAATTACTAAGTACAAATAATAAACAGACTTACTTAAAAAGTTCTGCTGGTAAATCTACAATGGAGCCATTAAACATGGCACAGGGAAGTGCGAAATCTGAGAAATCCTTGATGTTGATGAGAAATCCTGTGGCATTCATTTTCAGAGGCACCAAAAATGCGCCACTTATGAGCTCCTCCCACGTTAGATTACCAGACATCTTTTCTATCACGTGGGCAGCCATCGTATACATGTAATTATTGTAGACAAACTTTTCTCGGAACGACAACTTAGATGGCATGTGTGCTAGCCGTCTGTTGTGGAAAAAAAATGAAAAGTAAAAAGCGTTCTCAGTTTTGAACATTTGTCCAGGCTAACTTAACTCAACCATGCACATGATTACAGATCAGAAGACCCATCCCATATCCATAACCAAAGAAAGGACTCAAATGAAAAACAATGTCAAAACAATTGTTTCTGAAAATACACAGATAGAAGACAAACGTAAAATGGAATGCATGTGGCAAATGATAAACAGACTGCACGTCGAGAAACATCTCTACGTGATATGGGCTTTCTCACGTGGACATAAAAGTACAGGTAGTTCTCTGTTTACGCGTGTTTCGTTTACGCGTGTCTCGTTTACGCGAACTCGATCATACGAGCACCAATTTTAAGACATTTTTGTTTTCTTTACGCGTCAAACTCGAAGTTACGCGACCCGATGTTTAGACATTTTTACAAGTCAAAATTACTCTGCATGCCAACAGGAGCGCGAGAGCAAGATGGCGCAAGATGGTGCCAGTTTGTGTGTTTGTTTGAGGGCTTTTTGAAAGGCATTCTCTATTAAACATGCACTTCCGCTAATCAAGACTGCATAAAATGCAGTTCTGCGGCGATGCAAGAACGGTGTGTGGAAAAAACTGTGCCCTCTATTCTGTCATGACTTTTGAAGGCTTTTGCGTTGATGACAACAGTTTTGCGTTGATGAAAACGTATCACAGCTATTAAGGATGGTGTCAGAATGGCATCAAGAGCTGGATTTGACAGAGTTGACTAAAATAAAATTGTACATTTGCTTTGGCTTGGCTTGTGCTTGATTTTTAAGGACTATCTTTATTGCACACGGACTACTCTATCAGTGCTCCGATTTCCTCCCGTAGATCACACAAGGATGACCTCAACACAGTGCACGAACTTCGTAGCACCGGCGAGAATCTCAATGTGTGTATAACGGAATAACACATTCTGTAAATATTTTTGTGGTGGGTAGGTTTCTAATTGTTAAATTGTGCCAGTGCAGCGGCCTCAAAGGCCTACATTTTACGAATTCCAACTGCCGTTGGATTTTTAACGTGCGCAACTTGCACAAGGGACTTCTATTTTTTCGCCCTTATCCGAGAAGGCTAGTCATCCGATCTCACAACCCAGGACATCAAGGGGGAGTACGACACCATTAGGACCACTTGTTCTGAAAAAAAAAAATTTCCATAAACTATATTCCCTCAACTGGGAATCGAACATGTAGTGTCACGGCGTATTTCTAGATTGTTAGACGGTTGAAAGCCGTCCTGATAGTTATGTGATCAGCGGAGTCAGGTGATCAGCGGAAGTAACGGAATGCGCAAGGCTGGCGCGAATATAGGCAGTGGAGATTTGACTGCCATCCATGGTGGACAACGTTTTTGGTATGCCAGCTTCGGCTGTCTGTGATATCTAGGTGAGTGACGCCATGCCCGCCATGTGAGCCCTATTCCTAATGTTAGCTATTTCTGCCATTAATGATTCCAGGGAAGTGGTTATTTACTTAGCGCTGAGTTTGGTACATGCTAAGTTACTGTCGTGCATTTTCATTGTCAGTGTTTCTATGTAGGTTTTTCCCGCGTGATGGCGCGGTGTCCATTTTAGGATTGTGGTAGCCAGATTACCCATTCTGTAGATTGATATTAGTACATGCATTCCCTGTTGTGGCACGTATATAGTCGCAATGTTGTATTTTCATAAGGCCATGTATGGTCATGTGTTTAAATGAATAAACGGGATATAAACTGTTCATGAGCGTTAGTCATATGTCACCCACTGTTGTTGTGTCATGCTTCTGGTAATACGAGCGTGTGTGTAGTTCTTTGATTTAAGTTATTTAGGACAACAGTGGTATAGCCTTAGTGGTGAAGGGGAAGGTAGCTAGCACCTTATTCCGCCCTTCACCTTAGCTAGTATATAAAGGCTTGTGTGATATCTGGGGGACTCTCCGGTCGTTGTATTGTGAGCCCAGAGACCTTATGGAAAATTTTGTCCGATTTATATTTCATCGAAGTTAATTTTACATAGGCGATTGGAAGCTATGCGAGTTTCAATGTGTTCTCTCCGCGTAATTAAAAATAAAACAGTGTGTCTAACGTTATTGTGAGTTGTGGCGGTCCGATATAAGTCAGGTCAGCAGGAGCCAGAATGTAGGTCACTGGTTTCCCGTAGCTCAGTGTTTATTTTCCAGATTTATGGATTTAAGCTGTGCAGTGTAGCTAACTTTGACAGGTAAATAGTTGGTTTACAGTGCGTGTTTACCAGATATCTGTTGCTTGGAGGCTCAGCAAGGTAGGGAATAATAAGTTGGTTATTTTGATATATTAGAAGGAACAGTTTGCAGGTTGTAGCTAGAAGGCGTGCGCTCCAGGTAGAGCAGAGGACTATAGTGCTTACATAGTCGTAGGTCTGGCCGTGGTGGCGTTCTTTTGCGTTAGGGCTGGTGTTAGGTTGTTGTGTTAGGTTGTTGGTATTACCTGTACGACATAATAAGGGCTCGTGTCCAGGATTTGTTCTAAGTCTGAGTCCAGGTATGGGTGAGTGTGGTTGATTTTTATCTCATAATTTTAAATGTTCTTCCACGGTAGTAATAATAGATTTACAGCTTTTAGCCTGATCTACCATCTCTATGGTTTAAGTCGTCTGCGTTATTAGCCTTTTTGCCAGTTAACAGCAGCAATAGATTAAGCAACTGAGTAACAGGAGGAGGAAACACAGTAAAAACAGAAACTTTTTTTTATTCTCTTAATTGGGTAGGGAGCAGTGTATCCTTTTCTTCTTTCTTTCTCGGGTAATTCGCAGTCAGTTATTTGCCATGGCTGAGCGTGCAAAGCTTCGAACAATCCTAAGAGAGGAAGCAAAAGAAACAGGTTTACAAGGAGTCGAGTTGCTAGCTTTCGTGAACGACAAACTAGACAAATATGAGGCAGAGAAGAAGGAAGCAGAAGCTAGGGAGAAAGAGACAGATGTGCGGCAATTGGAAAGTAAGAAAATTGAGGCGGAAATGGAAACTCGCAGGGAGAAGGAACGTGAGAAGGAGAGACAACACGAGGAAAGAGAGAATGACAAACGACGTCAGCACGAATTAGCGCTTAAGACTTTAGTGGTCAAAAGTCGTGGTGTAGCGTCTAGCTCCAGCAACGGAGAGTCCTTGTCTCAGTCACCCTTAGCTGACTACTCCAGTAGCCAGTCTTCCCAATTAGCTGCTATGTCTTTTGCACTAGAATCCTTTCCAAGCCCCAATGAGAAAATTGATACCTATCTAGAACAGTTTGAGAGATTGGCAACACTGTATGGTTTGGAAAGTTCGCGAAGGTGCTTGAAGCTTTCCCAGGCCCTCAAAGGCAATGCGTATGATGCGTATGCGAAACAGGGAAGCAGCAATCAAGACAATTACGACATGCTTAACAGCGTTATGCAGACGCGCCCGCCGAGCTTCCAGGCTCAAAACGCAAACCTACAGATGAGCCTTCTCATAAAAATAATATAGAACAGTCTTCCCAATCATTTTCCCACCAAAACCCAAGAGAAACTGTACCCCAAAACCCTTTCGTGGAAACATCGAAATTCTACAAAACCCGATATCCCACTGAAACCCGTGATCATCCCAAGCGACTCCCATGGCAACACTGCCAGAAAGGATACGATAAAGGGAAACCCCCTGCGCCAGGGATATCTGATCAGGGAAAACAAACCGGCCCGAATCGGATCGGTTGTTTACAAACAGCCTCACAGCGGAATAGAAAGGTCAGTGATTCTCACCCTGAGGGTGAGAGGCCTTCTATGCGAGGAACTGTTATATTGAACGGGACTTCCACTTATTTTTTGTTTGATACAGGTTTGAGCTTTGAAAGTATAGTCGTGAGGCATTTGGTCAAACCAGGTCAAGAAACGGAAGAAACCGTCAACTTATGTGGAGTTTTTAAAGGAGATGCACCCATAACGCTCCCAGTCGCACTGGTGGAGATACACTTGGGTTTCGTCCATGTTGTTATGAAAGCGCCGATAATGGAGGATCCGATCCACCCAGTCATACTTGGTTGTAGAAACATGTTTATAGGGAGACTGAAATAGCCGATTGTAGCAGCAGTAACTACAAGAGGGAAAACCCAAAAGGAACGGGAGCCTGCACCTAACATGTTACCAAAGGAACTGAAAGAGGCGCAGCAAAAGGACCCTACCTTGGAGCCCTGTTTTAAGAAATTGTCCATGGCCAAGGACCCCAGACACAACGGAGACATTTTTTCTAAGGATGTAGTGCTGTATATAAGAACGGGCGACCCTGAACAGGTGCATAATCAGCTCCTAGTACCGACGCACTACAGAGAACAAATCTTAGAAATGGGGCATTCTCTTCCCTTTAGCGGACTTATGGGACAAAACGCTCTATACAGCGAATATCTACTCACTATTGGTGGCCAGGAATGAACACTGATATCATCAGATATGTTAAATCCTGCGTCAAGTACCAACGTGTGGCACCCAAGCATTGGACTACCCCAGTTCCTATGGGAGAAATGCCAATAGTGGGGACTCCATTTGAACGGGTTGCAGTCGACATTATAGGAGCTCTTGAAAGGACTAAAAGAAGGAACAGGTTTATCCTGACCTTAGTCGACACCTGCACCATGTGGGCCGAAGCTATACCGCTAACATGCACGGATTCCAAGCAAATCGCAGAAGCCCTAGTGCAGATTTTTACACGGTTGGGATTCCCTCAACAAGTTTTGACGGATAACGGATCCCAGTACCGTAGCCTGTTAATGGAGGAGATCTTTAAGATCTTGAGAAACCAGCACAACTACATCAGCCCGTACCATCCGGCCGGAAGTGGGTTAGTAGACCGTGTCAACGGAAGCCTCACCATGATCTTACGTAAGCTGCGACAGAAGAAACCTGAAGATTAGGACCTTTACATTCCTGCAGCCTTATTCGCCTACAGGGAAGTCCCCCAGGCTTCTACAAGGCTACCGCCAGCTACACTTTTATTCGGCAGACCTATTAAGGGCCCGCTAGAAGCCTTACTACGGTCACTGACAGAACAGAAGGCTGATGAGACAGTCGTCTCAGCATTCAAGTACGTATCTGAACTAAAGGAACGGTTACAACTAGGGTGGGACCTAGCAATAACCAACCTTAAGCGCGCACGCATGAAGCACGCTAAAAGATACAACAAAGCAGCGAAAGAGAGAGAATTGCAACCAGGAGAGAAAGTTTTGTTGTTACTTCCTACCGGAAACAACAAACTACGCATCGGATGGTAAGGGCCGTTTACCATCCTTAAAAAGATCTCGAGAACGAACTACAAGATCTCTATAAAAGGTAAGGAAAAAGTCTACCACATAAATCTGTTAAAGAAATATTTGCAAAGACCGGTGCCTTTCCCAGAACATCTCTTGGCGGTCGCTATAGCAACCGAAGATGAGGAAGATGACGATAGTTGCATGGAATACCCACTACAACAAACGGAATCATTCGAAGATGTTAAATTCGGCGACATCCTCTCAGAATCGCAACAAACAGAAACTAAGGCGTTAACGAAACAGTATTCAGCAGTCTTAACGGACATACCTAGTCGTACACATCTCGTGGAATTTGATATGAAGCTGACAAACGAGACGCCCGTAAGAACCAGAGTTTATCCGATCCCGTATGCGAAAGCAGACACGTTACGTGGAGATATAGACCAATTGCTATAAGCTGGGATTATTAACGAGCCTACATCTCCCTATAGCTCAAGCATCGTACTGTTACAGAAACCAAATAAGGAAGTTCGGCTGTGTATTGACTATCGTCTACTCAATACCGTAACAGAGTTCCAGCCTGAACCACGCCAAAGCGCCGCAGAACTGTTTACTAAACTTAGCAAGGCAAACATATTCTCCAAGATTGACTTGAGTAAAGGTTATTACCAAATACCAGTCAAGGAGGAAATTAAACCTCTGTTAGCTTTTAGCACCAGTGAAAGACATTATACTTTTAATGTTATGCCTTTCGGATCACATAATGCACCAGGAGTCTTCACTAGAATGATGAGAAAGCTTTTGGAACCCTTGCAAAGTCCAAACATTCACAATTTCATGGACGACATATTGATTGCAACGGATAACTACGAAGAACATATTGCTGAGGTCACTATGCTCCTCAGGAGACTTTCCGCGTGGTGTCTGTCAATGGCGCAGTAAGTCCGTTGAAGTTTTTAATGAATTTCTGGTAGTATGCGCAGAGTGAAAGACATGAGCGGCAGTCCTTCTTGGTGAGAGGTCTTGCTGCTGCTCATATTTTGTCAATGTTTTTCGCCGCTGGCCACATACAACCGTGAGAATTGGTGTGACCTAGGAAGTCAAGCTTTTCAAAACCGATTAAACATTTGCTAGGTCCGGTGGTTAACCCGGCTTCCTTTAGTCTCCTGAGGAGCATAGTGACCTCAGCAATATGTTCTTCGTAGACGAAAACGAATACGTCACTCTTAAGGACCTACTGACCTCATATCCTATTCTAAGGTTACCTGACCTCAAGAAACCTTTCGTGTTACGAGTGGATGCAAGTAGGTAGGGAATCGGATCGACACTGCTTCAGGCAGACGACCAACATCCTAACCTGTTGTTTCCAGTTGCTTATGGCAGCCGCAAACTGAATACAGCAGAAAGGAACTATTCCACCGTTGAAAGAGAATGTCTCGCACTTGTGAACGGAATTAGGAGACACCACGAATATTTATGTGGAGTTCCATTTGTGGTACAAACGGACCATGCTCTATTAGCGTTCTTAGCAGCCAATAAGGATTTTAACGCAAAAATTATGCGTTGGGCACTTCTCCTAGGCGTTTATTCGTTCAAAGTGCAATACATACCAGGGAAAGAGAATGTAGGAGCAGAATTTATGAGTCGACATTGGACTAAAGAAGAGAATAATGCAATTGAGGATAGCAATCACTCTGTAGCTACGGATGACAGTAGTTCTGTTTCCATAAATTAGATATGAAAGGGTTTCACATCTTCAAGCCTGGACGTAATGTGACGTATAATGGAAATAGAGCCTACAGTAATCTGACAGTCTTTTGTGACCTCGTAGCGTTCTATGATTTGCCAGCAAAACCATGCATTTACAGCCTGTGTTTACTCACTTTTTCGTCACGCCTCTCTTCTTTGAACATAAGCACACGAAGTGTTTACAAACTTTCGTGACCTGCCCGTCATAACAGGTAGCGGATCAGGTTTGTTTACCTCGTCTCATCACGCGAGCTTATCTGTCAATCATACGATACCTGACAGACCGCACGTGAATAACAGAATCTTTTGAAGTTCGTAATTAGAAAACGTCAGAAACCCCTGGGCTCTTTGATCTTCGGAAGCGGGCATTCTAACCCGTTAGACGTAAGAATTCTTCTGATGTCGGTTAGCAACGCTCGACGGAAGACCGATCACAAGCCTTTATATGGGAACTCTGTTCTGATTCTCCGTTACTCACACAATAGTGCGAAAAGTAACATCATCTATAGATCAGAGAAACATAATGATATATAAATTGTGGTTTCTTAAACCTGCTATCAGTTGTCACTCAGAATTGTTGGATAGTGTAAGCACGCAGTTCTAGAACCATTTCGCTAAATGTGTTAATAACATTCGTTGGGATTTTCATTCTGATTTTATGGTAGTAGAAATTAGTGTTTACGTGTTTAAAAGAGTTAGCTTTTACCAATTAAAAGTGTTAGCTTTTACCATTATAATTCACTTTGATTTTCAAGCGTTAAAACTAGTGAAATAAAATAACGCGTAGTTATTTCATACCAGATGTTCAGTAATAATGTTAATTTTCACCACACGCATTCTCACACAAAAAGAGACCGTTTTAGATGACTGATTTTATATTAGGCGCGACTGATAGTGACAGAAAAGAATTCACGTTTATTTCATTGTGCGTATTTATTATAAGTGCCTATTATTTAATATCATACGACTAAACTATCAGACGCCGACCAAATTAATAGCTACTTAACGACCGGCGATAGTTTGTGATAATTGACATTGTACGCTGATCGTTAAGCGCGAGCAAGGGGCGGGGAGAGTTGCATAACTCCCTCCGAACTGAAAACTCGGCGCTAGCGACGGGCGATAGGGTAGGCTAAAGACACCGTGTGCCTTTTAAGTTTAATCAGGACTGACGGAGTGGATAAGAGATCGTCTTGTCCCCGTCTGTGTGCATATATGTAGCTATATAGAATAGTAGCATTTTCCCATAAATGTTTCTTATATATTCCTAGCAGACCTGATCAAGGGCGTCCAGCGGTCTTTTCTTTTTACTGATTGGTTAATGTTGTCTTTTTCTTGGCTTGTGCATCACCAATTTCATTTGTGAGCAAGTATTTGCCAACGATACATGAGAAACATTTTAACTTGTAAATTTAACTGGACTTACCAAACCCAGCAATATTTTTTCAATTTTATCAGCCCACTGGGGTGTGAAAAAAATAACATTTATTCCCGACTTCTGACAGTCGTATTCAACCGTAGCATCCAGAATTTACGCTGTTTCAGAATCGGCACTCTCCCATAGAGTCAGCCGATAGGATTATCATCAGTTATCAACTGTAACATTTTTAGCAACCAGATGTTTCCCAATACTGGAAGTATTTTCCTCTTTTAACTGTGAACCCCAAGATCACGTTTCTATATCAACTATTGGCGGTGACATTTTGTTCATCCAGGAAAAACCCACACCAGATTCGGCGTTCACCTCACTAGTCTTTATTTGTTAGAGAATGGACTGGGGCCAATTGGGACTTGAACCTGACATTTTATATATTCAGGAAAAATTGTAATTCCAAGGGATATCACCAAGAGTAGGTAAGAGTGATTGAGTGGCCACTGTATGAAAGAGAGAGTGAATATTTTTATTTGTTACAGGGACTTTACCAAAATTGGATTTGCTTAAACTTGTTTAATTTACTGAGTAGCCTATAGTAGGAACTTGTTTACTTTACTGTCTACTCTGTAACATAGTGCAAACCTTCGACCTTTGGGCTATCAACTTTTTGGGTTCTTTTCTCCATAGGTGGAGGGCACATTTATTCTGCTATTTCATATGTATGTAAATCTTTTTTTTATTTGATCTTTCTTTAGATATTTGATGTTGTCAAGTTTAAATGATAATGAACAACAAAAGAAACTTAACTTTGTGTGTTGGTCAGACCTATACCCAATTAACCGTAGTTTTTCCCGTTTGTGTGTCTTGTTGTCACTTAGCTGTATGTGTAGTTAAACATATATTTATATGTATGAGGAGCGCAAGGTTGTCTTGTACTAAATTATAGTCGTATAGATAGGCTGGAATAGAGAAACTTACTCATTCCATAGACATAATCTGTTCCTTAAGCTACCACCCGTGAAATATATTTCTCACACCTTTTTCTCAGGTACTTATCACCATCCACTCTACTCAGACGGGACAAAAATAACTCACAACCTATCTGTACGAACATATGAAGATGCGTCTGTAGCAAGTATAATGGTCAGGTTTGGATCAAAATGTACCAATCTAGTTGCAGATATGATGGCTTTCTTAAGAGCTTGAAAAGCTCTTTCCTGATCTGTCGACCAGAAAAATGACGTGTCCTTCTTTCTTAACTTATTTAGGGAAGCAGAAAGTTCTGAATTATTATCAATGTACTAATGATAATAATTTATTTTCCACAAGAAGGACTGAAGTTGTGTTAAATTTTCTGGGCGGGGTAGCTGTTTGATAGCTTCAATGCCAGAGTCTGATGGTCGTATTCCTTCATCAGAAATAATGTTACCTAGGTACTCAACCTCAGGTTTGAAGAATTCACACTTGGACCGATTGCACTGAAGTCCATACTGTTCTAACCGCGTGAAAAGTCCTTCAAGTGTTTGCAAATGTTCATCATCTGACCTTCCTGTTACGATGATATCGTCCAGATAGTTAGCACAACCATTGAGATCTGTGGTTATCTGTTCTATAAAGCGCTGAAAAATAGCAGGAGCACTCGAGATGCCAAATGCAAGTATTTGATACTGGTGCAGTCCATGTTACTGCATCATTGAGCAAAAGGAACTGGTCTTATCTGAGCTATCTTCTCAAGGGATGGATGTTCCTCTGACAATGCAGATCTTCTTATAAATTCATGTGGCGTGAATTGAAGAACCATGTCTCTAATATGTTCTTCTACTAGTGACTGTCCACAACCGTTCTTTGGGCATACACATCTACAGTCAGTCGATAGACCACGAAGTTCAGTAATCCACTGTGCATATGACTCATCTGGTTTCTTCCAGGATTGCCAAAATTTATGACAAGCAATGATCAGATGTGTTGAATGTCGGAAGTGTGTTGTCAGCTTAGATGTCAGTTCTGTGAATGTAAATTTGGATAGATCTTCTGTTCCACATATCTTCTGCGTTAGCTGATATAATGATGAGCCGATCCAAGACAGGAAATAGTGCCTTTTTATCAGGTCATCTGTTTGCTGATGAGCATCAAAATGATGATTTAGTCGCTTAAGATAAATGTCCTATTTATCCTGTTCTAGCTTAAATTCAGGGAATGCAGGAATGTGTTCTTTGATTGGTGTGGAATGTGGTGCCAATGCTCCATCTGAGCTGCTGCTAGTTGTTTGCCTCTGCAACAGGAGATCTAATATTTTTCTTTGGTCTTCACTTTGCTGTTTCATTTGTTCATTTTGCTGTTTCATTTGTTCCATGAACATTTTAAGCAACAGGGTCATTTCTGATGCTTGCTCTGCCTTCTTCTTCTGCGTTCAGTTTGTAGTCATGCTAAATCTGCAGGCCTGTCGCCAGGAAGAAGTCCACAGTCTTTACCAGGTCGGCGCGGCAGCGCCATAGTTTCTGCTGGAGCTCAGCACCCCTTGGCCAGGTCGCACGTCGCGGTTCATCGTGGGTTAGACAGTTCTGGAGAATGTGTTCTGGGGTCTGGATTCCTGTTCCGCATGGGCATTCATTTGTGTGGGATATCTTGAGGCGATAGAGATGTCCTAGTAACCTGCAGCGGCCGGTTCTCAGGCGGAACATTGTGGTCTGTTGGTATCTGTTTAGATGGTGTATTGGGTCATCTCTGCTGTATATATCCCCTTCCTCCTTCCACTGATTTTTGTAATTGTTGTGGATTATGGTTTTTGCTTCCCGATACGGCAATGGATGGCTGTATTGTTCCATTTTACTGCCACTTCTTGATAGAGCATCTGCTTTCTCATTACCAGCAATTCCACAATGGGAGGGTAACCAGTGAAGGGCAATGGTTGATGACCTTTGGATGATGTTAAGCTCAGATCTGATCTTATTCATCATGTTATCATTTCTGGTGTTTTGTATTGATTCCAGTAATGATCTGCAGTCGGTGAAGATTACTATCTTAGCTGGTGGTTGTTGTTCGGGTCTGCTGAAGATTTTCAGGGCTTGCAGTAGTGCCATAGCTTCTGCCCTGAAATTGGAGGAGATCTTTCCAGTTGGTAAGGCCTTTCGGGTGATCTTTCCATTTAGGAATCTTATAAAAATGCCACCACCACCGTTCTTTACTGCCCCCGCAGCGGATCCATCTGTGTATGCGTGTGTTCACTCCTTCGGGTTGTACTTTTCTTCAATCATTTCTTGAGCCAAGGTTTTTAGTTGTTGAGGGGTCTGGTGGCCTTTCTTTTTTATTTCAGGGACTTCTGTGAAGATAGATATATTTCCATGGCAGTCGTCTGGCTCCTCATAGTCAATTAACATTTCAATCTCAGTAGGTTGTTTTGGGAGGATTTGGTGGGTTTTGATGTTATAAATTGTTGTTATGTATTATTATTGTATTAAATGAGATCAACTATGAAGGTCCCTGAATTTAACAAATAGTATTTTAAACTTTCCAGAGTACCTTTCCGCTACCACCCTTTTGATCTCATTCAAAATTAATCTATATTATTATTATTAAAATGACTTCGTGTAGTGTCTAGGGTTATGAAGATAGGATGTAATGTGCAATAACCAACAAACATACAAACAAATAGTTTATTATCCACAACCACCAACAGTACTACAACTATGTCTGTTTTCGTTTGTCACTTGTGGAAATATTAATACTAGGCACAGTTTTCTTTATTATCACTTTCTAGTTCTTTTAAGTTTTGCTGCCAGGTGGTGCCGAACAAGAACTTATCTTGGCAGGAGAATACAGGTAGAACGTTTCCTCTGCTCGCTTGACAATCTTTTCCACCTTTTTGATAGGCAATGGCCACTAGCATGGGCTCGAAGTATACAGATAGAGTCCTGAATCGAGCAGTTCTCAGGCGTTTGGTACTACATTAACGTCAGTACCCAGGACCCACATTTATTCAATGAAATACACAGTGAACGATGACTGGCACACTTTCGATCTGCCGTTCTGTCCAGGCTATTGAGAAATATGGTTTTCACTGCACAAGCCTGATCTCATCGCTACTAGTCAAAATTTTGTTAGAAAATGGCGTCCCCAACTAATGCTTTTTCCCCAATATCAACTACTCTGGCCAATGATTATCCTTATTTCACTTGTAAACAAAGTCATTCAAAAATACAATTCAATTTTCTACTATGTTACTCGGGTGATATATGTTTAGTAAGAGGTCGGCCAATAATATTTCGTCTCACTTCAAATTCCACCCAATCCCCTTCATCGTACCATCTTAGCCTAGCTTTCACCTAATTTTTTCCCCAAAAATATGCGATCCAATCTAAGCAGATATGACCTGACCTGACAGTATCTCTGATTGGTTGTAGAGTTTTAGAACCAATTTGAGACGTGATTTGCGTGTGTTATCTAGCCTTGCCCCTCCTTTCCCCAAATGCAGTTAGGCAAATATTTCTTAGAACTAGGAAAAGTGGTTCGTTTATGTCAAGGACGAATTTGAAAAATAGGGTACCGTTTTGTTCGGCTTATGCGTTTGCAAATAATAAGCTGAAGGCGTAGGCGACAACTTACGATTCTCGCCGAAAATTTTTAGTGCTATCTTATCTTGACTTTATGCACTATACTGTTATATTATAATTTAGATATTGTATTTAGAAGCTCACCACAGAGGAGGTCTTCGTGGCGTCGATGCAGATGTTTAGAGATGTTTATGAAGCTGGTTCTTTTCAGCCTGTTCTTTGTCAAGCTATGGAGTTTGGCATGCATTGGAGGACTTGGCATTGTGGTAAAGTGGGATGTTATAAATATTTATAGGGGACTTAGTGTACTGACTGAGATCAGCTGTGAAGGTATCTGTATCTAATAAGTGTGGTGTATTACAGATGACCTTACTTGCTACCACATTTATACCTCAGTCAGAATTATTCTGGATAATTGTGATGACTACGTTGAATGTCTAGGGTTATGAAAATGATGAAGTGTAAGTCACAACAACAGACAGACAGATAAACAATTTAATTTATTCCACAACACTTTACAACACTATGACACTCACACACATATAACACTCTATAAGACTATCTTAAATGAGTCAAGTGTAAAGTTTCAAATATATGTGTAATAACTCCTTTCAATAATAGATATCCTGATTCAACTACACAGTGAACCAGGAATCACAATCAAATGTAATCACAATTTATAAATATGATCTTTGTATTGACATAATTTATTAGTATTATCCTATGTGTGTAAGTTGTGAAGTAGTACTATGAGGTAATACTGGTTTTGTTTTTCAAGCTAGATTGTTGTTTGTCATCATGACTTCAAGTGTTTGATTATCGTGGAAATAGTATTGGGAAAAGTTCACAGTTCCTGTCATTTGAAACAATTTATGGTCCCTCTGTGTTTAATATAATGTCAATTTTTGAGGGGGGGGGGCACATAATGTTGAGCTGCTCTGGCCACAGAAGCTTATATTTCGTGATGGCGGCAGGAAAAGACTCCTCTGCTCGATTGCTTCACTGTGTTCTGGAGACACCTCACTGGTCGCTATCTGGACCAAGGAGTATGCTGTCAGCCTCTGGATTCAGCAAAACTCAGACCAGGTGCTGCTTCAATAACTTAGGACCACGGTCCCTGAAACAAGAAGGTTGTACCTCCTACTTCAGAACTAATTTATAATCTATTTCCACACTGAACACAATACATAACAAACACTGAGTTCAGAGCGGTAGGCCAACTGCTAGCTTCATCTGAAACAATTTACACCAGTATACTCCTCCCTAATGGTTACTACGCCTCTGCAATTCCAGCATTAGTTCTATCTAGTCAATAAGATAGGTGTCAGTGTACTGTTTGGCAATTCCATGCAGTTTTACTTTTCTCCGACACGTCCTGTTCAGGTTGGAGCACTATCTAGGCCTTGCCTCATGTTTGCTACTGAACCACGCACATATACAGACATAAATTATTAATTTACATTCAATTTTCATTAAAAAGATATCAAATATGTCAAGCTTACCACAATTCATGGAAATAATACACAAATACGTTGACTGGCGATGAATATGGCACAAATTCCGATCTGCCTCTGTCCCAGGCTTTTATTTAGAAAAAAATATAAGCTGGTTCTCAACGCACTGTTTCTGAGTAAGTTTATTTTTAAAATGTGGCACTGAACTGACGCTCCTAATTGACTATATTGGCGGGTCTAACCAATCGGGCCATGTTTACACAGCTTTTCAAAAAAAGTACCCCTACTACCGTTTCCCCTAACAACAAAAAATTAGTATTTGTAGTCCGACTAATCGTGTTTCGCCTTACATTTACTTCTATCCAATCAAATAGGATTTAACATGGTGGCCTATTTCCCGTAAAATGGTGGTTTCAAAACATGCCACTGTGCGATTATTATTTGGTGTTGTCTGACACCCTCACTATTTTCTTTTGGCTATAATTTGTTAATTCCTAGACTATTTGCGTAACACTTAACCTATTCTTTGTCAGCAAGTCCTAAGGAACCCAAATATATAAGCTTTAAGGGAGCTAAGTGGCGGCGTTCAAAATATGTATTTTCTTCTAGGATAGTCGTGCTGTTACCACCTCCTCACTTCCAAACTTTATGGTGTCTGCTGTACTGTCAGACTAATGTCAGGAGTTTAGACATAAAACAGTAGAATGTCATGTTTCCTAATAAGCATTTTACAGGTTTTTAAACCTAACTCTCGTAGTTGTAGTGTTTTTTATCACTGTCTATTTGAAAAAAAAGTTAGTGCTTCATGCCTTACGCTTGGGGTGGCATTAATTATCGCGAGACGCGTGTTAGTGTTGCCGGCTTTCCTGCTTTCAGCCCTCCCTCTCTCTATCCTAATTCCATCTGTCTTTTCATTACGCAGTGTATAAAATGAAATTAATGCTAGTATTAATTTAGGTCATTAAGCAGCTTGCGTATCTCAAGGTTTTCTTAGAAATGCAGTACACGTTTTATTGTTTTGTGGAAACGCGTGTATGCTGCTATAGGCTTTATTAGTAAACGTGAAAACGTGAGAATATGCAGACGAAGCAGAAAAAGGGGGATCTCGAGTACAGTCATTGTGACAGCACTGTGCTTTTACCATTTCTCTTTCCTTTTATCGAATTAATGCGTTAGGTTTTACAATTTACTTTTTAATTTATATATGTGTATTTAGAATGTCTCACGACAGGCATTCGTAGAAGCTTCTCACTGTGAATGAATACCTTTTCCTCACGTCTGTCATTCAGAGAGCGGATGTTGGTGTATCTCTCCATTGTCTGGATTGGAGAAGTCTTCATCCCGCCAGTGATTAATCTAAGGCCTGAATTTTGTACTTTCCCTAGACTTTCTGTGTTTGTTTTAGATGCCGTGGCCCAGGCTGACATGCCATATTCAAGTATAGGCCTGACTGTGCCTGTATAGACTTTTTTAGTATGTTGGTATTTGCTCCAGTTTCTTCATAATAGAGAGCTTTCTTATTGCTCTCTGTTCTACTGCATTTATGTGCGGCTTCCAGGTGAGTCTCTTATCCAACTTGACTCCCAGGTATGTTGGATTTTCCTCGATTGGAAGCTCACTTCCATTTAGTTGCAGTTTGATCGTTTCTTGGCGATTTGACAGAGAGAAGCAGGTTGCTACTGTCTTGGAGAGGTTTATCGCTTGCTCTGCCATACTGTGAAATTTCTTACTATGGAGAACCAGTAGTAACTTTGAAACCGTGAAGCTTGAATTGGCGGGAAAAAATGTGAACGTAAGGATTAAATACTGCAACCTGAAAAATGTCCGTGCTACATTGTTCTTGTTACTAGAAGCTTGTGTGTACTTAGCGACAACGACGTGTCAGAGCTTTAGTAAAGATCTTAGAGATTACCTTGGTTATATGTTCACTTGACCAATTACGTAGATTAGGATTTCGTGACGAAATATTCCCACAGTAGTTCGTTTCCCTCGTCGCCAGTGATGTGTACCTTGTTGCCAGTGTTGTGCACTCCATTCACAACATAATAAATAAGGCGTTGTATAAAGAACCACCATTTAATTACTTCAATAGAACGCACATGTTGACAACTAAGATGAATATGTACACAATGACAAACATGAAAAGGAACGTCTGTTCCTAGTTGAACTGTCACCCAGCACCATACAGTATAAGAACTTGCGGCTGTACGCGCTGATGTGTGTGTAAAATCAGTAATTACATAAATCATTACACACTCGTTCTGGATAAACACAGCGCTAAAATTCTTTTGTGTACTGTAACTTTGTTCTGTGTTCTATTTTTGATTGCATTTTTATTTGTTTGAAATTATATTTGACGGAGTTACAGACTTTTGAAAACAGCGTCATCATTTGAGGAAATTCATAACAGAAGTAATCTATTTATTAATGTAATATCTAAAAATCAGCCCATTCTTATGAGTTTATAATTATATTGGCTTTTCGAAGGGAAGCTAAAGATTATTTCCACATACTTTTTTGTGGTTTCATATCTTGAGAATGTGTGGTAGTCAGTTTTGTGAGTTTGGCATTACAAGAACAAGCATATTGTCACCAGATTTTATAACATTTAAATCACTGTAAACGCATTCCCGATACTCGCAAATCTTAAATAACGTTTTAAAAAATAACTTTTTATAAAGTACGATCTGTTTTTGCATTTTCATTCATTTATAATGATATTTAGCTATGTATATAAGCTGATTTCGTGGGCGTTTTAAAGATTACACGAGGGCGGGCTTATTAACGTGGCATAAGGGTTCCATTCCAGAAAATGAAGTATGGCTGAAGATTGGGGGTGATCATGGAAAGGGAAGCATCAAAGTTACAATGCAGGTAGTAAATTTAGAGAAACCAAATTCTAAATCTAATACCATCCTTTTATCAATGGCTAGAGTCAGAGATACATATGATAATTTAGAAATATTTATGAATGGCATGAAAGCTCAGATAGAGTCACTAAATGATTTAGAGTGGGATGGTAAAAAAGTTGTTGTTTTCTTATTCGGGGATTATGACGTTTTGATGAAGATGTTTGGTTTGTCTGGAGCTCAAGGAACATACCCATGTCTGTGGTGTCTCCAGCAAAACAAGGAAATAAAGACATCCAGAGGGCATACAACTTGCAAACCAAGAAGTTTGGCCATGTTGATAAGAGATTACAATAGATATATGAAATACGGGAAAGAGAATAAAAGGCAAGTGGCACGTTACGATAATTGTTTACACAAACCAATGTTAGAGATTGAAATTGAATATGTAGCTCCTCCTTACCTTCATATTTTATTAGGCATTGTTTTGAAACACCACAGACTTCTAGAACAGGTAGCCGATACATTAGACGCAAAGACATTTGAGAATCCGCAAGAGATACATGCAAACATTAGTACTATTAAGAACTTGAAGAGATTTGGTAGGAACTGGAAACAGGCAGAAGAATTAGAAGCTAAAATTGAATTTTTTTCAGGCAGGTATTGAACTTTGTGAGGATAAGGAGGAGACAGATAGTTTTAAAGTTAAACTTGAAAATGCACAAGATGCGCTGGCCAAACTTCAGTTTCAAGATATGTGTGCTAGGTTTGGTCCAGTTTGCTCACACTTGGACAAGGTGCTAGCCAAACACAAAATCATACCACAGGCTTATCATAGCAGAGCATTCATAGGGAATCACTGTCACATATATCTCACACAAAAAGCTTATAAAGATCTTACAAAAGCAATCATTACACAAACACTGACAATTACAGACAAACAAGATATAACTGACATAGCTTTTATTGCCTAAGAACAATTCAACTCACTGAACGAAGCATTTGAGAAAGTACACAACAAAATATAACACAGTAAACCAATTTAGTAAAGAATCAATATCATCAATAACAGCATCAATAGAAACAAATATGTCTTTGTTCAGAAAGCTATTCCCCAGTAAGACAATTCCTAAACAGCACATATTAGAAAAACATTGCACAGACTGGATCAGAACTCATGGCTTTGGAATGGGCATGCATGGAGAGCAAGGAGGAGAATTTGTACATTCCACTATTTCCAAAATTGAAAGACGCGCCAGCGGTATTAAAAATATAACTTCACAATTAAAATTTATAATGGAAACTCATTTGTTACAAATTTCTTCATCTGTGAATGTACAGATTCCTCCTATAAAAAAAGGAAGTGTGAATGATAATTGAGAGAAATTTTGGGGCTAGAGCAGATTATGGCAGTTGTTCCGTGAGAGTGACAGAATTAACAGAGTGTGGAAATCATTTAATAGGTGTATGTTTTATTTATTAAATTGAACATTTCGTTTTACACATGACCATACTCATTTTTACATGACCATCGTGATGTATGATTGAGAGATAATTGTTAGCTCTCATGTTTTGGGGACAATTGGGTGTGTTATTTTAAGGTAATAAATGTGGACTTGCAATTTGTTTCAATAATTAATGTTTGACGCATGAATCCAAAACAAAACTATGATATCCATTTTCTGCAGGTTTTCTACTTTTGATTTCTGTAATTTGTTATGCATGTTGATCGTGATCGTTTTAGTGTAAATTGCATAAGAAACAAACCATAACAAAATATTTAAAAAACGTAAATTTTACACTGTTTCAGACTATTATATCTTCTGTTCTAATTGTGATAAAATGTTTGTTCTTATTCTAAAATTTACTCTAACATTTCTAGTCTAGCTTAACGCAAAATTAAAGCCGGTATTTATAATAATAAAGTAGCCTAAAAGCATTAATTAAGGCCTATCAAAAGCAAACACCGCCACATTTTTTTCCCGTTAGGAAGTTGACCACGTGACCTCTGTCACGATAGCTATAAATAGCGCGGTCAGGAAAAACTAAAGTGTCGCTCGCAAACCGCGGTGTTCTATTCTTTGCTCCCTTTTCGGCCCCCGGTAACACATGGGTGGGATTGATTTATACTGGTAAGATATTCAGACCTTTCCCTCGTTTCACTTTGATGTTATTAATAGTGATATCACTGGCACTGACAGTTTGCGATCATTCGTTTCATTCTTGTAAATGAATTCTGTCTCTAAAAGTCTGACAATTTCTGATAGCCATACCGTTTAAGGTCTGTTTCCTTGTAAATGAATGTCTCTGTTAAACGACAAAATTGAAGGACAAGGTATCAAAGTGAAAATAATGACAAGAACCTGATATATGCCAGTTGTACGAGACATGAAAAGAAGACGCTGGTGATGGACTGGATACATATCGTGGAAATCTGTTGCTAGCATTACAAGGCTGTCCTTGTTCTAGAATCGTCCTGGGTAGGAGACGTAGAGGAAGAAGGAAGAACACATGGAGACAGAAATGAAAATGACTAAGAAAACATTGAAATACTTTGAGCTGATATCACGTGACAACAGGATGACGTGACAGGTGTTTGTTGGAGTCTTCTGCTCCTTGGGAAGGTAAAAAGTATTGATTGATTAATGCAAAATGGAAAGAAGGTAATACACAGACATCAACTAAAGCATTAATAATTCATGTGACCTGCAGTTGGATGATTCTTTGAAAAAAATTGTTATAAGTGAAGATCTCTCCTCAAACCTTGGGATAAAAAACAAGACGAATTTTAAACGTTGAAGATCTCTATAAGCACAAGAGAAAAAAAAAGGCAAAGGCAAAACCACTTACTTTACTAGTGTATCTCTTGACACGTCTAGGGAAAACCCCATTAGCAGGGGTTTAAAATAGGACGGTATGCCCATCCGATGTGAAAGAAGGTCACGTAGTGTAGCCTTTGAACTGCGGAGGTCATCTGTTACTTGGAACTGGGGGTAGAAAGACTGTATCGGTGTGTCAAATGTAATCCTGAAAAATTACAAGGAACGACATGCATTAAATAATAACTAAACGGCAGATGTCTATGTGTGAAAGGGGCGTGCCCCAGAAAGTGGGGCAAACAGTTTATAAAATATTACATTATGCAAACTCAGCTTCCACGTATTCATTGACATTTCTAGGAGACTGTAGGTCATCTGCTACATATTAATATATTATTCTGTTTTATGTTATCGTATACAGCCCTCAAGAGTTCCAGGATACATGCGACACTGGTGTATCTATTACATAAACTAGGCGGTCGAGTAATCATAACTGGTATAACGGAAAAATAGGTTCAGAGCAAAGTGTGTTATTTTCTTTCGCTATTGTACATCATTGTAAATAACACTGACAAACAACATTTTTCTTTCTTATATAAGAATAAGTGTTCTTAGGTCAGTTTCTTGCGCTGATTTCAAATTTGAAATCCGTTTATCTCTATCACGTCGGGTTCTTAAGATATTTGTGAATAAATATATTTTTGGGAAACCGTTATTTGCTCCGTTTCATTTTTACTATATAACTTTTTAAAAATTAATAAAATGCAAAATAATTCTACTTTTTATACTGCTAAAAGATGCATGACATATGTTACGTTATATTTCAATTAGTTACTGTATTTTGAAATAATTCTGAGTGAAATATGGCTTCTAGAAATTCGGCTGATCTGTTCTGTTACGTGTGCGGATATTTTACCGATCGTGTTCACCAGAAAAACTTTACACCATTGCTAAAGAAAGCATATGAACTTTATTTCGATTCGAAAGTTGATGATGCAAATCAATCTTGGAAGCCAAATGCAGTTTGTTCGACTTGTGCAAATACATTGGCAGGTTGGTTACGAAAATCGCCGAAGCATAAGTCGATGCCTTTTGGAGTGCCAGTAATATGGCGTGAACCGACAAATCACGCTACTGATTGTTACTTCTGCTTGACAAATATCTATGGTTTCACTTTTAAAACTAGAAAGTCTGTGGTTTATCCAAATATTGAATCGGTTTCGAAACCAGTTCCACCAGAACAATATCCGTTGGACGTGAATGAACCATCAGAAAGTGATAGTTTACCTGCTTTAGAAACTAATTCTGACTCGGATTATATACCGATGAATGATGGTGTTCACTTAATTAACCATTCAGAACTTTCAGATCTAATACGTGATCTCGCTCTCCCCAAAGGACAAGCAGAATTACTCGGTTCGCGACTCAAAGAATGGAATCTTTTAGCGCCCAATACTCCGATATCTAAATTTCGTCATAGACACAGAGAACTTGTTCAATACTTTGAGATGGATGATGACATTTGCTATTGCAAAGATGTAAAAGGTCTAATGGTGCACCTCGGTCATGAGCACATAGTCAACGAATGGCGACTTTTCATCGACTCTTCCAAGACTAGTCTAAAAGCCGTGTTATTGCATAATGGAAATTTATTTTCATCAATTCCAGTAGCCTACTCTGTTCATATGAAAGAAACTTATGACAATATGGCTATACTTTTGGCAAAAATAAAGTACAATGACTACCAATGGCGGATTTGTGGAGACCTAAAGGTCATTGCAATTCTCAAGGGCATGCAAACTGGGTATACTAAAGTTTGTTGCTTCCTATGTGAATGGGACAGAGGCAACAGACAGGAACATTATGCAAGAAAGGTGTGGCCTATCAGGGATCGTATGCAGCACGGGCATAAAAATGTAATACACGAGCCATTGGTTAACAAAGACAGCATCATTTTACCACCGTTACATATAAAGTTGGGGCTCATGAAGAATTTCGTAAAAGCGTTAGATAAAACGAGCAAAGCTTTCACTTATCTTCGAGAAAAGTTTCCGCAAATTAGCGATGCAAAGATTAGCGATGCAAAGATAAAGGAAGGTATCTTTGTAGGACCTCAGATTAGGAAAGTTATTGCAGACAAACAATTCGAGAACTTGTTACATGGTAGTGAACTTCGCGCATGGATGGCATTCAAATCGATCGTCGATAACTTTGTGGGAAATCACAAATCTGTCGACTATGTGCATATTGTTAAGCAGTGCATACATGCATACAGAATTATGGGCTGTAACATGTCCCTCAAAATCCATTTGCTCGATTCGCATCTTGACTTTTTCCCTGACAACCTTGGCGAAGTCAGCGATGAACATGGAGAACGATTCCATCAAGATATCGCCGTAATGGAGTCACGTTATCAAGGACGGTGGAGTGTGACCATGCTTGCCGATTATTGTTGGATGCTTCATCGCGATGTACCACATGCCATTCACCGATGAAAGTCGACTGCAAAGAAATTCAAGCCTACATAACTGTTATACTTCTTGGACAAATGATGTTGTAATACTGTATGCATTGTTAAAAAACTTCAATTGCGTATTTCTAGAGATCCCGACCTGATAGAGAAAAACGGTTTGCAGATTTAAAAACAGCGCATTAAAATTGACCAGAAAAACATAGAAATGTTAGAGAAAGAAAAAAAAAATTTTTTTTTGTTAGTCAGTGTAAGCAAAGCGTGCATACGTGTACATGTATTAGTACAATTGTGTGTATGTTTCATGTGCTTCATTGCATATATATATATATATATACACACACACGCACACTAGCAGATATACCCGACGTAGCCGGAGTACAAAAATAAAAGAAACTGATCTTTTAATACAGACAGACAGGGGTTCTAAAATACAGATTAGATAGCCTGAAGTAGCCCAAAGTCGCCCAAAATATCGCCCGAAGTAGCCAAAAGCTACCCAAAATATCGCTCGAATTAGTCTAAAATATCGCACGACGTAGACTTAAATTCCCAACAATATCGGCGGAAGTAAATTAAAGTCGCCCAAAATATCGCCCGAAGGTGCCTTAAAAATATCCCTATGTTACCCAAAGTCGCCCAAAATATCCCCCAGAGTAGCCCAAAATATCGCTCGAAGTCCTCTAGAATATCGTCCAAAGTAGCCCAAAATGGCCTGAAATATCCCAAAGTCGCCAAAAAAGTCGCCAAAAATATCGCCCAAAGTAACACAAAATATCATCCCAAGTAGCTCAAAGTGGCTCAAAACATCCCCTAGAGCAGCCCAAAATAGCTAAAAATATCGCTCGAAGTCGTCTAGAACATCGCCCAAACTAGTCGAAAAATCACATGAAATATCCCAGTCGCCAAAAAAGTCGTTAGAAATATCGCCTAAAGTAACACAAAATATCGCCCGAAGTAGCTAAAAGTGGCCCAAATATCGCCCGAAGTAGCTCAAAGTGGCCCAAAATATCGCCCGAAGTAGTCCACAATATTGCCCGAAGTAGCCAGCGCCCCCCCCCCCCTCCCCTTTAAAAAAAAATATATATATATATATATATACAAAGGCCAAAAATAGACCAAACTTACCCAAAATATCGCCCGAAGTAGAACACATTTTTTACGGTATATATATTATAATAATAATAGCCCCTTCAGTCATAACTCACTATGGGAATGCGCCCCTGAGGTGACAGCCCTCAGCTTCTTATTTTCTTGGTGCTCCTTTCTCCACTCCTCTGCTTGTTGTGTGAGCCTCTTTTCGCCCAATCTGAGGAGGTGGTTCAGTAAATAGCATCGCCACTTAGTGCGATCGGCAGCTTCATCCTCCCATGTTGCTGGATCCATGTCTAGTGACCTCATATCTCTCTTGCACACATCTTTGAACCTCAGCTGTGGTCGCCCAACTGTTCTCTTGCCATCTGCTAATTGTCCGTAGAAGATATCTTTTGGGATGCGACCATCTTCCATGCGGCGGACATGGCCAAGCCAGCGTAGTCTGCGCTGTCTAAGCAGTGTATACATGCTTTGAAGGCCAGCACGTGACAACACCTCGACATTTGTCACTTTATCTTTCCACGACATGCCGAGGGTGTGGCGAAGACACCGTAAATGGAAGGTATTGAGCCTTCTTTCTTGCTTAGCATAGGTCGTCTAGGTCTCGCTGCAATATAGGAGTGTGCTGGTGACGCAGGCGTTATATACCGCAGCTTTGGTCTTCGTTGTGGGTTTGGAGTTTCCCCAAACACGCGATGTGAGGCGGGCAAAGGTAGCTGCAGCTTTGCCAATGCGACTGTCAATTTCTGTGTCCAGTGAGAGTTTGTCATTGATGGTAGACTCTAGGTATGTGAAGTGGTTCTGACCTAGTGTGAAGGCAAATTCCTTCAGTTGCACCTCTGAATGCATGTTTCAAGAGTAAGGCAAAGAAGACCCCGAAGACGGTCGGAGCCAGAACACAGCCTTGTTTAACGCCACTTCGTATGTCAATGGGCTGTGATGTGCTTCCAGCATATTGGACTATTCCCTTCATGTCGTCATGGAATGCCTTTATCATTTCCAGCAATTTAGAAGGGCAGCCTATTTTTAGGAGGATTTTGAAGAGTCCATCCCTACTAACCAGGTCAAATGCTTTTGTGAGGTCTATAAAGGCGATATATAAAGGCCTTTTCTGCCCTCTTGATTTTTACTGAAGCCGGCGGAGAGAGAAGATCATGTCTGTTGTTGATCTGCAAGCTCGGAATCCGCACTGTGCCTCTGGATATATGCGCTCAGCTAACTTGTGTAGTCGCATTAAGATGACTTTGGCAAAAACCTTACCAACAATGCTAAGAAGAGAGATGCCTCTGTAGTTATTGCAATCACTTCTGTCTCTTTTATTTTTATACAGTGTTACAATCTTGGCATCTCGCATATCTTGAGGAATAGTTGTCTCTTCCCAGCACTGGCACAGCATCCTATGCAGGAGATGTAATAGCGTGCTCTTACAGCATTTGATTAAATCAGGAGGAATCTCATCACTGCCTGGTGCTTTGCCAGAGGCCAAGCTGTCAATGGCCTTGCTGAGTTCCTCTAATGTTGATTCGGTATCCAACTCCTCCATAGCTGGTAGACATTTGACCGCATCAAGGGCTGAAGGCGTAACGGTACTCTAGCGTAAAGCTCAGAGTAGTGCTCGACCCACCTCTCCATCTGCTTACCCTTATCGGTTAGCTTCTCTCCGCTGATGGTATTAAGCGGTGCCGTCTTACTTTTTTGGGGGCCAAGTGCTTTCTTTATACCGTCATACATTTGTCTAATGTTGCCTGTTTGCCCTGCGGTCTGGATGCTCTCACTGAGCTGGAGCCAATAGTCATTTGCACAGCGTCGAGCAGTTTGTTCGACTTTGCTTCTCGTAGCCTTCAGGATGTGTTGGGTTCTAGCACTCGGTGAACGTTTGTATTCATTTGCAGCACTGCTCTTAGCTTCAATGACAGGTGCCATCACATCTTATGAAGCATTAAACCAGTCATTTGACTTTGCCGTTTTCTTACCGAAGGTGGCAAGTGCAGTACTTTGAATGGTGTTCCGTAGATGCTCCCATTTCTCTGTAATAGTATCACCATGCTGAGGGCTACTGAGCACTTTCTTGAAGGTCGCAGTAAATTGAGCGATCATGACAGGGTCTGACACCTTGCTGGTATCAATGCGTGGTTTCCCTTCATGTCTGACACGATAGAGTTTTCTTGGTTGTGCTCTGATTTTGCAGCAAACCAAGGAGTGATCTGTATCACAGTCTGCACTATGGTACGACCGCGTTGAGAGCACAGACCTGAGAAGTGGCCTTCTGACGAGAATCACGTCCCGTTGGTGCCAGTGCTTGGATCGTGTTTGCCTCCATGACATCTCATGCTGGGGTTTTGTCTGAAAGTAGGTGTTGGTCACGCAGAGGTCATGATGGACACACAACTCTAAGAGCCGTTGTCAATTTTCATTCATCTTGCCAATACCAAACCTGCTCAGACATGAAGGCCATGAAACATTATTGGCACTGTTAGTCATATTTTGAATCAGAGTTAAGTGTTAAAGATTTTTATGTGAACGAAGATGGCTGTATACCGCTCCACCTATGTCCCAGTTTTGACATATGGATGCGAGTCGTGGGCAATGACTACAACCCACAAAAGCCGTTGTCCAAACCTCATTCAATGAGGTATCAAGTAACCAAACCTGCTCAGACATGAAGGCCATGAAACATTTTGGCACTGTTAGTCATATTTTGAATCAGAGTTAAGTGTTAAAGATTTTTATGTACGGGCTTGTTTTTTCTAGTAAGCACGTTTAAAGTAATGAGTTGATTTTTGTTTGGGTACTTTTTGTACGCTATGTTTTTGTCGAACATTGCTCAACTGAGTAGCTATTAGTCTTTTTTTTACAAAGTATAATAAAGAATGTGTTTGAACGTTCTTAGTGGTAGTTTGGGGGGAGATACGGATGAGCTGAGCTGAGTTCTCAAGCGGTTAGTTCGCGCATGAGTAATTTTTACTGAGTAGTACTGAGAGACTGTGATATCGGGATTAGTATGTACATGGCAGAGCTTCGAGACAGTTATTTAGTCTCGTTAGTGTGACCAGAGGATATTTTGAAGAGAATATATTATTGAAGTGAAGATAGATAGATTATTGAAGGGAATGTTCTTTCTCCCAGGAGATTTATTATTCTAATGCCATGGATTACGTTGGCTCATCGATGTACCTAGTATTACGATGTATGCAATTCCTTTCTTGGTGGATTTTTGTAGTTACACGATTTATCATTCTAATGCCATGGATTACGTCGGCTTATATGAACTGTATTGTGCATTGCGGTATACGCAACCTATCTCTGGATTTTTTATGATGCTGTGATTTACTGGGTTCTGCAACCTATTTGCAATGGATTTTGTACCTGTAGTAACCTGTGACCCCGGATAAAAAAGGAGGAGGGCGGCCTGCATGGAGGCCGTAAGGAGGCAGCCCCTCCACCATGCAAAGGCACAACAGGCCAATCACCTGTTTGCTTTAAACTATGATTACGAGAAATATAAGAGAGAAAACCGGACTGATTCTAAAGGCGACGAACTGGAACGGACTACGGACTACGACTTATGGAACTTGGAAAACAAGAAGTATAAATGGGAAAGAAGAGGAGCTGGTGGAAGAGATGAGGAAAGCAAAATTAGAAATCCTGGCTATTACCGAAACAAAGAAAAAGGGACAAGGAGTCATGGATCTCGATGGCAACACGCTGTTATACAGTGGTGTACCCACATCTGAAAGAGCTAAAGGGGGCGTGGGTTGCATTGTGGCCAAACACCAGAAAGATAGTATCAAGGGATGGAACTTTATCTCGGAGCGCATTATGGTTGTAAAACTAAAAGAAGGAGAAACCATATTCAACCTGGTCATAGTGTATGGGCCAAATGAGGATGAGAGAGCAGAGGTCAAGGAGGAATTCTTCGAGCTGCTTCAAAGGACAGTGGATGACTGCCTAGATGAAGTTATCATGCTCGGAGATTTTAATGCCAGAGTTGGAAATGACCATGCTAGATGGGGTGGAGTTATCGGAAGATATGGAGAAGATACTCTCAATGACAATGGAAAGCGACTCCTTAGATTCTGCAGTGAGCAGAATCTGATCATCACAAACGCAAAGTTCCCCCATAAGCGCATACATGCATACACTAGATGTGAACCAACCAAGAATGAGAAGTCAGTGATCGACTATGCCATTGTTAGGAGAAGCTCATTCAAATATGACCGGGATGCTAGAGTCTGGAGGGGGCCAGAGATTGGAAGTGATCACTACCTGCTAACAATCAAAAGAACAACTGAAAGAGTTGCTCAGCCTAGGAACTGCCCAACATCACGCAAGAAACCAAGTAAACGAGCGGGAGAAATGAGCATTAGGACCTACAAGCTGAGAGAGCCAGAAATTAAGACCAGATATCAGGGGCTTATTGCTGCAGCGGTGAGCAACACAGAAGAACAACCTGATGACTTGGAAACCCTCTGGAATAAATTCAAGGATATCATAAAGACAGCTGCTGCAGAAGCATGCGGTGAAGTCCGACTTGGGAACAAGAGAAAGAGGACACCTTGGTGGACAGAGGAAGTCAAAGAGAAAATAAGAGAGAAGAAAATGGCATGGAAACAATACTTAGGAGCTAAAGACACAACAGGACAGATGGGAAAATATAGAGAATATGTGACACTCAGAACAGAAGCAAAGAACAAAGTGCTAGCAGCAAAACAGAAGTCCTGGGAAGAATTTGGAGAAAAGCTAGAAAAAGATGCACAAGAAAACCAGAAATTGTTCTATAAGACACCAAAGAACATGAGAAAGGAAAAACAATGCCCTATCAAATTTATTAAGGACAAGCAAGGCAAATTGCTTACTGCCCCGAAGGAAGTAATGCAAAGATGGAAAAAATATTTCTCACAACTCCTGGATGGTGAGCATAGTGAAGCATCAGAAATGATAACCACTAGCACAGAAGAGAAAACCAATGATGGTGAAGATGACATAAAGATGGAAGAACTGAAGGCAGCACTGGAGAAAATCAAGATGGGCAAAGCAGCCGGGCATGATGGTATAACACCAGAAATGGTTAAGTACATGGGAGCATCAGGCGACCTATTACTCTTAAGGGTTCTACAGGCAGCGTGGTACAACAAGACCATACCAAAGGATTGAGAGATTACCATCATAACAGCAATTTTCAAAAAGGGTGACAATCGACAGTGTGGAAACCATAGAAGCATATCCCTTCTTAGTGTCCCTGGTAAAATCTACTCTAGAATCCTAGAGCAGAGACTACGACGCCTAGCTGAGCCACAATTGGATGAGGTCCAGTGCGGATTCCGAGCGAACCGAAGTACTCAAGACCTAATCTTCACACTCAGACAGCTGAGTGAAAAGGCCCTTGAGTATAAGAGTGAGATCCATCTTTGTTTCATAGATCTGGAAAATGCGTTTGACAGGGTCCCCTGGAGCAAACTTTGGGATTGTTTGGCAAGGAAGAACATTCCAGCACCTCTGATTCATGCTATACAGAGCTTCTACAAGTCTTGCAGAAATTATGTGAGGACAGCAAACCATAAGTCAGAAGAGTTCAGGACCACCACTGGCGTAAGACAAGGTGATATCCTGTCACCTTACCTTTTCATACTCCTCATTGACGATGTTATTAAGGCATGTAAGGAGAGAACAAGAAAGTATTCAGTGGGGTACTGGAAGATGAGACAGGTCTGTATTTCGGAGCTTGTATTTGCTGATGATGTTGCCCTGATTGCTAAATCAGAGGCACATCTCCAATTCAACCTGCAAGTCTGGAAGGAAGAGCTGGAGAAGAGAGGGATGGTCATAAGCAGCTCTAAAACAAAATCCATGGTGATATCACGAGAAGAATGAAGACATCAGATTAAGCTGGGAGAACAGGTCCTGGAGCAGGTAGACCACTTTAAATACCTCGGAGCTATTATTGACCGAAAGGGAGGCATCAAAGAAGAGTTGGCCACTCGAAAAGCAGCAGCTGGGAGACTTTTTCAGGCCATAAATCGAGGATTCCTCAGCAAGAGAGAGGTTGGTAAGAAAACGAAGATGGCTGTATACCGCTCCACCTATGTCCCAGTCTTGACATATGGATGCAAGTCATGGGCAATGACTACAACCCACAAAAGCCATATCCAAACCTCAGAAATGAGGTATCTGAGGAAGGTGGTTGAAGTAACAAGAAGAGACATGGTACGCAACCAGACGATACGTCAAGGCCTTAAATCCCACCCCCTGCAGACCCAAGTAGAACAGTCCCAACTAAGATGGTTTGGCTATGTCTGCAGAATGGGAGAAGATCGGCTATCACGACAAGCATGGGAAACAAAGAGCCAAGGATCCAGACCCCCAGGACGACCCAGAGTCCGCTGGGAGGACAACATTAGACAATCTTTGAAGGACCGAGGACTAGAATGGAACCAGTCCAGGAGGAAGACAGCCGATAGGATAGTCTGGCGCTCTCTCTTCCAAACCTCTACACCTCACGGTAGAAGGGGAACGACTAAGTAAGTAAGTAACCTGTGACAATGTTGATGTTCCTTCGTGTACTTTGCGATGTTACTGTGTCGTAAATAAACTGTGTAAAGTTGAACTAGTTGGTCTGTTTCATGACCTTACGTTACTGTTGTGTGGGTGAGAGGAAAGTAGAATACAACACACCTGAAGAACCCATGACATCAACGTCTTGTTAGATTATACAACTGTCGGCCACCTGTAAGCCCGACCATACTGACTTTGTTCTTGTCAGCAAGAAAACGTTGTGTAACGACTCTTTCCACCACTAACATAAGTGGTGAGCCTGTATTATATGTTGCGATACAAGAAGAGAAGGATATCAACTACCAGAATTTCTTATGATGTCAAGTCAAGATTTACAGTGTTGCCAGGTCTAGTTTTCGTGTCCAAGTTTCAAGTAGACGTCTTACAGTTTGGTGTGAGGAGTTCCAGTACCTTTCAACGTTGGACTGCAACGTACAGTGTGATACCCGATACCCATCGTTTTGTCGCGAAGGCCGGGAGTTCTCTTGTTGAAGATAAGTGGTTTTTTGTTTGTAAACTGTGCCACGTTATATGCAACAAGCCTTCCTCTTTTGTGTTCATTATCTGTTCTATTTAGTGTTCTATGTTTCATGTTTATGTGGGTGGATGGGAGGTCGATCTGACAAACGAAGTTCATCTCGAAGCTAATTCGGGCTCTTGTCAGATGTTCTATAGGTTTTTGTTTGTGAGTTTCAATTGAGCGGTAATTCCGGTTCAAGGATAAAAACCTTGCTGAAGTTCAGATCGCTACTTTTCTCTTACAACAGTAATTGTTTAAGTGTGACGAACTGTTTCATTGTCGTTGTCGTAGTATTTTTTCTGTGCCTTAGTTTATTGATTAATTTGTTTGTGATTGTCTCCCTCTATCTTGCCATCTTTACTTTATATACAAATTTTTCGTTTATACACTGTGCTGTTGCTTGTCTTGTCATTCCTTTTGCAGTGTCGTTGCATTCTTTGCAATATTTGTTTCTTTACTTTTTCTTTCTTGTTTTAGTTGATTCTGCGAACGTAGTCATGTGTTCTTTATATCTTGTCTTTGTCACTCTTGTTTGCATTGTCTATTTTTGTTATGATCGGATAATATTATAATGCATACTTTAATAGGTAATTAATAACATTGTTAATAGTTAGAGAGGTAATTGTGCAAGTTCTATGGACAGGAACTTATTGTATTTGTAGGTGATAAATAAATTTTGAATTATTTGAGGAAGAAATCTTTCTAAGGTAGTAAGATTGCTCATACACATTTGTCATAATGGCATCTTTGGATTATTTCATTAAACAAGGGAAATCCCTTGGTATGACTGCCGAGGAAGTAAAAGAATTCGCACTTGTCGAATATGACAAGGCTCAGAAGCTGGAAGAGAAAAAGTTATAAATGGAAGAGAAAAAACTTCAAAAGCAAATGGAAATGGAAGAGAAAAAAATTAGAGGCAGAGAAACTTCAAAAGCAAATGAAAATGGAAGAGAAAAACTTAGAGGCGGAAAAACTTCAAAAGCAAATGGAAATGGAAGAGAAAAAACTTCAAAAGCAAATGGAAATAGAAAAGAGAAAACTTCAGATGCAAGCTGAAGAAAACCTTAGATTTCACGAGCAAAAGGTGTTATCTATGGAGCTGGAGAGAATGAAGATAGTGAATGGTGTTAATACACAAAATGTTACGGACACTCAAACAACTTCTCATAGGACAAATACTTATTCCTATAAGATCAGATTACCTCATTTTAAACCTATCTACGACGATGTCTTATTTTACCTGAATAGATTTGAACTCACATGTGAGTCTCATAAGATAGATAAGTCGGAATATTGTGCACGACTTATGGAACTACTTTCAGGTGAGGCTATGACAGCTGTAAGTGTGCAGTAGAGGCCTGACAACTCTCATGGACTTATTGCTCCGTGACAAGGTCATGTCGTCAGTTAACACTTCTTTTCTTTCCAGTCTGCATGAGCGAAAGCCTGCAAACTTGAATGATATGGTACAATGCTGTCGCCAATACGTCACGGAACACCCAAATGTGATTGTTGGCCATTCTCAAATCAGAGAAGGTTTACCCGTGGCTTCAGCAATACCATATAGTGCTAATTTTCGCCGTAGATCACAAAGTGTTGATCGAAATTTTGGTAGGAGAGATTATCTTGATTTCAGACAGTACCAAGGGGGTCCATCACGTAGTAGTTCTCCTTCTCCAAGAAACTGGAGACAATTTAACGGACCTCAACATTTTGGTTCCAACAATTCTGGAAGGGATAATTACACTAGGGATTATCAACCTTACAGTAATTTTTCTCGACGACAACAAAATCCATCTAATAGATATTTTGATCCAAGGAGAAATAGTAATCGCAACTATACTAACTGGGGTTCAAATCAGAACAATGGTCTCAATAGGGGAAATAACAATGGTATAAACAGAGATAATAGTTATGATAGATCTCGATATGACGGTAGATCTCCAAATGATAGATCGAATCGCCATGCTAACTCTGCTCAACAGGAGCCCCAGGTTATTGATAATCAAGTAACAATAATAATAGTGTCTCTAATGCTACTGCTTGCTCTGCTTTCGATTTCGAGATAGCATCTCAGTGCCCTGAGTGCACAACTTTGTTTCAGCCTACAGCGGTGACTACCTTGAGTTGCGGTCATCCTCTACCTACTCTTCCTGCCTTGTCTGCACATGACGGAAGAGGGTCTCTTATCCTACACAAGGGATTTGTAAATAGTAATCCCGTATCTGTACTCTTTGATTCGGGATGCACGACTGTTGGAATTAAGCAGTCTTTGATACACCCTTCCTGTGCCACTGTTAATGTGGTAAAATGTGTGACATTCGGTGGGACAGTTGAGACTTTTCCAACTGCCATCGTCCACATTGCCACTCCCTTTTTTACGGGACATATTCACGCATGCATGCTCCCAAATCCGATTGCAGACCTTATCGTCGGTCGTATACATGGGGTTAAGGATTGTACTCCACAACAGATTGCTACCTGGGAACAGCAAAACACTCATGCTGCCTATGCTGTCACGACTAGAGCACAAGCTCAAAATCTATTACAGGTCCCACCTGCTACAACTATAGAGATACATGATCATGATGCTCACTCTGTTATTTCACAGGAGTCTTTTGTCGAACTCCAGCAAAATGATACATCGCTACAAAAATTTTCTGCTAGTCAAACAGGATAACGCAAACTATGACACAAACCTTAAATATTGGTTCTTAATTAAAAATGGAGTGCTAGTTCGGATGGTACGGGGTTCTACTTCATCCATACGATCTCAAATTCTGGTACCTACTGACATGAGAGTTCGTATCTTACAACATGCCCACGACTCTCAATGTGCAGGACATATGGGTTTTTCCCGAACTAAATCTAGGGTGCTTTCTTCCTTCTTTTGGCCGGGTGTAAATAAGGATATAACTATTTATTGTCGCTCCTGTAAGATATGTCAGGAGGTTAAGTCACGAGGTCCACGCCATGCAGCTCCTATCCAAGCTGCAGACGTCCCTATTCGTCCTTTTGAAAAGATGGCGATTGACATTATTGGTCCTTTGCCAGTCAGATCTGCTAGGGGACACCAATACATTCTTACATGTATTGACATGTGTACGCGTTGGCCAGAGGCTATACCTCTTAAGAACATTTCTTCTGCTGATGTTGCAGATGCTCTTTTGCTAATTTTTTCTCGCCAGGGTTTTCCGAAGAAAGTTTTGTCTGATCATGGCACACAATTTGTAACCGACTCTGTCTCAAGTAACGGCCATGCTCCACACTGACAGATCACTAAGCAGTGTGTTTCACGCCATGTCAAATGGTTTAGTTGAGCGTCAAAACAGAACGCTTAAGCAGTTACTTCGGAAGATAACTGATGACTATCCTCAGGATTGGGACAGGGTTTTACACGCTGCACTTTTCGCATATCGGGAAGTGCCAAATAAGCATACGAGGTTTTCACCATTCGAGCTCGTTTTCGGTACACAACCTCGTGGTCCCACTTCACGACCTACTAACTGCTGATGACATTAATGATGACACTCAATCTTCTTATGAATATGTCATCCATCTAAGACAGAAAATTATTGATGCATGTAAGTTGGCTACCTCTGCATCTGAGTCTGCCAAGGAGAAGGCAAGGCTCTTTGCAAATAGATACAGACGTTTACGACAACTCTATCCGGGTGACGAGGCATATGTTTTACTCCCCCGTAAGGACAATCGACTTCTTATTGCCTGAAAAGGCCCTTATACTATTGTCTCGAGAATTTCTGACGTCGACTATGTTGTCGACATTGACGGGAAACATAAAACCTATCACATTAACATGTTGAAGGAATTTCACGCCCATCCAGACTATCTACAGTCTGTCTTTCAGGCGACAGACGACCCTACGGTCCATCATAATCACTATAACTCTTTGTCTGTTATTCAGGAGGAAGAGGCTACTTTTTCTGACGTGCAACTTCCTCTACCTGTTGTTCCATTGCATTCAACGGAATCCTGGGAAAATGTGACTATTTCTTCTGAACTGCCTGCAGAAAGACAGCAGCAAGTCTCCTCTTTATTGCAGACTTTTCAGGATGTCCTTACTGACATTCCTGGTCGGACATCGGTCATTGCACATGACATTATACTCACTGATTTCAACCCAATTAGAGTTCGACCTTATCCAATTCCATTACGTTTTCAAACTCGAGTTGAAAAAGAATTAGATGAAATGATACGATTAAATATAATCGAACCATCTACTTCTGCAGTCGTCACTCAAAGCCAACAGGAGCTTCAGAGCCTGATGAATCGCTTCACTAAAGCATGCAAGGACTTTGGCCTCACAATAAGTCTAAAGAAAACGAATGTGCTGAGTCAGGATGTGGGTGCTGCACCAGTTATCACTATCGATAACTATGAATTGGCAGTGGTGCACCACTTCACATACGTAGAGTCTACCATCAATGACAAACCCTCACTGGATACAGAAATCGACAGCCGCATTGGCAAAGCTGCAGCTACCTTTGCCCGCCTAACATCGCGTGTTTGGGGAAACTCTAAACTCACAATGAAGACCAAAGCTGCAGTATATAATGCCTGCGTCACCAGCACACTCCTATATGGAAGCGAGACCTGGACGACCTATGCTAAGCAAGAAAGAAGGCTCAATACCTTCCATTTGCGGTGTCTACGCTGCATCCTCGGCATCTCGTGGAAAGATAAAGTGACAAATGTCGAGGTGTTATCACGTGCTGGCCTTCAAAGTATGTATACGCTGCTTAGACAGCACAGACTTTGCTGGCTTGGCCATGTTCGCCGCATGGAAGATGGTCGCATCCCAAAAGATATCTTCTACGGACAATTAGCAGATGGCAAGAGAACAGTTGGGCGACCACAGCTGAGGTTCAAAGATGTGTGTAAGAGAGATATGAAAGCACAGGACATGGATCCAGCAACATGGGAGGATGAAGCTGCCGATCGCACTAAGTGGCGATGCTATTTACGGCACCACCTCAGATTGGGCGAAGAGAGGCTCACACAAGAAGCAGAGGTGAGGAGAAAACGTCGAAAGGAGCACCAGGAAAATAAGCAGTTGAGGGCTGTCACCTCAGGGGCGCATTCCCATAGTCAGTTATGACTGAAGGGGCTATTATTATTACTTCGGCATACTCCTCTTCTATAGTTATTGTCAGGAAGAAGGACAATAACAGACGTCTTTTGTGTTGATTATCGCAAATTAAATCAAGTGTCTAAATTTGATGCAGAACCAATGCCTTTGTTGGAAGATTTGCTCATCAAACTTGCTAATTCAGTATTCTTTACAAAACTAAACTTATCTAAGAGATTCATTCTTGGCGCTCATTTTATAGTAGAGACTTACCAAAAAGCCCTCACGGCTATACAGAACAAGGACTTGAAGAGCTCAAGATCCACACGTTATGCCATTTCTTTGCAGCCCTTTCACTTTTCTATACGAGCTATTCGAGGTTCGAACAATGTGATGGCAGACATATTATCTCCATGCCCACAGGATTCTACTTAACTACTATCCTTTGGATTTGCCTAGTGATGTCGGCATCACTTTTATGTTCATGACTTTTCCATACATCATTGCACACTGCTATTTTTCTCGAACACTTTTATCACCCTATATAATTAATGATTCCAGGTTAGTTTGTGCTACTTTCTCTGTTACCCTTTCTCGTGTAACGGAGGAAGGTTTGATTAACATCATAAAGTGGTCTGAAGTTTACACAGCCACATTTGGTAGGTTAAATTTAAAGTTAACTTTGTTCTCTCATAAAATCCTACCGTTACCAAACAGAAATTTTCATTTGATTATTCGCAGGAACGACTTCTCGATGGGAATCGGAGCTGTTTTGTTACATGTTTTAGCAGCTACTCTACAACCTGTTCTACGTGTCGCCTTGCGCTAGTTTGACTGTACCACTCAAGCCATTCGGAATTCTGACTCCGCAGTGGATGTTTTTTCACTCACAAGACTTTCCAAGACCGCTGGAGCTTTGATATTGTATTTTTTGATTTTCATGTCACATGTTATTAGAATAGTATGCATATATGACAGTGTGTTGATGAACGTGAATGAGTGACAATAGTGTTGACTATAATAGTTAAACTTCACGTATCATTACGATTCATTTTGGTGGTGAACATTTACCAAGTGTGTGTTTTTCTGACATTGTTATTTATTTTCATTACCTAGCACTTAGTTGTACGCCAGTAGTAATTGTTTATACGCGTTATTAGTTTCGATTTCTTAAATAGACTCATTATTAGTACTGAATAAGTTAATTAACTTGTTTCCCTTGCATAGTATGCTCTATTTAAATTGTAGCTTTCTTTTGTTTTTTAGTATATATGCATTGCCTTTTTGTTCCACACTGTTTTGTTATAATTGTATTTTTTTTTTATTTACACAATGCATTGTTTAATTTCAATGGTTACCATGATGTATCATTGCCTTCTTTCACTACACACATTTCATTGCTTTCTTTCTTTGCTGGTCATTCTTCATTTCATTTCATCTCTTCTTTTCACTTTCCACTTAGTGGTTCATATTTTGTCAATGCTTGCATACTTCATCTTTGTTTGAATTTGATTCTCTTTGCATACTTCATCTTCATACTCTACACATACTTCCATCGCTCTATTGTTGGTTTACCTATATGACTTAACATAGTGTAATTCTTTGTTGTAGATATTAGAATTTCATCGACCTCACATTTTTGTTTGATGTAATTTAAAAAAAAAAATGATGATATCATTTTTTTCCCCTCGGGTCGGTGTAATCTGTTAAGTCATATTTTGAATCAGAGTTAAGTGTTAAAGATTTTTATGTACGGGGCTTGTTTTTTCTAGTAAGCACGTTTAAAGTAATGAGTTGATTTTTGTTTGGGTACTTTTTGTAAGCTATGTTTTTCTCGAACATTGCTCAACTGAGTAGGTGTTAGTCTTTTTTTAAAAATATAATAAAGAAAGTGTTCGAACGTTATTAGTGGTAGTTTGGGGGGAGATACGGATGAGCTGAGCTGAGTTCTCAAGCGGTTGGTTCGCGCATGAGTAATTTTTACTGAGTTTGTACTGAGAGACTGTGATCTCGGGATTAGTATGTACCTGGCAGAGCTTTGAGACAGTTATTTAGTCTCGTTAGTGTGACCAGAGGATATTTTGAAGAGAATATATTATTGAAGTGAAGATAGATAGATTATTGAAGGGAATGTTCTTTCTCCCAGGAGATTTATTATTCTAATGTCATGAATTACGTTGGCTCATTGATGTACCTTGTATTATGATGTATGTAATTCCTTTCTTGATGGGTTTTTGTACTTACACGATTTATCATTCTAATGCCATGGATTACGTCGGCTTATATGAACTGTATTGTGCATTGCGGTATACGCAACCTATCTCTGGATTTTTTATGATGCTGTGATTTACTGGGTTCTGCAACCTATTTGCAATGGATTTTGTACCTGTAGTAACCTGTGACAATGTTGATGTTCCTTCGTATACTTTGCGATGTTACTGTGCCGTAAATAAACTGTGTAAAGTCGAACTAGTTGGTCTGTTTCATGACCTTACGTTTCTGTTGTGTGGGTGAGAGGAAAGTAGAATACAACACACCTGAAGAACCCATGACATCCACGTCTTCTTAGATTGTACAACTGTCGGCCACCTGTAAGCCCGACCATACTGACTTTGTCCTTTTCAGTGACTCGACATACACATCCACCACCACAAACATTCAAACAGTAGCAAAAGTGATGGCCTGTGTGGCCTGCTGCTGATGTTGTTAAGGTAAACAAGATTTAACAGGCACCCACTCTAGCGTTAAAGTCACAAAGGATAACAAGCTGTTCTTGCCTAGGTATGATTTTGATGACTGCTGCTAGATTTTCTTAGAACTCATCTTTAGCTTCTGAGGCAGAGTACAGAGTAGGAGCATACACACTGACAAGGGTGATGGGACCTGTGCTAGTTTGCAGGCGGAGCGTTAACAGGCGTTCTGATCCATTCTCACCTGGTTCAACTATTTTAGTTAGCGATTTTTTGACCGCAAAACCTACTCCGTGTTCTCTAGTTTTATTAAGATCTTTCCCATGCCAATAAAATGTGTAGTCCTTCTTGGTCACCGTTCCAGAGCCCGCCAGGCGCGTTTCCTGAAGTGCAGCTATATCCACCTGAAGTCGTTTAAGCTCATCATTAATTATGGCTGTCTTCCTGACATCGTTTACGTCCAGTAGGTTTTCTGATAGTCCAGTCAACATAGTCCGGACGTTCCAGCATCCCATTCTGAGAGTTTGCCTATTTCTATTATTACGATAATTGCTTGGTGCAAAATTGTCTGTCCACAGTTTGGGTTTGACCCTAATCCCCATGCCCTCAATGGGGAAAGCAGACAGTGGCGGGACAACACCTTATTGACTGGGGGCGGGCGGTAGCTGTTCAGTGAGATCCTAGAACCTCTCCCACTGTCGGAAGTAGCCCCTGGCACCATACCATACGCCAATTGGGCAAAATGCTTATAACCGGTAACTGCTACTTCCCCTGTTTTGCCGACACCTATAGGGTGAAGCTGGAGTGTCCTCTCCATGGCGTGTGCTTGGGCACAGTTATATGGAGATCAAGCTGTTGCCCATGCAGCATGTTCTCCCTTTCCACGCAGCCAGTACATCCAAAAATAACGGCAGTAGCCGATACAGTTTGGTACCAGCCACGTCGCAGGAGTTGCCAGAATATTGAAGAATAAACATTAGACTGCCTTAGGGATTTATCCTCAGGGTTTACTCCCGAAGCCAATCCCATAAATGGATATTCCCGCAAGGCAGCGGTTTTTTTGAATTCGGAGTTCCTTCTCTTAGATAAGCTACCAACCAAGAATCACGAGCCCTATCTGCCCGAAGCGGCTGGTTTTAAGGCGCCAGTCGCTCGCCTTTGCCCCTTCTCCGTCAGTGGAAACAGTTCCGCCGGGCTCAAATTGAGCCACACGTGAAGGCCGGGAGCTGGACTTGGCTGACAGAGGCTGCTTGAGGCGCGTACCATAGAAGTATATTGTCTGCAGTGAGAGCTTATCCTCACTACAACTCCCGGCTGTAACAACCTTTGGAACCATATATATAAATATATACACACACTACTTGGGGGCACCAATTGAGCTGGTTTGCTTTGGGCACTAAATTCACATTTTGCCTTCGGCGCCAAATAACCTACCACTGGCCCTTATTACGTGAATAATTGTTTTGTCCCTGTGCGTAGTTCTAAAGCAGTGGCTTCCATTCGTTTCACCCCAGAGCTCTGCTTGCGAAAGATAGATACTGAATATCGCCGTCCTGTCAATACTGACCTCTTGATACCACTAGCGCTGTTTTAAACGGAATTCTCCCATATTTGAAGACGGAAATACAGATGCTGCAGATTAAATGGAACGGAATTACACTTTGTTTTAGAATATTGCATGGGAAATTATATATGTAGATATTTATCAATGTCATGGGAATTTGGGGTGGGGTGGGGGGGGGGGGGGGGGGGGGGGGGGGGGGGGGGGCGTGGGGTGGGGCGGGCGGGAACCCTGCTATTTATATTGAAGGGGTTTTTCTTCATGACGTCATGGGGATAATCTTTATGAATGAATGCCGGAAGGAAAGTAAAAATTAATTTACGGATTAATTGTCACTAATGTGTTAGTGTCAGTTAAAAAGGACTGGGAACGGCATCATTTAACACGTGATGTGACAGTGTTAATGGTTTATATCTAATTGATTTGGGTTAATGGTGATGTTTTGTCTGTGTATTCCAAGTTAGTAGTTGACTGGCTTAAAGTCCGCCAGAGGTATTAATTTCTTGGTTTCAATTTATTTGGTCCCAGGTTGGTTCGTTCCTCTTATGTTGTTTTAAAATGTGAGATAGTAGTGGTTATGATGATTGATACAGTACAACACTTGGTACAGGTTCACAACTAGCTCAACTGTAAAGAATCCTGCGTAACTTCTTTGATAAAATATCAAGTTTTATTTAACCATTAAAGTTTTTCCATATAACAGCAACATTTGTACAAATTCAGAAGTTACATTGGTTTTCATACACATAATCCATTTCATGTTTGATAAGTTCTCCACTTCTTATTTCTATGCAGCAGGAATTATAATATTCCTTAACTTCTGTATCTTCTTCAATCTTCTCTATTGAAGGTACACTCACATATGGCACTTTGGGTGTAAACCCTCTACTTTCTTTATATTTGCCAATAATGGCTTCATTCGTTGCTTTACTTGATTATAGTATTTCTTAGGCTTATGCTGAAATAGAAATGTTTGTGCGAGTGGTACTTACTTGAATACCTCAAAGTAAGAAATCTGTCTCTTACAGATTTTTTTTGAAATGAAGAAAATACTTTCTACGTCTGCAAATAATTGAAGAGTAAGGAAATACACTAAGGTTCTTGTTGAATATCTCAGCAGCGGAGCCAGGACTTATGTGACAGACCGGGGGTGGCGCCAAATACCTACCCCGCACAGTTAAAATCACGTCCTGTGTGCAAGGCTCTGATTTTACAACTGACTACCAGAAAATTATTTCTGGGCGTCCTTTGGTGGTGCGCGAGTCTAGCTACCGTTTGATTGGATAAACTATTATTTTATTAATGTGTTTACTGGTCATTCTATCAAGCGATCAAGGCCTATTCCCATTTACGTCACTATTTGCTGTGGCAACTCCCGCAGAAAGTAGCGTTAGTATGCCAAGCGTGACATAGTTTCAGTTTCGTTTTATGTCATCCTATACTCAATCTTCTTCTTCTTCCGTCCTTAGCCAAAGACCGACCAAGCAGTAAGAGGCCATCACGCCTTGTGGCGTCTTAAGGGCAACAGCAGATTGACTTTCTCTGTTGTAGTTTTCACGCCTTTCGTTTTATGTCCATCTCCTATACTCAATGTCAATTCTCGTCAATGTAACTTTTTGGATTAACTATGAAATGTCGTAACTACACTGTTTACTTTCTATAGTAGTAAAAGTAATTTCTTATGTTTTATAATAATTAGTTACTAGCACGAATAAATGCTATGGTAGTATATCATGCGGCCACACTAAATGATGCATAAAACAAAAACAGTGTAACAGTAATACAGCATGACGTGATAAATTGTAGTCAGCTGAGACTATAGAAAACATCATGAATAGTAGTTTTAGTTGCTGACCATTTGCCTCTCAAGTAAGACCAACCTTTTTCAGAGTCTTCAAATAAAAAAGAACGGATGGAGCTACATCCAATCAATAGAGGCAATGCAATGCAGAGGGTAATAGAAATGATTGTCTGTACGACTAAGTAGGCACACAAGACGACATGACAGTGTATTTTCGACAATGGGAAAATGAATTTATTTTTCAACCAATTAACTTTTGTTTGACATGGAAGTAAAACCTCGTTTTTTAGCTGCACGAACAAATTGATTAGATCAGCTTTTCTCAAACATTTTGGTCTTTGAACTCTTAAAAATTAATGAGGACACTAAAGAGCTTTTGTTTATGTGCGTTGTACCGTGAGAGAATGAGCATAAAAAGGTAAATAACGTTGTGACAAAATGGACGACCTCTTCACGATCTTTGTTTCTCTTCGGCAGTATCGGTACATTTGTGGTACTGATTTTTATTTGTGTACTTTTAAAAGTACCAATTTCTTATCATTATCGGTTAAGGAGCAAGTAGTTTGTATGTTCAAACATTTGTGACACCCCTTGCAGATAATGTTTATCCTAGCTTGAGTATTACATCTTACACATGTTGTCATGTGAGTTCCCCGATCTGTCTGTAAGTTTGTACACAAGGGCATGGGGCATCATATTACCATATATGGGAGACGTGACCTTTGCAAAATTTGTCCATGTCGGAAATATTTTGAAAGTACCACACCCGACCTGTTTGAATATGATTGGAGCGTTTTTTTTTAACTCCATAACAAACGAAGGCGTGGGAAGAGAGGGAATATAGTCTGACTATTTCGCACTTTTATTTCACTGTGAATTTCACGCTCGCCAAGACAACATCAGACCTCGCCACAGTGAAGACTATTCATAATTCATTTTGTTAACCGCACCTTTTATTGGAGAACCAAATAAGACGTACAAAGCATAGGAAATCTCTACATTTTAATAAGGAACACTTGGACGAGGAAACTGAAGAAACACACGGAGTCAGAGAGGCAATCTATTGTAAAATTAAAGACCTCCCAAGACGCGTGTAAAAGACCGACTCGTCTCTTTTATTCGTCTGAGCAACAAGTCTGTAGCCAAGATTGGCTTATTGGTGGTACAGCACAAAGGACCATTTCTAGCACAAGAAGGGACAAGCGGCCTACGCTTTACGACGGAAGACCAGCTTTGGAGACTCTCCTTGACGTTTCCTTGGAAATGAGCTTTACCCTACAAGCCTTGACCGGAGAGGAGTGACAGCAGTGTACAGAAAACCTATCCATCACGAGGAGGATTAGAAGCAGCATTGGCAGCTAAGTTAACCTATATGCTGCCACTTGAACTTTTTATCAACCCAACACTACCATCACCAACGTGATGAGTAACTTTCTCTTGTAATTAACTATTATTCCTGTCTTTTAAACTGTTAAACGTAAAGCGATGATTAAATTTGGTTATTTGTAATTATACAAATTTAACTTCGATTCAATCATTTTAAATGTACTACACGTTTGTCTCAGTCAAAGTTACTAAACAAACACTCTAAACAGAGCTATATTATAATAATAATTCCACTGATTAAATCAGGGGTGGGGGCTTAAGGAGCTAAAATAAACCATTGCTTAAATTCTTCATAAAAGTGGTCGGCAGATTACAGAATTAACGTGCTCAGCAACAGCCAGCATTGTTTTCGCTTATCTGAATATCTTGTGCAGACTCCCATGTGATAGAAGCTTTACTACTCTTCTATCTACACTTCTGCCAAGAGTAATCTTGTGTAGACTCCATTGAAGCCTATAATAGATACTCTTGAGTTTTGGCCACTGTTGGACCACTACTGCAAAACGGGGAGGCAATACCGTCACAAACGTCTTAGATTATTATGAAAATAGTTTTGACTTCGCGGGTCCTTTGACAGGGTCTCAGGGATCCATCCCGCCCCTCCCCCCGCCCCCTCCCCCCTCTCCAGGTCTGCGGACCCCACTTTAAAAACCGCTAGACTAAACTATTTGTAAATGTTTAGAATACCTCGGAAAAGGGAACTACTATATACATAGACAAGTAAATTAAACTATCGCTCAATTTTGAAGTGAATTAAATATTGACTGAAGACTCATAGACTTATTGTAGAAAGATAATTGTCATCATCATCATCATCACCAACCAAAAATGACTGCCCTCTAATCATGCAGATATGGACTGAGATACAACATATACGTGTCATCATCAACACAAAGTGCAATCTCTCATGAATCCATCTAATGTGATACAATTACGTGAGACGCGACTCTCATGACCCACACCTCACCATTCCACGTCAAGTCAAACATTTTTGTAAAAATCAAAACGTCAAGAATAAAGATTTACCCGTGAGTTTGAACAAGTTATTTGAACAAGTTTTGTGTCCATTTGGGATTTGTGTGCATTGAACACTTTACGAAGTACAGCGATTGTGTCACCATACCAAAATGTCTTATATATTTGGACAAGCCACCTAATATAACCGACTAGGTTGAACGAGACAGGGCTCGCCAAAACGAGGCAACATTTTATTTTAAAATGAAAAATAACGAACTACAGTAATGTTTCTCATAAAACCATTAAGATAAACAGTTCACTGTTGACATGTGGGAAAGTTGATCAGGAAAGGGGAAAACATAATAACAGAATACAGAGACTATTATAGTCTGATAAGAATTCATATATCATGGAAGGACTGCTTAGTAAAAAAAAATAATAATAATCATTTTTTTTTTAAAATAAAATATTGCCTCGTTTTGGCGAGGCGCGTTCCGTTCAACCTAGTCGGTTATATTAGGGCGCATGTCTAAATATAAAGGACCCTTAGGTGTGGAGATTTTTTATTTTGGTTCGTATAATAATAATCATAATAATACAACACATAAAGAATGAAAAGAGACTCGAGTGGGAACTGGATGAATTTATTCAATTACATTTTAGTTTCAAATGTTCTGTCTTTACGCTCGTCTACTAGTACTCTTAGGGACTTAGTATGGTGATCTTAACTATGCTAGTAAACAAATGTGCTAGAGAAGCTAGCAATTAACACGGGCGTTGGCGTAGCTGGCGAGTCTTTTCAGGGCTTTATGCAAGCAGATAGATAATGTTAGTTCTTTACTGGACTTAGTATCTTTCAACGCTGATCGGGTTAGCAGTCAACAGTGTTTACTTTTTTTAGATGGTAAATGCGCTCTGATATAAGCAAATAGGTTGAAAGGAACGCGCCTCGCCAGAAGAAGGCAAACACCGAACCAAAAAAAAAAATACTATTCTAATAGGTGGATTAGAAATCTGCACAGCAAGGCGCTACGGTACGGCAGCTACCGACGCCTGCTACACCTGCACGCACAATGACGTCATGTTTAGTGTTGTTGAATAAAAAATTTTATGACGGCTTCATGTTTTATGGCAAAGTCAGAATTGATGAGTTAGTTACACCTGTGTCATGACATTGTACCTACGCATGTTGACTTTCACTAGTTCTGATTGTCAGACGTTTACAAGTTTAATTACTTTAAAGTTGGTATTTTGTTAACCAACATAATTGCGATGAACTGTTAAGGGGCTATCAATTAAAAGACGTCCACAGGAGAGGGGGGAGAGAGGGGTATGTAAAAAGTGGACAACTCTGGACATGGGGGAGTATTTAAGTTGAAAGAGGACGTCCAATGCACAATCCACATAGCAACTCTCACTCACATACACATCTATCAAGAGTAACAAACCCTCTTATCTTCGAAAGCTTCTTACTCTCCAGCTAAACCCAAATAAACGTTCTTCGGATTTTGTCCCTCTTGCCAGGCCTTCCAATCCTTGTAGACTCAAAATCTCTAATACGAAGAGGTTTTAACTTCTATGCTCCTGATCTCTGGAACAAACAACTCTCTGGGAACCGACATCCCAATTATTGTGATTTCATAATTAGATTTTTTAAGTTTTAAGTATAGGTAGGTGATTACAAATTTCAGCTTATATGTATGTCGCAAAATGGTTTCAAGTCATTGCAAACGGGTTCAGTTAGATTTATAAACCCGTCAACGATCGATTGACCGCTTTCAAAATGGCGGCGTATCAGCGAAATGTGTATCAGACAGAGGAAATCGCCAAGGATAAATAAAAGCAGAAGGGAATCAGTATGAAAAGGATTTTACATTTCAGTACAGGGAAGGATTGTGTATAACTGCATATAAGAAGGAACGGTAGGAAGTTCTCATTTACGGAGATATATGCGTATTTTGGCTGCCCACAGTTACGCTAAAAGCGTGTAACCCACTTCTGTTCTAAATATTAAAATCCACAAATAACAGTTTGGGAATTTACATGGATAGGAAGATAGAGAATTATCAACTGTATAAAACTAGATAAGATGGAACAATATGGGTATTATATATGCCGAGAATGAGAAAGGCAAAATTTCAGTCGACGCACAGATCGGCCGAAATCACTGTTCGGGAAGGATTTTTCAGGCTTAGGTTTAAGCTGTGACGTCGGTACCCTCCGATACGTCCGCGCTATGCGTATATATAGCGTATCGGTAAACTGGAGAGATACACAACGAAAGAGGTTTGAGACAGACTGGAGGCAGAGTTTCGCCACTACCCATGAATTGTGAGCGGATCGCCAGAAACATTGTTCAGTCCAGTATCTGAAGTCTGAGGGTAAGCGAAATTATGATAACTACCGTGTATAATATTTGTTATTTCAGGTTCATATAGAATTCACAAAATATGCCTGTATAATAGTCATTGATATAATGTATTGTATTTTTAATATGATCTAAACATGTGCATTGTGGATGATTGTTGCTTGTACAAAAAATTAATCACAAATAGCCCCACAGCCTAATGAAGATATATTTATCATATTGCTTTATCGCTTACGAAGATAAAGGCAGTCCCATGGCAGAGATTGTCATAGGGAAATGAAGTGTTAGAAACTTCTTCGTGGAAGATCCCAGTTTACGAGGTTAAGGTGACTAGTCCCCTTCCTCGCTGCCTTTGCCTTCCCTAGTTCGAGCGCACAACTTTGTACCCATTTACAGCTGGTAAAATGGAGTGTTCCCAGCCAGGTTTCAATTCCAAAACTATGTAATTGTACTACCGAAGAAAGCAACTTGATCGCGTGGTCACTCTCTTTATTTATGTATTAATTTTGTGTAGATGCTAAGAATAGCATCAGTATTTGAATTTGTACTTGATATGATTTGGAAGGATCAAGTTATAGAATATGAAGGGATGTATAGGAGCGGAATAAACCAGATGATGTTTATTACCGATATGTTAATATTAATTCTGTATCATTGAATTGATGTTACTTGCTATGACTGTATAACTTTGACACCTGATGACTGACTTTTCTGACTTATGTGCTAGTCAGTTACACTTAATTGAAATGTTAATATTAATGCTATATCACTGAAATGATGTCCTTACTTACTATGATTGTATAACGGTGACATCTGATGACTGACTGGTCTGACATCTGTGCTAGTCAGCTACAAGTCTAGCCAGATACTAGCCAAGGCTGATATGTTGCAGGTTCCATGAAGTAACTCAAACCAGACTGTCCAGTATCAGAAGCCTGTGTCGTTCATCAGAGGCAATCCCACAAAAGTGCAGGACCCCAAAGAGTGAACTTCAACTGGTCATTGGCATCCCTACTGTTGGGCCTACCAAGTCTGATATCAGCAAAGGACAGTTCAGTGTCAGCAGTATCAAGTTGAACAGATAAGTGTCACTTAGGACACTGACTACCACAATATATGAAACAGTAAATAGTCAAGTGATGACATTTATCAGAGGACTAAGAACAGTGATATATTTAAAATGAATGCAGTCTTAATAGACAATACTAGGAATTGTGTGACTTAATTTTATATATATATATTTCAATGCTCTTTTCCAACTAGTAGAAATAGAATATTAGTGTAATTATTAAATTATTTTAACTGTACCTGAGGATTTATTCACTTCTTCCATTTGTGGTTTCAGTGAATGTACATTTTACTTATCCCCTAGAGTATAAGTAATCATAAGATAGTCACAGGGAGGAGACACCTTAAATCCTGGTACTACTTCTTACCAACTGGGCCAGGGTTTTCACAGTCTGACTATTTTTATGATAACAATACACCAGTGCTTATTTCTAAGACTGGGGTATTACTTGTAAGGTCAGAACTCTTTACTGGCATACTCTTACATAAATAAATAATTTTAAATAACCTCCCGCTACAGTGGGGGCTCGTCCGGGATATATCTTTGATATTCCTGAGCCAACTTTCTATTTCTGCTGTGTAGGAAAATTTTGTTTTGTAAAATTTTTTGGAAAGAGTAACACAGTAGGAAATAATTATATTTTTAGGAGTACCATTGAGTACAGATAAAGAAAGCTGTTTCATATATGGTGAAGTCAGTTTAATTAACTTTAATTTTAACTAAGTTAATTATATTGTAGTAAATTAGTTTGAGTAAGATCGCTTGCCCTACTAGACTACAGATACATCATGGCTGACTTGGTCAAATTTAGGTCTGCTACACTGCAGGTGGGAAAAGAGCTTGGCATGGATGGTGACGCTCTTATCCGGTATGTCACGACGGAATGTGAAAAGTACACCGAGAGAGAAGCAAAGCAATTAGAAGCAGAGAGAGAAGCCAAGAAATTAGAATTAGAAGCAGAGAGAGAAGCCAAGAAATTAGAAGCAGAGAGAGAAGCCAAGAAATTAGAATTAGAAGCAGAGAGAGAAGCCAAGAAATTAGAAGCGGAGAGAGAAGTCAAGAAATTAGAAGCTGAGAGAGAAGAAAGGAGGTTACAAGCAGAGAGAGACCATGAGCTGAAAATGAGACAGCTTGATCTTGAACTTCAGGCTGGGACTATCACCCATGGTAATAGCTCACCTCATTCTGCGAATAGCTCCTTTCAGAACACAGCAAATGGGGCCATGAACTTCCACCTAGATCCATTTGTTGAAAAGGAGGACGCAATTGAGTCGTACCTGGATAGGTATGAAAGGCTAGCCTCTACATATGGACTGGAAAAGGAGAAATGGAGTTTAAAGTTATTTCAAGGATTGAGAGGTATTGCATATGATGTGTTCCTGAAACTCCCCAAAGAAGATCAGGAGAATTATGAAATCCTAAAACAAGCCTTACTTATTCGGTATGAAAAGAACTCAGAGGCCTATAGGAAGAAATTTAGAACTTCTAAACCTCTACCTGGAGAAACATATAACCAGTTCGCAGCTAGGCTAGAAACGTATTTGTTGAAATGGAGTAGTTTAGGTAAGTATCAGAAAACCTACGAGGATCTGAAAGAAATGGTTATGTTAGAGCAAGTGAAAGATTCCATGTCTCAAGAAATGAGGAAATTCCTTATGGAACAAGGAGCAGAGAGGCTGGAAGACATTTTGAAATGTGCAGAGAGATACCAAGCAGCTCAAGCTGAATTGGTGGGAACAAAAAGGAAGCAAGTAGAAGGATATAAGCCACCACCGCAGAATACCCAGTTTGACCAGAAGGATCATCCATACAGAAATAAGCCAAGATGTGATAATAAGGACAAGAACCCTCAGACTCAGGAAAAGAAACCCTACAAACAGGGAGATAAGTGGTGCAAAATTTGTAAGATGAGCAACCACAACACTGTAGATTGTAGAAGGAAAACCCCTCATCACGCTGCATGTTTAGCAACAGGGAATAGGACAGATATGATGGAACTGACAGGGAGTCAGAATAGCCTCCGTCATCCCCCTGTGAGTGAGCTCGTAACCGTGAACGGCAATCGAGTCATGTGCTTATATGATACCGGCCTGGATTTCGACTCAGTTGTGAGTTCAACCCTAGTGCACTCTGATCAAATTACCACAGAAACCGTGGAAATACAAGGGGCAACTAAGGGAACAGCAACCATGACACTTCCTATAGCTAGGATCAATGTGAAATCTCGCTACGTGGAAGGAGTGATAACAGCCGCAGTGATAGATGACCCTATATACCCGCTGATATTGGGGTGTAGGTATGTATTTTTGGGTGACCCAGTAAAACCTGTTGTCCTGGCAGCAGTCCAGACCAGGTCGAGCACCAAAAACGAGGAGGAAAATCCTAACAATACTCAGCCAGAGCAGATGAAACAGGCTCAATCAGAAGATGACACATTGAAGCCTTGTTTTGGCAAATTGCCAAAGGCCCATAACCCTCCAGAAAAAGGAGACTTGTATATGAAAAATGGACTACTGTATAGAAAAGCTGGTACAGGACCTCAAGGACATGGACAGCTGGTAGTACCAAAGTCATACAGGGAGAAAGTTATGGAGCTTGCACATGCTATTCCATTTAGTGGACACATGGGAATTGGTGCCACAAGTCAACGGATAGCTTGTCACTATTACTGGCCAGGGATCACGGAAGATATCAAACGATATGTGAAATCTTGTCCAGAGTGTCAACGTGTAGCCCCCAAGCATGGGACTGCACCAGCAACTCTAGGAGAAATGCCAATCATGGGTACTCCATTCGAGAGAGTTGCAGTGGATATTGTTAGACCCCTCACTGGGACTAAGAGAAGGAATAGTTATATCTTAACTCTAGTTGATACATGCTCTATGTGGGGAGAGGCCGTAGCCATGGCATCTATAGATTCTAAGCATGTGGCAGAGGCATTGTTGACCATATTCACCCGGTTAGGCTTCCCACATCAAATATTGACGGACAATGGTTCCCAGTTCAAGGGAAAGCTAACCCAAGAAGTGTTCAGGATTTTTCAAGCCAGACATTATCATTGCTCTCCTTATCACCCACAAGGAAATGGTCAAGTCGAGCGGTTCAATGGTACGCTCATTTCTATTCTCAGGAAGCTGGCAAGTGAAAAACCTGAAACATGGGATGTATACTTACCCGCTGCATTATTCGCATACCGGGAAGTCCCACACAATTCCACAGGAATGGCACCGGCCACATTGTTGTTTGGTCGGCCTATAAAAGGTCCACTGGAAGCATTACTGCGGACTTGGACAGATGAGAAGGCAGAGGAAAGTATCACCTCATCAATTCAGTATGTAAATGAGTTGACCACTCGACTGAAAATGGACTGGAAATTGGCTAATGACAATCTTTGCAGAGCCAGAAAGAAACATACTGAATACTATAACAAGAAAGCAAAGGATAGGGAACTTGCGGTTGGAGAAAAAGTGCTTCTTCTATTGCCCAGCAGTAACAACAAACTGCAGATTGGTTGGCATGATCCATATAACGTGCTAGAGAAAATATCGAGGACTAATTACAAAATTGACAAGAAGGGCAAAGAAAGGGTGTACCATGTTAATCTGTTAAAGAAATATTATGACAGGCCATCGACGGAGGTAGCTCATATGATGACTCTGGCCATCGCAACCGAAATGAAGCATAAACCACTTACCTCAATAGAGTATCCATTAAGACCGACTGAGACATATGAACAAGTCAAAATTAGTACTCAGTTAACTCAGGAACACAGGGGGCAAGTTAAAGAGGTTTTTAAAACACATGCAGATGTGTTAACTGATAAACCAGGATGCACCAACTTATTGACATATGATATGAAGGTCATCGATCTAACACCTATCTGCATGAAGACCTACCTTATACCATATGCCAAGGCACAGGCATTGAAGGAGGAAATTGATTATCTGTTGCAAGAACAAATCATTTCCAAGTCAGAATCACCTTACAGTTCAAGTGTTGTACTGTTGAGAAAACCAAGTGGAGAACACAGACTCTGTATCGATTACCGGAGATTAAATGCGATCACGGAAACCCAAGCTGATCCATTACCGGATACCAATCAGCTGTTCTCGAAGCTAAGTACTGCGAAATATTTCTCTAAGGTCGATTTAAGTAAGGGATATTACCAGATTCCTGTCAAACCCGAGATCCGACACATGCTGGCTTTTAGCACTTCGGATGGTCACTACGAATTTAATGTACTACCATTCGGGTTGAAAAACGCACCAAGCGTATTTTCAAGGATGATGAGGAAATTGCTGGAACCCTTGAACAACTCTAACATCACCAACTTTATGGATGACATTCTCATAGCCACGGAAACATTTGAGGATCATCTACATTCTCTATCAATGTTACTGGGTAGACTCAGAGAGACAGGTTTGACTGCTCGTCCAACAAAGTGTGTAATCGGATGTCAGGAATTAGAATTTTTGATATAGGAGCCGCGGTAGCATAGTGGTTAGTGCACTGGCTTCCTAGCGCAGTGGTCTATGGTTCGATCCCCAGATGAGGCGGAAAATTTTTTAGGCCACAAACGGCTCCTGGGTCGACCCAGCCCCAAATGGGTACCAGAGATACTCTGGGAAGGTTAAGGCGGCCGGCGTGATGCCGACCACATCACCCCTCGTGTGCCGACGGTCAAGATAATATGGGCCTAACACCATATTCCCAATATGCCTCAATGGGCGTGTAACGGGTTCCTTTACCTTTTTTTTTTTACAATTTGTCATGGAAACATGTCTCCTGATCCCAAAAATATAGAAAAGTTAAGGAATGCACCTAGACCACAGATAAAAAAGGATGTGAGGTCGTTCGTATCCTTAGGAGGATTCTATCAAAAGTACATCAAAGACTTCAACACCTTATGTGCACCTTTGACGGATCTGACAAAGAAAGGAAAACATGACACACTAAAGTGGACGGCACAGTGTGAGCATGCATATTCAGAGTTGAAGCATAAACTCACTAGTAGGCCTATTCTGAAGTTACCCGATCTGACGCAAGAGTTTATAGTACGGACTGATACAAGCAATGTAGGAATTGGGGCCGCGCTTTTGCAAAAATCTCAGACCCAGAATGAGGAACTGTTTCCTGTTGCTTATGCCAGCCGCAAGTTGAACGCGGCAGAAAAGAATTACTCTACTATAGAGAGGGAATGTTTAGCATTGGTGTGGGCCATCAATAAGTTTCAACCCTATTTGTATGGCAAGCCATTTGTGGTCCAGTGCGATCATCAACCCCTGTCATTTTTGGCCTCATCACGTCATGCAAATACTCGCTTACTAAGATGGTCATTATTGATTCAGCCATACTCCTTCACTATTGAATATATTCCTGGAAAACAGAATGTGGGCGCAGATTTTCTCAGTCGCCATCCCACAGAGCTTGAGGAGGATAGAAGGAAGGAAAACTAACCTCGGAATGGTCGATTTGCAATTGTCTTGTACCCAATAGTTAAGCTAGATATCATCCAGCTTAAAATATGGGGGAGCTATGTCGCAAAATGGTTTCAAGTCATTGCAAACGGGTTCAGTTAGATTTATAAACCCGTCAACGATCGATTGACCGCTTTCAAAATGGCGGCGTATCAGCGAAATGTGTATCAGACAGAGGAAATCGCCAAGGATAAATAAAAGCAGAAGGGAATCAGTATGAAAAGGATTTTACATTTCAGTACAGGGAAGGATTGTGTATAACTGCATATAAGAAGGAACGGTAGGAAGTTCTCATTTACGGAGATATATGCGTATTTCGGCTGCCCACAGTTACGCTAAAAGCGTGTAACCCACTTCTGTTCTAAATATTAAAATCCACAAATAACAGTTTGGGAATTTACATGGATAGGAAGATAGAGAATTATCAACTGTATAAAACTAGATAAGATGGAACAATATGGGTATTATATATGCCGAGAATGAGAAAGGCAAAATTTCAGTCGACGCACAGATCGGCCGAAATCACTGTTCGGGAAGGATTTTTCAGGCTTAGGTTTAAGCTGTGACGTCGGTACCCTCCGATACGTCCGCGCTATGCGTATATATAGCGTATCGGTAAACTGGAGAGATACACAACGAAAGAGGTTTGAGACAGACTGGAGGCAGAGTTTCGCCACTACCCATGAATTGTGAGCGGATCGCCAGAAACATTGTTCAGTCCAGTATCTGAAGTCTGAGGGTAAGCGAAATTATGATAACTACCGTGTACAATATTTGTTATTTCAGGTTCATATAGAATTCACAAAATAGGCCTGTATAATAGTCATTGATATAATGTATTGTATTTTTATATGATCTAAACATGTGCATTGTGGATGATTGTTGCTTGTACAAAAATTAATCACAAATAGCCCCACAGCCTAATGAATTTATATTTATCATATTGCTTTATCGCTTACGAAGATAAAGGCAGTCCCATGGCAGAGATTGTCATAGGGAAATGAAGTGTTAGAAACTTCTTCGTGGAAGATCCCAGTTTACGAGGTTAAGGTGACTAGTCCCCTTCCTCGCTGCCTTTGCCTTCCCTAGTTCGAGCGCACAACTTTGTACCCATTTACAGCTGGTAAAATGGAGTGTTCCCCAGCCAGGTTTCAATTCCAAAACTATGTAATTGTACTACCGAAGAAAGCAACTTGATCGCGTGGTCACTCTCTTTATTTATGTATTAATTTTGTGTAGATGCTAAGAATAGCATCAGATTTGAATTTGTACTTGATATGATTTGGAAGGATCAAGTTATAGAATATGAAGGGATGTATAGGAGCGGAATAAACCAGATGATGTTTATTACCGATATGTTAATATTAATTCTGTATCATTGAATTGATGTTACTTGCTATGACTGTATAACTTTGACACCTGATGACTGACTTTTCTGACTTATGTGCTAGTCAGTTACACTTAATTGAAATGTTAATATTAATGCTATATCACTGAAATGATGTCCTTACTTACTATGATTGTATAACGGTGACATCTGATGACTGACTGGTCTGACATCTGTGCTAGTCAGCTACAAGTCTAGCCAGATACTAGCCAAGGCTGATATGTTGCAGGTTCCATGAAGTAACTCAAACCAGACTGTCCAGTATCAGAAGCCTGTGTCGTTCATCAGAGGCAATCCCACAAAAGTGCAGGACCCCAAAGAGTGAACTTCAACTGGTCATTGGCATCCCTACTGTTGGGCCTACCAAGTCTGATATCAGCAAAGGACAGTTCAGTGTCAGCAGTATCAAGTTGAACAGATAAGTGTCACTTAGGACACTGACTACCACAATATATGAAACACAGTAAATAGTCAAGTGATGACATTTATCAGAGGACTAAGAACAGTGATATATTTAAAATGAATGCAGTCTAAATAGACAATACTAGGAATTGTGTGACTTAATTTTATATATATATATTTCAATGCTCTTTTCCAACTAGTAGAAATAGAATATTAGTGTAATTATTAAACTATTTTAACTGTACCTGAGGATTTATTCACTTCTTCCATTTGTGGTTTCAGTGAATGTACATTTTACTTATCCCCTAGAGTATAAGTAATCATAGATAGTCACAGGGAGGAGACACCTTAAATCCTGGTACTACTTCTTACCAACTGGGCCAGGGTTTTCAGTCTGACTATTTTTATGATAACAATACACCAGTGCTTATTTCTAAGACTGGGGTATTACTTGTAAGGTCAGAACTCTTTACTGGCATACTCTTACATAAATAAATAATTTTAAATAACCTCCCGCTACAGGGGAGGGGAGGGTCAAAAACAGCCAGAATGTTATGGATGGCCTCTAAAGTGCAGATTTGAGTGCCTCATTCCTAGTTCTTGAGCTAGGAGATGTCACGTGCTAAGAGGAAGTGATGGTACGTGGCAGAAAAATACATTGTTTAGAAGAGCTCGCATGGTTTAAATACGATTACCAAAAGTTAAGTTAAAAATATAACAAAAAATCCTAGATGAAAGAATAAGTGCACTTGAATAAAAAGAAATATAAAACTTTAATTGTTTTCGCCAAGGAGCACTTAAATATCTATGTTGTTGTTTTGTTTTTTCTGATGTCTCGTTTCTTGATAAATTGCAGAAATGTTCATGTTTTCAATCTTTGACTGTATAAAAAGTTCCTAATGAGAAAGTAACCCGCTAAAACATGACAAGAAGTAATTACGTTGTGCTCATTCTGCCGCATGTGCAGATGAGGGCACTAGTTTCCTTGTGATCATTTCATTTCTTCCCTTTCACTGAATCTCTGTAGTCAAACTTATCGTGACTTTTGGTCAATAGTCAGTGAACTGCGAACAAGTTGAAAGGCCTGACTGCTCTTTTAATGAGTGTTCACTTTACCTCTTTTTCCATATTTTCCCGAAAATATGACGGGATTTTTCCGTCTTTCGTAACAGACCGTTTTGACTTAGACAATTGGTAATTTGGGGTATTATGGGGAAATGTAGGGTAAATCTGGACAAAATGGTACAGAGAACACCCCGAGCCAGATATAACAAAAGCACATTACTCCTGACCAGGAAAAGGTCGGGTGATAATTTTCAGCCTTGGAACTGGTCGCTGCACGCTGAAATATTATCTGAGACACATCAGATTGATGTACCATCTATATCGCAAGTACAGGATTGAATGTGGTTATATGAGGACGAACGAAGAAGAAGAAAAAGAAATACATAAACCTCTTAATACTTTGTGCAATACTTAAATGTATCGGCGTGGGCGACATTTGTGTTGTTATGTAATGATACTCGTTTACACTACAAATGTGAGATCATTAGCGTCCTGTGTGGCCGAGAAAGGCTGGATTCCAAATGTGAGGGAAATGTATCATAAATGTATAGTTGTATTGTCTCTGATGGCTAGAAGCCGACTAGTTTGTTACGTGTATGGATAAGATGCAGAAGAATATCCGTGAATAAAGATTTATAAGATGAACGATGTACAGAGTGAAATACGCCTTTTCGTGAAGGGTAGGTACTATGTCACTGGATTGCATATGAAACTTATCTATTGAATTGTATGGATACTGGACACAGTGTAAGGATGTCTCTATATTAAGTTATGGTATCGAGAAAACGAAGTTAGTAATTTATATTAAGAGGACTTGGTAACTGTTGACCCCTAGCAAGTTGACCTAATTGATCATTTTAATACGTGTGTTGATCTTCAGCAATAATTACTTTGACCCACGCAATTGCGGAAGATAAGCACAGATCAGCTCTCTCCCTTAACAAACCGGCTTTCTCTTTATACCATCAAAATTGCAAGAGCTTTTTAATTACAGTCAGCAACTGTAACATTACAAGATAGTTCTTGATTTCGAAACCCCATCGTAAGAGAAATAAAGAGATAACTAATAATACACGCAAACGTGAATTAGACATAGACAGAAATAGGTAAAGATGGCACTGAGAGAATTTTAACAGGCAGCACAAGACAGGAGGACTTGGCTTGATGTTGTGGACAACCTAAGCTTCGTGGGATGCTCAAATGTAATGATCGGTAGTGGCGATAAAAAAAAAAAGCTACATGAGGGAAGATTTACTACTTGTTCCCTAAATGATAGCAAACTGGATCATGGTTTTTTGTTTTTTGTCCGTGATTTTGGTTGTCGGGATTTTGGAACTCGGAATTAGGACTATCAGTATTTTAGAATTTCGGGATTACGGCTGTCGGGATTTTGGAATTCAGTAGGGCTGTCGGGATTCTGACCGACCCCACACGAAATTATCATTGAAACATGTAATAATTTACATTTCTTCTTTCTTCTTCTTTGATCCTTAGCCGCCGACCGTCAAAGCAGTCATTGGCCATCACGCCTAGTGGCGTCTTGTAGGGCAAAAACAAATTGATTCCACTTTGCTCGGTCGGTGGCCATCCTTCGTACAGTGCCCCAACTCTGGTTCATTCTTTGCATCTCAGCCTCCACAGTCCTCCGCCAGGTTGTTTTTGGTCGGCCTCTCTTTCGTTTTCCTTCAGGGGTCCAAAGCATAACTGTTCTTGTGATGGCATCGGGGTCTCTTCTGAGGACATGGCCAACCCAGCTCCAGCGTCTGCCAGCTATGATGGTGTGCATGTCCTCTTGCTTGCCAGGCCAAAGAAGGCTGCCCTTGCCCTATTCATTCCGACGTTGATGTCCCCGCCCGCCCCACCGTCTGGCGTCACCATGCCTCCTAGGTATGTGAAGGTATCTGTCTGTACCAATTGCTGATTCCTTACTGACATGGGCCCAGGGTTGCTCACACTGAGTGTCATGACCTCAGATTTCTTTAAATTGATATTCAAGCCCACCTGCTGGCTACACTTATTAAGTCTATCCGTTTTTTCCTGGATGTGTTGATGTGAATGTGCTAGTAGCGCAATGTCATCTGCATATTCCAGATCTCCCAATGTAGAAAATGTTGTCCATCCCATTCCCCCCTGGACCGCCCTCCGCCGTCCGGCGCACCACCCAGTACACGACTGTCAAAAATAGAGTGGCCGATAAGGGGCATCCCTGTCGTACTCCCGTCTTCACCTCAAAGGTTAGGTTGCTCTGCCCAACACTACACGTAAAGTTGGCATAGAGGCTTTCCATGATTGACATCACGCAGCCCGGAACTCCACAAGCCCTCAGCACCTTCCATAAACTGTCCCTATGTACGCTGTCGAAAGCCCCCTCAAAATCAACAAAATTAATGTAAAGCTGCTCCTGCCACCCCGAGCACTGCTCCACAACGTTCCGGAGAGTGAATACATGATCCACACATCTCCCGTTCTTTCCAAATCCTGCCCGCCCCTTCCTCAGCCCGTGGTCTACTGCCTTTGAAATTCTCTGTATAATTATCCTGCCCAGTATTTCGCTGGGAACCGAGAGAAGAGCAATTCCTCTCCAATTATTGCAGTCCGAAAGATCTCCCCCCCTGGGCAACCCGACAACTATTCCTTTGTTCCACTCTGATGGTGCTTTCCCCGCCCTCCAGACCCGTGCAAACAGTGGTTCCAACAGTTCCGCCGCCAGCTCAGGGTCTGTCCCAAACAGATCTGCATCCAAATCACCATGGCCCGGAGCTTTGCCGCTCTCTAACCCCCCGACCGCTGTGATGATTTCTTCCTTGCGTGGAATGTCTGCATCCACATCCAGATCGTTTTCAGCCTCAGGAACATTCAATTGTGTCTCCGGTGGCTCCTTGTTCAGAGTTTCTCTGAAGTGCTCTGCCCATCTTGTTTCCTGTCCCTCTGCTGTCGTGATGAGATTACCTTGCTTATCTCTTACTAATGTAATATTGTTTGCACCTCGTTTTCCGCTGATGAATTTAGTTATTTTGTAGACTGTGCTTTGTTCATTTCTCAGTGCTGCCTCCTCTTCCTGTCTTGAAAGATCGTCTAGGAAATTCCTTTTGTTGGCTCGGGTTTGGCGTTTAACTTCCTTGTCCAGCTGACTGTACTGTTCGCTATATAGTTGCTTTAACCTGGGGGACTTCGCTTCTGTTTTCTTTCTTTTCATTTCCTTTCTCATCGTTATGGTGTTTAATGTTTCTGGTGTTATCCAGTCTTGCTTCTTCCTTTCCTGGAATCCCAAGCATGATTTGCTGCTTTCTTTGTATATTGTTGAAATGGTGTTGAAATTCTGGTCTATATTATCAGTCAATGTCTTTTCCTGACTTTTGGCAAATTGATATCGTTTCTTTATGTCGGCCGCAAAAGTTTTTCTGCTAAGGGAGTTCTTCAATTTGCTAATTTACATTTGACCTGATTAATTAATTTATTATTGGTAGCTCCTTGTCTATTGTGATCGCCTGTTGGCAGAGTAGTTAGAGAGCTTGCTTCTCGGGGCAAAGTTATCGGGTTCGAAATCTGACAATGTCACACTCCAAATGAGTACTGAGTTAATTAAGCCAAATGCAGTGAGAATGGGAACCAGTCATTCACAACATAAACCTGAGACCTAGTATAGTGTACTCTCGAACACTTCACTCAACTACGGCAAGATCTGTTATGGGACTACCTTAAGTTTTTTCTGTCTGTTGTAACTATTCAAAAAAATTGTCCTCTAACTATTTTACTAAAGTGGCCATGGTTGCGCGGTGGTTAGTGCACTGGCTTCCTAGCTTGGTGGTCCATGGTTTGATCCCCAGCTGTGGTGGGATTTTTTAGACCGCAAACGGCTCTGGGGTCGACCCAGCCTCATGAATTGGGCACCAGAGCAACTCTGGGAAGGTTAAGGCGGCCGGCGTGATGCTGACCACATCACCCTTATTGTGCCGATGGTCAAGAAAATATGGGCCTAACAACATATTCCCAATATGCCTCAATGGGGGTGTAACGGGATCCTTTACCACTTATTTTACTGAGTTCAGCCTAGCGATGTCGGTGGTCCGACTAAATTGAAAACATAAAAACCATGAATTCTTTTTCTTCATCAACGTTAAATATATTTAAGTTTATCTGTTAAACATTTTCAAGATTTAAACAGAATTTAGCTGCATCAAAGCGAAATGCAAGTAATAAATTAGATTAGCAGCAGCAAATGCAAACTTTCTTCGAGAATGAAAAACAAAAACACAAACATACAAATGTAATAACACCTTTTACATTACGAGCAAGTAGACCCGTCAGATTGGCAGAGTCGTTAGAGTGCTGGCCTCTCACGGCACAGGAGCCGGGTGTTGTTGCTAAAAATTTGTCGCAACTTATTCTGACCATGCATTTTGACTATATTCATTTTTTAATGCATGGGAGGGAACTCATGGAATTGTAGTCACTTTTATTTCTACAGTCGTCTAATCTTGATAGCTATCATTAAGAAGTTGTCTTATCTTGATAGCTAGGGTTGCCGATAGCTGTGTGAACGATTTTGAGTCACGACCATATATGGAGCGCTCAGATCGTCAGTTCTTTGAAAACAGTTGGCAATCGCAATGTTTCAAGATTCATTTCCTTTTAAGGTAATGGGTTTTAAGTCGAACATTGTAGAACATTCTTCGTTTCGTAAATTGGCCTGAGTTGTATTCGATTCGCGTTTTCTGCGCATGTCCCTTATTGTGGCGTTGGTAAAACGATTTCCGCCCAGGTCAGTCTGTGCTGAGAAGCTGTGAAGGCGAGACGTAGCTATGTGCTAGTCTTCGCTTAGTTTATTCAGGAAGGAGTCCTCATGATTGTTGTTCCTATCTTGAGATGATATATCTCTGTGTTATTCATAATGCCTGGAGGCATATGTGATTATTCATTTAATTCCTTATGAACAGGTAATTAAATCCCTTTTTTGGCTGAGTAACTTTATCGCCATCTTGTGATGTTGACTTTTGCTTAGAATGCCTTATTCTAATGTCTACGATATGACTAGTTTGCTCAGCTCACGATCCACTTAGACTGTCACGCATCGATTGATGCCTGTCCTACGGACTATTTGCTTCCTGAACTTTGTTGATGGATCTAGGTTTGATACCTTTGCTGTTTGCTGGACAATAGAGGACGATAATGTGGCGCTCAAAAGACATGCCTGTCTTGTTGAGGTCAAATCGAGGAGACCATCTTTAATCTCCTAGTTGATATCTTCTAGCTCTTATGGAAAGGGGAAGTTTACTACCTGACTACATGTACAGCGGGTTTACGATATCCTAAAAGGCAGATGATGCACATTATTTTGATGCTGTCTGCTGTGCCAGTTGAATTGTCTACATATGTAATAATGACTGTTTGATCGTACCTATGATGTACCTGCTTGTTTATGTCTACACACTTCGTCATTGTGGCGTTTATAATAAATTATACAAAACCGTCACTAGCTGTTGCAAGCATCATTGACTTTTCACGTCGTGAGTTAACGTGACGTCCTTGTGTGGATTGCCTTGCTTGTAATGCTCACTGTCTGAATACACATCTACATCCTACACACTTATACCAGACAAAAGACACCATGCTACTACGCTTCATCATCCCTGGTGTCTGAGGGTGGCACACTACTCTGCAAAGGCCAGGATTGTTATACCTTTAGAGAAGCAGATGAAGTACAACATCCTCAACGTTGTGTGGCAAATGGGACATCCTCCACAGAACATTTATCAACACATATATACTTACGCAACATTTGCTACGCTACATTTGGTAGCCATAAGCTGGTTTGATCTGGTACCAGCATACTCGGGGTCCCTTACCCGCTTCATTCAGCACTCTACAACAGTCTACAGACAACATCTACAAGACAACAACAGAAGTGCAGAGTTACGAAATTGCTCGGCGTTGCCCAGGAACTTTTTTGGAATTTTCAACAATTGCTGTTCCAAGTCAAGAAAGTGACATTTCCCAGTTTTGTTACATACGGGAGAATCGATTTGTTGCTGTTCTGCTTTGGAGAAGGCCAAGTTCCATCGCTGACGAGTTCTACACTTCTTGTACACTGCATGTACCGTTTGAAAACTCAAGTCTCAACCATCGTCGTAGCTGTTTTGATGCAAGTACAGATGGCAATCAACGTTGGATCTTTGATCTCAGAATGCTGATTACATCCTGTTTGCTGTACTGACGATTGGAGTTCCATAAGTTAAGTGGCCTGTTTGTTTGTGAACTGTGCCCTTATACTTCTACTGAGTCTTCTGTGTTTCATCTCATTCTTTTGTTTACATGTTATATGTTTATGTGTTATTTGTATATTTATATTTATATGTTTATGTTTCTGCGGGTTTTCGGTTGGGCGGAGTCTCCCTTAGATTATACCACGTCATAGAGGTCATCTATTGTGAGCGTTTTCTGTAGGGTGTGCAATTTCCGATACTGGAATTTGCAAAATGCATTAATGTATTCGTATTGTTGCTAAATCTTTGTATGTTTACAGATGTAATATTTTTTTTTATTTGTTTTACATAGTATTGTACATTGTTTACATGATACATAAATGGGAAGTGCACCTATGATCAAGAGTTGATTGATGATATTTCAAAAAGGTATATACACAAGTTCTTTGATATAAGACTTGTTTCCCACAGAGATTGGGATAATAATATAGTGTTGTGAGTAAACAAGTGCTTCATTTAAGACTTGTTATAATTAAATTTGAAATAAGATAATTAATTATTTCAGGTTGTGGACTCATATTATTACTCATCATGGCTACATTTGAGCACTTTATTGAGCAGGGTAAATTGCTTGGGAAGACTGGTGATAAGTTAGAAGAATTTGCAACTGCTCAATATGATAAAGCAATGGAAGCTGAACAAAAGAAACTGCAAATGCAGGTGGATGAAAAAAGATTCCAAATGGAAATGGAAAAACAAAAAAGAGAAGCAGAAGCAAAAGCTGAAGAGAAAAGACTTGAGGCTGAAAATAAAAGACTTGAAATAGAGGCTGAAAATAAAAGGTTAGAAAAGTAGCTGAAGTTGAAGAAAGGAAGTTACAAAGAGAGTCTGAAGAGAGAAAAGCAAAAATGGAGCATGAAGAAAAACTCTTAGCTTTGGAAGTTGAGAAATTAAGGGTGATGAACATAGGTAATGCTAATGATGCAAATAAGGTCTCAGATAAGACTAATGCAAGCACTTTCAAACTTAACCTACCACCATTCAATGCTTCCATCGACGATATAACATTCTATTTGGACAGATTTGAAACTTCATGTAAAGTACATAACATAGATAAATCATTGCAGGTTTATCATTTGTCCAAAATACTTAGAGGTGATGCTTTGAGTATGTTAAGCATGGTAGATGAGCCTGACAAGAACAACTATGATGTTGTCAGGGCTATATTTTTAAAAAAATACCAACTTGACGAAGACGGCTATCGTCTTCAATTTAAATATATGTTACCAGAAACTGGTGTGCAATTCTCTGAATTTATTTCAAAGACACGTCTTACTTTTTTACGTTGGGTGGAGCTGTCTAAGACAGAAAAAACTTATGAAGGACTTATGGACTTAATACTTAGAGACAAAGTCATGTCTTCTGTTAATGAGTCTTTCCTTGCTTTCCTTCATGAACATAAACCTAAAACAATAAAAGAAATGGAAGATTTCTGTAGCCAATACATAACTGCTCATCCTCACGCAACCATTGGTAACTCTAGAGTAAAAGAAGGTCTGCCAGTTGCTTCGGCAGCACCTTATAGTCAAAACACTAGTAATAGATTCCAACAAAATTTTGATAAGAAAAGTAACCGTAGTTACGGTCAAAATTATGGAAATCAATTTCAGGGTGATTCTTCGTCGAAGAATTGGAGACGAGCTGACAGTCCTCGTTACTTCCAACATAATAATTTTAGGCATTTCAGAAGAGGATATGGTAACAGAGGTTTTTCCTCGCGTAGACCTCAAAACCAAACAAATAGATGTTCACATCAATGTGGACATGATAATAATCATGGAAACTGTAGTTCGAAACATGATAACAGTTATAATAGAGACAATAATAACTACAGAGACAATAACAACAGTGATAACTTCAGAGGTAATAGTAGTCGCGGTAGATCTCAATAAAAAAAAAAGAGATATCAGCAGGCTAACTCGGTTCAACAAGAATCTCAGGGAGCCTGTAATCAGGTTTCTGATAATAAAAACTCTGACGCTGTCACTTGTTCTTCATTTGACTTTGGAAGAGCAAACAAGTGCCCCCAATGCAGTACTTTGTTCGAACCGACTACAATATCGACTTTGAGTTGTGGTCACCCTCTCCCCGCTCTTCCTGCTTCGGTTGCACATGACGGGAGAGGTTCTCTAATCCTACATAAGGGTCTTGTTAATAATACCCGGTCTCACTACTTTTCGATTCCGGATGCACCACTATTGGTGTTAGACAATCGCTTGTAGATCCATCCTGTGCGACAGGAAGGGTTATCAAATGTGTCACATTTGGCGGCACTCTAGAGAAATATCCTACTGCTATAATTCACATTGCCACTCCTTTCTTTACGGGAGATGTGCATGCCTGTCTCTTACCTAATCCAATTGCGGACCTTATTATTGGTCGTATCCACGGAGTTAGGGAATGTACCCCACAGCAGATTGCTGCTTGGGAAGATGATAATATGCAAGCTACCAATGCAGTGGTTACAAGAGCACAAGCTCTACAAACACCGCAAACTTCGTTGAATAATGATAATGAAGTTCATAGCCAAGATAGTACCTTGGTTATTTCTCGTGACTCGTTCATAAAATTACAAGAAGAAGATCCTACGCTAAAGAAATTCTTCATTCTTGCGAAGAAAGGTGATCCAAATAAGGATACACAAAGAAAATCTTGGATAGAAATGAAAAACGGCGTACTTGTACGTATGGTACAAGACTCGGCTACGTCAGCACATTCGCAAATTCTTGTTCCCAAGAGTATGAGAGTGCAAATATTGCAGCATGCTCATGACTCGCAATGTGCTGGACACATGGGATTTTCCCGTACAAAGTCGAGAGTCCTTGCGGCTTTCTTTTGGCCCTTTGTTAACAAGGACATCCGTATATACTGCCGATCATGTCAGGTATGTCAGGAGGTCAAATCTAGAGGACCACGACATGCTGCGCCTATCCAGGCTGCTGACATCCCTATTCGGCCATTCCAGAAAATGGCCATAGATATTATTGGCCCTTTTAAGATAAAGTCGGCCAGAGGACATCAGTTTATTCTTACATGTGTCGATATGTGCACACGTTGGCCAGAGGCTATCCCTCTAAAGAGCATATCTACTACAGATATCGCAGATGCTCTTTGGCTGATATTTTTCTCGCTTGGGGTTCCCCAGAGAAATACTGTCAGACCATGGAACTCAACTCATATCTGATACTATGTCTCAAGTAATGTCTACCTTACACATTAAAAGATCTCTCAGTAGCATCTATCATCCTATGTCTAATGGGTTAGTTGAGCGTCTGAATAGAACGCTCAAGACTTTACTTGGTAAGATAACTGAAGACCATCCTCAAGATTGGGACAGGGTTTTACCTGCGGCTTTCTTTGCCTATAGAGAGGTCCCAAATGAGCACACAGGATTTTCTCCCTTTGAACTTGTCTTTGGCGCGCGTCCGCGCGGCCCTATGTCTTTATTACACGATCTCATCACTGCCGATGATATTAGTGATGACACTCAATCTTCATATGAGTATGTCATTGCTCTGAGGCAAAAGATCATTGAGGCATGCAAACTAGCGACTGCTTCGTCAGAAATTGCTAAAGAAAAAGCAAGGCAGTTTGCTAACAAGAACAGATGTCTACGACAACTTTGTCCAGGTGACAAAGCATTCGTCCTACTCCCCAGTAGGGAAAATAGACTTCTGATTGCATGGAAAGGTCCATATGCAATAGTCTCACGAATTTCCGATGTTGACTATGTGGTCGATATAGATGGAAAGCATAAGACTTTCCATATCAACATGCTGACGGAATTTCATGAGCGTCCAGACTATTTGCTGCCTATTTTTCAGGCAACGGACGAATATTCGGTCCCTCATGGTCATTACTCATCCCTGTCTGTCATACAGGATGAGGAATCTGTTTTTTTCTGATGTCGATCTCCCTCTTCCAGTGGTTCCACTACATTCTATGGAATCTTGGAAAGATGTGTCCATTTCTCCTAATCTTTCTGTTGATGAACATCGTCAAGTCTCGTCGATGTTACAGACATTTAAGGATGTTCTAACCGACATCCCTGGTCACACGAATGTCATAGAACATGACATAATTCTTACCGACAGTAATCCTATTAGGGTTAGGCCGTATCCTATCCCTATACACTTTCAGTCACAAGTGGAAAAGGAATTGGATGAAATGATCCAATTAAACATAATTGAACCATCGACTTCTCCATATTCTTCTTCCATGGTTATTGTTCGGAAGAAAGATAAGAACATACGAATTTGCGTTGATTATCGCAAATTAAATCAAGTCACAAAGTTCGATGCTGAACCTATGCCTTTACTAGAGGATCTACTTAGTAGACTTTCTAATTCTAGATTCTTCACTAAACTTGACTTGTCAAAAGGTTATTGGCAAGTGCTTTTAGCAGATCATGCCAAACCTCTGACTGCTTTCTCTACACCTAGGGGTTTATTTCAATGGAATGTAATGCCTTTCGGTCTTATGAACGCCCCTGCTACTTTCGTTCGCATGATGCGTCGAATTCTTTCTCATCGTTCAGATGTCATCGCTTACTTAGATGATATCTGTCTCTTCAGTGATTCTTGGGAAGATCACTATCTGGGTTTATATGACCTACTGTCTACTCTGCGTGAGTATAATCTGACAGCAAAACCTTCTAAAGCTTATATTGGTTTTGGTGAAATTTCTTTCTTGGGTCATCGTGTTGGTCATGGTCTCTTGAAGACAGAAGACCACAATACTTCGAAAATACTGAACATCTCTGTACCTAAAACGAAGAAACAAGTCCGGAGTCTCTTGGGGTTAATCCAATTCTATGGGAGATTTATTCCGAATCTATCTTCGATAATGGCACCTCTGTCAACGTTGTTGAAGAAAGGGTCACCTAATCTGATTCGTTGGTCTCAGGAATGTCAATCTTCCTTAGACCAGATTAAAAGTATATTTTCTTCTCCTCCCATCCTAAGATTACCTACTCTTGATAGAACTTTTGTTCTTCGAAGTGATGCTTCATCCACTGGGATCGGAGCAGCACTTATGCAGGAATATGCTGAAACTCTGCATCCTGTCATGTACATTTCTAGAAAACTAAATGCGGCAGAGAGGAACTACTCGGTTTTAGACCGTGAATTGTTAGCTATGGTTTGGTCTATTCTCAAACTACAAAGATTCCTCCTGGGCGCACATTTCATTCTAGAAACTGATCAGAAAGCTCTTACAGCTATTCAGACTAAGAACTTGAAGAGTTCGAGATCCACTCGATATGCTATTGCTCTTCAACCTTTTCACTTCACGGTACGAGCTATCCGTGGGTCGGATAATGTGATGGCTGACATTCTGTCTAGATGCCCACATGATTCCAACTAATACTTCTGTTCTATTTCTAGATATACGACAGAGCCATAACACACCTATATTACTACAATACATTAGCACATCTGTCCTCACTTTAGGTGAACACATACTATTGTGCTTTGTTATCATCTTCTTCTGTTCCCATCTTTAATATAAGAAGAAGACTGAGTAGTTAATATAAGGGCCGAAAGTTCCAAAGGCCACAATTATTAATAATAATGTATTGTATAGTATGAAACTTAATGGCTATTAAATAGAATTATATTGTTTGTTTTTTTCTCAGCACGTTATTGTTGATCTGAGAAGCTACCTTTCTATTGTCAAACATGGAGAGTTCCACATTGTACAGTTTCTTTGGAACGACAGGAGATATGTCCTGGATCTTCATTTATATTTAATTTCATTGTGTAATGGTAATATTAAACATTTAGATAATGTAATATTTAACATTCAATATCAGATGTGTACATCCATTCTAAGCGGTATTAGATTATGACACTGCTATTTGATTATAATGATATGAACTTGCATATTTATATTGTATTTTCATGCAAGCGTAGTGTGTGTTGGTGGCACCTCCCCGATATATTTTTTAAATCAGATTTTTTATCTGTTGAGAAATATTCTCACCGGACACTTTATGTGTCAATTTAGCCTCATATTAGGCAGTGCAATTACTTATCCCCGCATAATTCGTGCGTTATTAAACCGTTTTTTGGTTTTACTCTTGGATATTTAAAAAAAAAAAAAAAAATGTTGCACATTTTTTTTTATCGGGAGGTGGCGGTAATGTTGCTGCTAAAAATTTGTCGCAACTTATTCTGACCATGCATTTTGACTATATTCATTTTTTAATGCATGGGAGGGAACTCATGGAATTGTAGTCACTTTTATTTCTACAGTCGTCTAATCTTGATAGCTATCATTAAGAAGTTGTCTTATCTTGATAGCTAGGGTTGCCGATAGCTGTGTGAACTATTTTGAGTCACGACCATATATGGAGCGCTCAGATCGTCAGTTCTTTGAAAACAGTTGGCAATCGCAATGTTTCAAGATTCATTTCCTTTTAAGGTAATGGGTCTTAAGTCGAACATTGTAGAACATTCTTCGTTTCGTAAATTGGCCTGAGTTGTATTCGATTCGCGTTTTCTGCGCATGTCCCTTTTTGTGGCGTTGGTAAAACGATTTCCGCCCAGGTCAGTTTGTGCTGAGAAGCTGTGAAGGCGAGACGTAGCTATGTGCTAGTCTTCGCTTAGTTTATTCAGGAAGGAGTCCTCATGATTGTTGTTCCTATCTTGAGATGATATATCTCTGTGTTATTCCTAATGCCTGGAGGCATATGTGATTATTCATTTAATTCCTTATGAACAGGTAATTAAATCCCTTTTTTGGCTGAGTAACTTTATCGCCATCTTGTGATGTTGACTTTTGCTTAGCCTGCCTTATTCTAAAGTCTACGATATGACTAGTTTGCTCAGCTCACGATCCACTTAGATTGTCACGCATCGATTGATTCCTGTCCTACGGACTATTTGCTTCCTGAACTTTGTTGATGGATCTAGGTTTGATACCTTTGCTGTTTGCTGGACAATAGAGGACGATAATGTGGCGCTCAAAAGACATGCCTGTCTTGTTGAGGTCAAATCGAGGAGACCATCTTTATTCTCCTAGTTGATATCTTCTAGCTCTTATGGAAAGGGGAAGTTTACTACCTGACTACATGTACAACGGGTTTGCGATATCCTAAAAGGCAGATGATGCACATTATTTTGATGCTGTCTGCTGTGCCAGTTGAATTGTCTACATATGTAATAATGACTGTTTGATCGTACCTATGATGTACCTGCTTGTTTATGTCTACACACTTCGTCATTGTGGCGTTTATAATAAATTATACAAAACCGTCACTAGCTGTTGCAAGCATCATTGACTTTTCACGTCGTGAGTTAACGTGACGTCCTTGTGTGGATTGCCTTGCTTGTAATGCTCACTGTCTGAATACACATCTACATCCTACACACTTATACCAGACAAAAGACACCATGCTACTATGCCTCATCATCCCTGGTGTCTGAGGGTGGCACACTACTCTGCAAAGGCCAGGATTGTTATACCTTTAGAGAAGCAGATGAAGTACAACACCCTCAACGTTGTGTGGCAAATGTGACATCCTCCACAGAACATTTATCAACACATATATACTTACGCAACATTTGCCACGCAACAAGGTAGCGTCGCGCTCCAGGCTACCCATATTTAAATGGGTACTTGCCTCTGCTCTTGAGTAAAGGAAGGAAAGGGCCGCGAGGAAGGGAACTTCTCGCCCCAATTCTCGTTGCTGGACCTAGTACAGTGAAGTCTCTAACAGTTCCCACCTCTACGGCAGTATTTACTAAGATTTGTTTACCTTCACCAGAAATATCCATCCAAAGAATGGGGGGGGGGGGGGGGGGGAACTAAAATCTTAACATATCAGTATCTTCAGCACATTGAGAAAACTGGGGACCTTGCTATGAACTTATTTTATGATTCTGAACAAAGTTCTTTAAAAGGTTTGTTGTAACAAATTTAATTTTGCCTACAATTGCATCCCCCTATCATGGGACTGTTTAGACCTTACTTCTTGCCTAAGAAGAGTGTGAGTTTTTTTTTTTTTATTTTTAATCTAGGCCCTACAACAGCGCATTACGTTTCTGTGTGATCTATAACTGAACTTCATTAATTCTGTTCAGGATCAAATAATTACTCTTACATTTTTTTATATTACATAATAAGAAATTATACAAGACGCTCGCGTTGGACAGAACACCCACTGGGGGAAACTTGCTAATGCCATAAGAAATTAATATCAAAATACCTGGAAATATACCAGGTTTAAATTGAAAATTAAAGTAATTATTGCTGTTTGAACAGTTTTATTTTTTCTCCTCTTAAAAATGAGGAGAGCTCCAATTAGGTCATACACAAAGATGGAATCAACGTAAGTAGATATTATGGTAACCTAACTAAGCTCAGACATTACTTGTGCTGTAGCGTCTGATTGACAATGATTGGAGCGCTGGTCTCTAGCAGCAAAGGTGCCAGGTTTGAATCAAGGTATCGACGCGCTCTAATCTACCCAGCTGTAAATGGGTACCTGACTCTGCTTTTTTATTTAGGGAAGACAGCGAGGAATGGAACTGGTCACCCCACCTCTCAATGCTGGACCTAGAAGTCTCTAACACTTCACTCCCCTAGGGCAGTATCTGCTGTGGGACTACCTTGACCTTCTACCGTCCAGGGTAAGACAGAGAAAAACCGAAGGACCACAAGGAGAACAAAAATGGGGACAGATATGACAGGAAAGAAAAGACGACATTGAAAGACTTGTGATAACAGAACATGAAGACTTGTGATAACAGAACATGAAGACTTGTGATAACAGAACATGAAGACTTGTGATAACAGAACATGAAGACTTGTGATAACAGAACATGAAGACTTGTGATAACAGAACATGAAAACTTGTGATAACAGAACATGAGGACTTGTGATAACAGAACATGAGGACTTGTGATAACAGAACATGAAAACTTGTGATAACAGAACATGAGGACTTGTGATAACCGAACATGAAGACTTGTGATAACAGAACATGAAAACTTGTGATAACAGAACATGAGGACTTGTGATAACAGAACATGAAGACTTGTGATAACAGAACATGAAAACTTGTGATAACAGTGTCGTGAAACATTCTAAATCCACATATATAAATTAAAAGGTAAATGTAAAGCCTAACAAATAAATTCAATAAAAGAAAAGAGAAATGGTAAAAGTACAGTGCTGTCACAATGGCGTACAAAAATTCCCCTTGTTTTCTACTTCGTCTGCAAATTGTAACGTTTCCACGTTGATAGTAAAGCCTATAGCAGCATACACGCATTTCCACAACACAATAAAACGTGTACTGCATTTCTAAGAAAACCTTGAGATACGCAAGCTGATTAATGACCTAAATTAATACTAACATTAATTACACTACGTTAACATAAACGGAAAGACAGATGAACTTAGGATAGAGAGAGAGGGAGGGCTGAAAGCAGGAACGCATGCGACACGAACACGCGTCTCGCGATACAAAATTAATACCCTCCCCGCGCGAAAGGCCAGAAGCACTAACTTTTTTTCAAATAGACCATGATAAAAAACACTACAACTACGAGAGTTAGGTTTAAAAACCTGAAAAACTCTTATTAGGAAACATGACATTATACTGGTTTACGTCTGAAATCCTGACAGAACAGTTAAAAAGGATGCGGACAGTGGAAGTTAAAAATAAACAACTGAGATCGATAAAAGACAAGAATTTTAAATGGGCCATTTGTTCTCATGATAATCATATAAATGGGTACCTTAAGACTAGTGGACTTGGAATATATAATAAATTATCAAACTGGTCCATTAGATACTAAAATATTGGTATAAAACATAGGGAAACTGGCATGATCTGGTCATATCTGTTAGATAAAATGGCATGATGTTTTTGAAAACACGTAGAGGAACGAAAGCTGAAATAGTACGGGGTAAATGATTGGCTAGAATTTAAAGCAAGCCGAGGTGTGATTGGCTAAAATATCTATACGAATCTAGTTGTTGATAGTAACGCGTAGTAAATTGGATAATTTTTTTTTTAAATTCATTCAAAATATAGTTAGGCGTTGAGCGATTGGTCGAAGCATTTGAATTGAACGAAATAGTACGCTGCTCGTTGCCAGTTTCAAAAGATTTTCATAAGAGCAGGAGCGATGTCAGACTTGTGCTGTGGTTTATAAATTATATCAACCGAAAGCAGTCTGAAACAGTGGGCAAATCTAGATATGTGCCATTCTCTAGTGCCTTATTCGTCGTAACCTGTGATATTTCCTTTCTATGTGGTAAGATTGATTTTATTGACTTTTTTAATTTGAAAAATTGGTTGTGTATAAGAAAAGGCCATGACAAAAGGTTGTAACTAAATGGTTCCATGGCAGGCTTGGGCATGGCCTAGTTGTTGATGTATTATACCATGGACCATTTGAGAAAGTGAGAACTATCAATATATATATATGATGATCATGCTGAAACATTACACCTATCTTATTGCATGGTGAAGTATGGCTGGAATGACAGGTGTTGTCTCCATAAGGGAAAAATGAAAAAGAAAACTGGTACTATTGGTTCCATCACATGAAAGTGGAGAAGCTTGGTTGTCAGAATGAGCTGACCATGTTCTTTTTATTACATGCATGTTTACAGGTAAAATTGAAGGAATTAGTTTGATATTAAGACAGGATCATACTTGCTTTGACAGGGGTTTCCTGCTGGTACTTGGCTGATGCTGTCAGAAATATTCAGCACTAGATCAAGTCATCTCTGACAACAGCTGTTAAGAGAGAGATAGTAGACCAGAGGGCCTGAAGCGTGTGGCCAAATAGACTGCAATCATTATGAATCCCAGGCACAGATAAGTGATATATCTGGCCTGGAGCAACTTATCATTACTGCATATTTTCTAGGACAATCTCCTCAAGTGAATAAACTTTTCCTCCAAAACTAAAAACAGTACAACAGAGTCCATAAGAGTGATAAAGAGAACAATTGGGATGATGTATATCCCTTACCAGCTTCAAGGAACAAGTAATTAGATAGAGAAAAAAAATACCCAGTTGAAGATTGATTTCATGCATTATGGACACATGGTCTATTGCTTGTAAATAATTGCATATACATATTTGTAAATATATAAGATTCCATCAAACTGATTATCAATGACTAAAGTCCTGGCCAAAAGAACATTTAGGCTCAGGACCAATAAAGTTTAACAGAAAATTTTTCATTTTAAAACTTAACCGCTGGAGTTAGTTGATTTTATCTTAGAAGTTAATATTTGTTGGTATATGTTTTGTATTGAGGTTATTCCACACACTCACTTTGCATTACCCTAGACACTTAACCAAGCCAACATTCATATTGATTAAGAATTAGTCTGATTGAGATATAAATGTGGCAGCAAGTAAGGTCATCTGAATTACACACCAAACCTATTAACTTCAGATACCTTCACAGCTGATCTCAGTCAGTACACTAAGTACTTTATACTATATTTAAGTCCCAACTCACCACATTAATTGGTAGGCTTGTCCGGAATTTGTAGTTGATATACATAGGAATCTCATACAGCATATATTAACTAACTCCAGGAATAAAAATTAGCAGTAGGATATAAATTCAAGATTGTATTACTGGTCTTAATTGAGGTTAGGAACATCACTAAGAGAGTATCAATAAGTAAGAGGAGATTTTGCAGTGATAGGTTGTTCCACCAGTAATAATTAGTTAATAATTACTTTAATTAAAGTAGAATTGTCTTAGAACCTTAGTAGATCTACTTGAGTTAGAATGGCTGACTTGGCCAAATTTAGATCTGCCGCTGTACAGACTGCTAGAGAGTTAGGAATGGACGGGCAAGTTATGATTTCCTATGTCACTACGGAATGTGACAAATATATTGAACGGGAAGAAAGAAGATTAGAAAAAGAGGCCGAAAGAAAGTTAGAGGCTGAGACTAAGAGGCTGCAGATTGAGGCTGAGGCTGAGACTAAGAGGCTGCAGATTGAGGCTGAGGCTAAGAAATTGGAGGCAGAAAGAGAGGAAAAAAGACTGACTGCCGAAAGAGAAGAAAAAAAGGCAGAAAGGGAAGCAGAAAAGGAGGAGAAGAGATTACAAAGGGAACATGAGTTACGACTAAGGGAGTTTGAGTTTCAAGGCCATGCTCCTGAAAATGGTGCCAGTCCCTTTACCTCCGATGCTACTGCTAGTCAGGGAGCCTCAACCTCAGCTATGAATTTTCATTTAGATCATTTTGTTGAGAAAGACGATGATATTGAGAGCTATCTAAATAGATATGAACTATTAGCTACCACGTATGGGTTAGAGAGAGAAAGGTGGAGCTTAAAGTTATCTCAAGGTCTTCGTGGGGCAGCTTATGAAGTTTTTGCCAAAATGAGCAGAGGTGATCAAGAAAATTATGACATGTTAAAGCAGGCTCTTTTGTTAAGATATGAAAAGAACGCAGAATTTTATAGGAAAAAAGTTAGGAATGCTAAACTACTGTCAGGTGAAACCTATCACCAGTTCTCTGCACGGTTAGAGACATACTTGGAGAAATGGACTTCTCTGGGGAAAACCCAAGATCTTAAGGAAATGGTCCTTATAGAACAACTAAGAGAGTCCATGGCTCCAGACCTGAGAAAGTTTCTCATGGAACAAGGTGCAGAGAGGCTGGGTGAGTTACTAAATGTTGCTGAAAGGTATCAGGCAGCTCAGGCAGAGGTATCACGTAACAAAAGGAAACAGGTAGATAATTTTAAGGCACCACAGAACTTTAATAAATTTGATCCTAGAGATCATAACAAAGGTAAGCACCAGTTTGATTGGCCACGGTATGACAATAAAAATAAAACCCCACAATTCGATGAAAGGAAATATGATGAAAGAAAATCTTTCAACCAAGGAAAGAGATGGTGTAAAAATTGTAAGATGAACAATCATGACACTGACCGTTGCAGAAGGAACCCTATAGTTATGGCCAACCTTCAGGTCAGGTCGACCTCAAGAAAGGAGGAGGATATCCTGATAGATACCACTCCAGAAGAGATGAGGAAGGCACAGGCTGGGGATAAGACCCTCAAGCCTTGTTTCAGTAAATTGTCAACTTGTCATACAACTCCAGGCAAGGGAGATTTTTACATGAAAAACCAGTTGGTTTATAGGAAGGCCGAAACTAGATCCAATGGTCACGGACAGTTGGTTCTTCCAAAGAGATATAGGGCAGACTTAATAAGGAGCCTACATGTGAAACAAGATCGGGACCATGAGAAGATTGGTACCATCATCCAAAAGGTGGCTTACAATTATTATTGGCCCAAGGCAAGGTGGGACATTGAGAATTTTGTAGAAAGGTGTAGCATAGCACATGAGGGAACACCCACAAGTGGGAACATTGATCAGGACCTGGACACGCCATGGGGCAAACGTAGGCCTGAAAATAAGAAGAGAAATAAATTTGATAAAGTGGACCAAATGGAATGGGAAGCCCCTTTTCACGGACAAGCTTCACTTAACTGTTTTACAATGGCCACTATGCAGAGAGTGCAAAAAGATGTCTTACCCCAGGATAAGCCGAAAATCCCTCAATCGGACTTAAACAAACTGGAGGAAGAGGATGTAGAGAGGAAATCTCTCATCCAGAATTCTAAGTGGGGAGAAAGCCCCAAGAAAAGAATTGGTAGCGGTCGTTTTGTGCATGATAATTCTGGGAAGAAAAATCATCACTATAGCGCTTCGAGTGGAAGAGACCATACCGGTGCATGGACAAATAGGTCCACAAAATTAAAGGTCCATATGTAGCGCTGTTAAGAACGTGGACTGATGAAAAGGCAGAGGAAAATATTACATCCTCATACCAGTATGTGAATGAGCTGACCACTCGTTTAAAAACTGGCTGGAAACTTGCCAATGAAAATTTGAGACAAGCCAGGAAGAAACATGCTGCCTATTTCAACAGGAAGGCTAAAGACAGAGATTTGGCTGTGGGAGAGAAGGTACTGCTTCTTCTACCCGGTAGTCAAAATAAGTTACAAATTGGATGGCAAGGTCCATATACAGTTCTAGAGAAGGTTCTAGAACCAATTATAAGATAGATAAGAAGGGGAAAAGAAATCTATCATGTGAATCTCCTGAAGAAATATTTGGAAAGAGAACATCAGGAAGAGACACACTTGTTGACCTTGTCCATTGCCATGGAGATGAAAAAGGAACCACTTTCATCATTTGAATATCCATTACACCCCTGTGAGACAGCGGCACAGGTGAAAATCAGTACACATTTAACGAAAAATCAGAAAGAGAGAGTGCAACAGGTTCTAGATAATCATACAGAGGTGTTAACGGACAGACCGGGGCATACAAACTTATTGGAATATGATATGAAACTGATAGACCCCACACCTGTCTGTATGAAACCCTATTCGATTCCTTTTGCTAAGAAGAAAGCTTTGAAGGAAGAGGTAGACTATTTGTTGAAGGAAGGAATTATTTCACACAGTGAATCTTCGTATAGTTCCAGTGTTGTGCTCTTAAGGAAACCCTCTGGAGAACATAGACTCTGTATAGATTACAGGAGACTGAATGCTATCACAGAAGGACAGGTGGATCCATTGCCGGATACAAATCAGTTGTTTGCCAGGCTAAATAAAGCTAAATATTTCTCAAAAGTGGATCTGAGTAAAGGATACTATCAGATTCCAGTAAAGCCTGAGGTTAGACCATACCTAGCTTTTAGTACCTCAGAGGGACACTATGAGTTTAACAGATTGCCATTTGGATTGAAGAATGCCCCTAGTGTCTTCTCTAGAATGATGAGAAAATTATTGGACCTTCTGAATAATCCATGCATCACAAATTTCATGGATGATATCCATATAGCAACAGAAACATTTGAGGAACACATTGACTCTCTGAATATGCTGTTTAATCGACTTAGAGAAGCGAATTTAACAGCCCGACCAACCAAATGTTGCGTTGGATGTAAAGAATTAGAATTCTTGGGACACACAGTCCATCAGGGAAACATGACCCCTGACCCCAAGAATTTAGAGAAACTAAAGAAAGCCCCGAGACCACAAACCAAGAAAGACGTGAGATCCTTTGTCTCATTATGTGGTTTCTACCAAAAGTATATCAAAAACTTTAATTCCATATGTGCACCGTTAACTGATTTGACACGTAAAGGAAATCCAGATCGAATTACATGGACACCACAATGTGAATTGGCTTACCAGGAATTGAAAGAAAAGCTTACAAGCAAACCTATTTTGAAACTACCTGACTTAAGTCAAGAATTTATTGTAAGGACGGATGCCAGTAATATTGGGTTAGGTGCGACACTGCTACAGAAATCAGATGCATTGGATGGGGAATTAAGCCCAGTGGCACATGCTAGCAGAAAATTGAATAAAGCTGAAACCAACTACTCAACTAGCGAAAAAGAATGTCTTGCAGTAGTATGGTCGATAAAGAAATTCAATATTTATCTGTATGGGAAGGCATTCAAGTTGCAAACGGATCACAAACCCTTGTCGTTTCTAGCGCAGGCTAGACATGAAAATTCTAGATTACTCCGTTGGTCATTACTGATGCAGCCATTTGAGTTTAGCATAGAGTATATATCTGGAAAAACAAATCTGGGAGCGGATTTTTTAAGCCGCCATCCGTGTGATGAGAATCACCGTAAGCCCCAGAAATAACAATAAATTTCTCTATGTGTATATAGAATTATAGACTGACATATAACGTCTGTTTTAAGAGGGGAGAATTTGTCGTGAAACATTCTAAATCCACATATATAAATTAAAAGGTAAATGTAAAGCCTAACAAATAAATTCAATAAAAGAAAAGAGAAATGGTAAAAGTACAGTGCTGTCACAATGGCGTACAAAAATTCCCCTTGTTTTCTACTTCGTCTGCAAATTGTAACGTTTCCACGTTGATAGTAAAGCCTATAGCAGCATATACGCGTTTCCACAACACAATAAAACGTGTACTGCATTTCTAAGAAAACCTTGAGATACGCAAGCTGATTAATGACCTAAATTAATACTAACATTAATTACACTACGTTAACATAAACGGAAAGACAGATGAACTTAGGATAGAGAGAGAGGGAGGGCTGAAAGCGGGAACGCATGCGACACGAACACGCGTCTCGCGATACAAAATTAATACCCTCCCCGCGCGAAAGGCCAGAAGCACTAACTTTTTTTCAAATAGACCGTGATAAAAAACACTACAACTACGAGAGTTAGGTTTAAAAACCTGAAAAACGCTTATTAGGAAACATGACATTATACTGGTTTACGTCTGAAATCCTGACAGAACAGTTAAAACGGATGCGGACAGTGGAAGTTAAAAATAAACAACTGAGATCGATAAAAGACAAGAATTTTAAATGGGCCATTTGTTCTCATGATAATCATATAATTGGGTACCTTAAGACTAGTGGACTTGGAATATATAATAAATTATCAAACTGGTCCATTAGATACTAAAATATTGGTATAAAACATAGGGAAACTGGCATGGTCTGGTCATATCTGTTAGATAAAATTGCATGATGCTTTTGAAAACACGTACAGGAACGAAAGCTGAAATAGTACGGAGTAAAAGATTGGCTAGAATTTAAAGCAAGCCGAGGTGTGATTGGCTAAAATATCTATACGAATCTAGTTGTTGATAGTAACGCGTAGTAAATGGGATAATTTTTTTTAATTCATTCAAAATATAGTTAGGCTTTGAGCGATTGGTCGAAGCATTTGAATTGAACGAAATAGTACGCTGCTCGTTGCCAGTTTCAAAAGATTTTCATAAGAGCAGGAGCGATGTCAGACTTGTGCTGTGGTTTATAAATTATATCGACCGAAAGCAGTCTGAAACAGTGGGCAAATCTAGATATGTGCCATTCTCTAGTGCCTTATTCGTCGTAACCTGTGTTATTTCCTTTCTATGTGGTAAGATTGATTTTATTGACTTTTTTAATTAGAAAAATTGGTTGTGTATAAGAAAAGGCCATGACAAAAGGTTGTAACTAAATGGTTCCATGGCAGGCTTGGGCATGGCCTAGTTGTTGATGTATTATACCATGGACCATTTGAGAAAGTGAGAACTATCAATATATATATATATGATGATCTTGCTGAAACATTACACCTATCTTATTGCATGGTGAAGTATGGCTGGAATGACAGGTGTTGTCTCTGTAGTGGATTTGATGGTACTGTGTGGTTGTGATATTACGTAGTGTGATGCGTGAGGTCAGCTGTGAAGGCTCCTGAGATAAATGTAGCTGTGAATTTACAGAAGGCCCTTCTTGCTACCACTTACGACCTCACACATATCTTTTTTACTAATGAATGTGGCTACGTTAAAAATCTAGGGTACTGATATGTAATGTGTTGTGGTAGATTACATACACACACACACAGATATTTAATAAGTCTAATAATATTAATAAAATTTATAACACACTGAACAAACTCAAGCTGTTTAAATTTTTGATATTAAATTTTCTTTAAGTTTATTTGTTCTGAACCAAGGTTTTATTTTGGTCAGAACATATGAAAAATTTTGAAATTATGAATGAAATGCATGAATATATGTCATAATAAAATAGAAAATGTGTACATATGTATTTCAAATGACTGGTTAATAGTAATTATCTTAAGATAGTCCCAGGAGAACTTATTTCTAGATATGCTGTTGGGGTGATATCATCACTCCCTGTCTATGACTACCAAACATTGTCCCTTCACTGATGGGAGTAATACAAGTTTTATTTCCCAAAATTTTTGTGGGTTCTAGTGATGGTAATATAGTTGGTGTGTTAGTTAGTAAATAAGTTGGTGAAGGTCCAGCAGGCCAGACGCTCACGTATCTTGACTGAGTAGTTCTGGTGCTGGAATCTGGTGGCCCCACCTCTCCGTGCTTGGGGGCAATATAAGGCTGCTCTGACAAAATACTAGACTGCACTGGTCCACACTTGTATTTATTACCACAGCATTTGACACCACTTTGGTGCCAAACAGAAACTCACACTTCTGCAACAAAAGTATTGGGTCATGTGTCAGAACTCTACCTCCTGAGCCACTTCTACACACAACACTACACAACAACACCACATAGACGGGGTCAGATCTCTCTGACCATACAGCACATCTTACCAAGTTGGTTTCACGTAGTACTAGTTCCCCAAGACTACATATTCTGAAATATGTTCATTAACTTCCTGCTATTGAATAAGATAGGTGATATGTTCCACTGATCTCAACACTTGATCCGCCCTTCATAATCCTTGCTGGCGTTTATGTATTTTGTTTGTCTCTAGACCCTGAACTTGGGCTGGGGATCTAGAGCGAATCCTTACTTGTTGTAAGGGATAGATTTTGATATGGCAGTATCAAATCACTCGAAACATTAAACAATATTAAAATATACAAAGAAATGCTTTCAGTCTTACCAGAATTATGAATAGAGAACACAGTTATATTCTAGCAAAACTCAGCTGAGCTGCTGGCTCTAGTATGGCGTCCCTCTAAATATTGCAATTAGCTTCTGGGAACTACACCACTGAAGAATTACTGTGTCTACTACGGACAATTTATGGTGAAGGGCAAAAATGCGCGTCTGTGCGGAGATAATATGATTATCTGTGGCCAATCACCGACTTTCCCCCTTTCAAATTTCAAACCTCCTACCAAAAGTCAATTCAGTCATACCTCAGTCAAGTATGTATTATTGTCTGTTGGTCCGTCTGTCTCTACTTGCTTTTTGATAAAAACACGCTTGGCTCTACATGCCTTTCTACACGAATCGGTCTCTAGAGTTATTTTTAGCCACAATTTTCCACTATTTCCCCATCTCTTTCATTCCAACTAGATTTTAGCACTTGAGTCTCAAGGCCGCAATTTTTGAAAATTAGTGACAATTTTTTAACAGTGCAGTCGCTCGTCTGTTATGAATGAACAACACAGTCTTTTGTCAATATCTTCATTATTATCTATCCGTCTGTATAAATGAAAGCATATTATTTCTCTGCTCAAGATGGGCTATCAGACTAGCTAGGTTTTATATTCCTAACATTATTATTAAGAAAAAGTTACTTTTTCAAGGTTAGTTGTTTTTTTTGAAATATGTTCGAGCATCTTCTGTAATGCGTTTGCCGCTGAATTCAAATAAAAGGACTAAGTATCGTAAAAGCGTCCAAGAAATGACTGTTGCGTATAATAGCTAAGGTCCCTTTTGTCCATTTCTTTACATTGTGTCAACTTGTGGACGTGAATTTTTTTCCTTTCCCCACCAATTGCGTCTTTTTAGCCTTGCTAGTTTCAAGCACGTGTTCAGTCATATTTTTTCTTTTTGATCTCCGTTCCCTCCCGTCTCCAAGGGTAAACGTTTTGTCTACGTCTAACAAGTTAGTTTCCATGGCGGGTAGTGAACCGCGGCATGGGCGATCATGTCTTCTAGTAGCTTACGCCTTATTTTTATCCCTACATTTTATCTTTGGAGATATTTTAACGTTGTATCACGGTTAAATTTATCACAGTCTCCATAAGGGAAAAATGAAAAAGAAAACTGGTACTATTGGTTCCATCACATGAAAGTGGAGAAGCTTGGTTGTCAGAATGAGCTGACCATGTTCTTTTTATTACATGCATGTTTACAGGTAAAATTGGAGGAATTAGTTTGATATTAAGACAGGATCATACTTGCTTTGACAGGGGTTTCCTGCTGGTACTTGGCTGATGCTGTCAGAAATATTCAGCACTAGATCAAGTCATCTCTGACAACAGCTGTTAAGAGAGAGATAGTAGACCAGAGGGCCTGAAGCGTGTGGCCAAATAGACTGCAATCATTATGAATCCCAGGCACAGATAAGTGATATATCTGGCCTGGAGCAACTTATCATTACTGCATATTTTCTAGGACAATCTCCTCAAGTGAATAAACTTTTCCTCCAAAACTAAAAACAGTACAACAGAGTCCATAAGAGTGATAAAGAGAACAATTGGGATGATGTATATCCCTTACCAGCTTCAAGGAACAAGTAATTAGATAGAGAAAAAAATACCCAGTTGAAGATTGATTTCATGCATTATGGACACATGGTCTATTGCTTGTAAATAATTGCATATACATATTTGTAAATATATAAGATTCCATCAAACTGATCAATGACTAAAGTCCTGGCCAAAAGAACATTTAGGCTCAGGACCAATAAAGTTTAACAGAAAATTTTTCATTTTAAAACTTAACCGCTGGAGTTAGTTGATTTTATCTTAGAAGTTAATATTTGTTGGTATATGTTTTGTATTGAGGTTATTCCACACACTCACTTTGCATTACCCTACACACTTAACCAAGCCAACATTCATAATGATTAAGAATTAGTCTGATTGAGATATAAATGTGGCAGCAAGTAAGGTCATCTGAATTACACACCAAACCTATTAACTTCAGATACCTTCACAGCTGATCTCAGTCAGTAAACTAAGTACTTTATACTATATTTAAGTCCCAACTCACCACAAACAGAACATGAAGACTTCTGATAACAGAACATGAAAACTTGTTATGAATTTGTTGAAGCGTATGCTCCCTAGTGAGCTAAACGGTAATGATGATGATGATGACAACATAGAAAAACAATGAATGAATGAATGAATGACATACACGCGACTTTTAAACTCCTCGCTAAAAAATAACATTATGTTATCTACCATATTAGCCTTGACACCTCCAAGATGATTCATTGAACGTTTAACAACGACTTCAGAGACGGATATACTCTCATGTAAGACAAAATTAAAAGCACAACACTAAAATTGCTGTCTACTACACCGTCATCTTGGATACATACATACATGACATTTTAAACATACGTAGGTGTCACAGAGGTTTTATGATCATTAAATTGCCTATATCCTCTTCTTTTTCTTTCACCCGTATCCTCTATTTTATTATCACTCTTTACCTTTTTCCTGTATTTTTCGCATCCATTTGTTTGCGAAAGATATCTTCTTCCCCATTCTCAACTTTACCGTTTCTTTTTCATACTGATAAACGCATTTATGACATAACGTATCAGTCTCTACACTAGACGGGAGAGCGTTAAAATGCATTCTATTGCATTAGATGTCAGTGGACGATAGAACGTGTGAATACTCGTCTGGGCAGACAGCGATAGCAGACATGCGTCTGTATTTTTCTCATGTCACGGGCGTTTCGTCAGGCTAGTTCCCGGTTAGGTGTCATACCGTCTAGCATTTTCACCTGACACTACCGCTTCTCTCGGAGTGAAGTGTGATATGACACTCACGCAGCGCTCGGGAATGAGACATATAGTCTGGGTTTTTCCATGACACTCACGCTTCTCGGTCAGTTTGTTAACGTAGGTGTGAAGATGCACCGGTGGCACTTACGTCATGCGTCTAAGTTACGTAAGTGTTAGGAAAGACGAGAGATTGCGTGGTTTTGGAAATAGGGCACATTCTTTGTGTGTGTTTCATATATTTTAAACGAGAGTTTGAGACTTAATTCACTCAGTAACTTCGCAGTCAAGACTAGAACAAGCCTTCGTTCGATTCCTAAGAATCTCTGTTAATAGAAATGGCCTTTAGTTTGGTCGAAGTGGTTTAAGTTCTTAGTAGTTCTGTGTTGAGGTAAATATTATATATATATTATATCTAGTATTTTTAGAAGTGTTCAAAGTGTTAGATCGCTTATTTTATTTCCCGAGTTCTTAACTTTCCGACATTGTTGACAAGTGTGTGGTGAACCAAGATTATTTGTTGAGAGAAGTTGTCCACCGGTCATCTTCCTAATTAAGGGAAACCTCGTGTTCTGACATTGTGTGCTCGTTTAAGCCAAGTTCTTACCTCGTGAGTCAAGTGACACTAACTTTAGTCCTGAAATAACTATCGCATGAAGCAGACGCTCCCCAGATCCATTTTGATAAAACCAACAGACAAATCTGCAGAGCTGGGATCTGTTTCATTAAACGACAGTAACAGATAAAAAGTGTGAGTGTCCCAAAGTTTGCGCCTGACGGCGAACCACAGCACGATTGTAAGTATATCAGGGCCCTGATGAAAGAACCGAGTGAAAGTAGACTGAAGGATATTCTTTGTTTGAGTCGCCCACGTTGTAATTTCCTTTATGCAAGTTATTGCTAACAATATTTACCCTTAGAAAAACAGAGTATCAAGTCGGTCCATACCGTAAAAGGGGGAAACCATAGACTCAATCATATGCATCTGTAAATCCTTGGGGTTATCACTTTCTTCTAACGGGACTGCGAGATATATATCCAGGGGAGGACCATACAAGCGGGTCTATCACTATTGTAGCATTCCTTGATTTTTTTTATGACTATGTGTATGCTTTTGATGTATGTTATATGTTGTGATGTAAGTTTACTATGATAATTAAACTATACCTACATTTATTTCAGTGTGGGGGTCAGTTCGTTCCCATAATATCTATATAATCATTGTTATAGTTGTTCCCACGTCTGTGTGTCTAACTGTCGTCACTTGTATGTGCGGGCACGTGAGTGGATAGATATATATTAATATACCTATTTTTTATAGACTGTCTGACTCCTTTGGATCTGTTGTAGAAGATAGGCGGAAAGAGAGAGAGAGATTCTCGATTTTCCGGGACAGCCTCTATAAATTTCTACCATCTCACTCGTGGAACTCTATCTCTAATATCACATCTCACTGCGACTATCACTCATTCTAATCTATTCAGAAGGGACCAACCCAAGTCTTAATTTCCTATCAAAAATCTACGAAAACGTGGGCTCGTTTCCGGTGTTTGAACTTAGAATAGGAAGACGAGTACGATATATATCAGCTCGTTTGGAATTTTCTTTATTCTGATATAGAGTAAGAGTGTGATGTCTTGTGAGTTTTGTACTTTTTAAAAATAATTTATCCCCTAGACGTATCGATCTGTTTATGGGCGTGCTGACCACACAATTAATAATTGTTTTTCCACAGCATTCTGAGCATTATACATTTGAGTTACAGGTTAATTTTGTCGGAATATATGTTAATTACTGATTTTGTAATACTAAACGCTGGTAAAGTTTGTGAGTGTACAACAATCACAGGGTTCTGAAGAAGTAGGTGTTTGAGCTAAGCTAAGGAGTGCGTTCAGACAATTACGTCCTGTAAATTGCCTCCCTTACCCTAACTGTCTTCAGGGGTAAACTTATAGTGGATTTTAAAAATAAAGGGGTTTTGTTTCTCCTAAAATTTTTAGCAATAATCATTTTGCTTCCACTGTAGCAACTTATTTTTCAGGGAGTAATCTTAACTACCATTTATTTGGCGTAGTCGTCTGCATTAGGTGCTTTATTGCCGATTAATAGCAGCGATAGTTAGATACTATTATTTTGGAGGAGGTATCCCAGGTTAAAGTATATCATCTTTTGTTTGGTATTTTCTCGTAAGTGGTAGGAATCAGTGTATTCTTTACTCCTTGTCTTCCTTAAGTAGTCTCAGCCACTGATTTATAATGGCAGAGAGGGCGAAGCTTAGACAACTCCTCAGGGACGAAGCGAGAGAAGAAGGTTTGGAAGGCGAAGAAGCGAAAGCTTTCGTCAGGGAAGAACTGGAAAGATATGATGCGGAGAGGAAAGCAGCTGAAGCTAAAGAGGAAAAAGAAGAACTAAGGAGGAAAGAAGCAGAAGCTAGGGAGAAGGAAAGGGAAGACCGTCTATTAGAGCAGAAGAAGATGGATGAGGAAATGGAAATTCGCAGGATGCAGCATGAGGAGAGAGAGAAGGAGAGACAGCATGAGGAAAGAGAGAAGGAGAGACAGCATGAGTTGGCTCTTAAGACTCTAGAATTCCAAAGTCGTGGTGCTGCCTCTATCTCCAGCAATGGAGAGTCTTCTTCTCATTCCTCTGTAACTGATCCTCCTAGCGCACAAGCTACTCATCTCACTGCTATGTCTTTTCCTCTAGAATCTTTCCCTTGTCCAAATGAGAAGATTGACACGTATCTAGAAAAATTTGAGAAAATTGCAACTCTGTACGGTTTAGAGAGGTCGCGTTGAAATATGAAGCTTTCTCAGGCGTTGAAAAGCAGTGCGTATGATGTTTATGCCAAACTGGAAAGCAGCCAACAAGACAACTATGATGTGTTGAAGAAAGCGTTACTGGGGCGCTTTGAAATGAATGCTCGCAAATTTTTGCAACTGTTTCGCAACAGCAGGAAGGAGAGCTCTGAATCTTTTCAGCAGTTCTCGTTTCGTTTCAAAGGATACTTGACGAAGTGCCTTGAGCTTTCACAGCTCCCCTCTACCTATGAAGGTTTGGAGGAATTTGTTTTAACCGAACAAATAAAGAACACGTTGTCTGCTGATACCCGGAGATTTCTAGCTGAGCAGGGTGCAGAAAAGCTTGAAGACATCTTAGAAAAGTCTGAGCGATATCACAATGCGCTGGCTCAAAACGTAAACCGACAGAAGAGCATTTTCGAAAAAAATAATCTAGACCAATCTTCTCATGCTTCTCATGCTTCTAATCGGAATAACCATAGAGAAACTGGACCTCAAAACCCCCCTCCTGAAAAATCTAAGTTCTACAAAACCAAGTATCCCAGCAACCACAGTAAACAGTCTGATCAACCCGACCGTCCTTCATGGCAGCGTGGCAAGAAAAGTCAAGGTGGCAAAGGGAGAACCCCTGAGCACGGGACTAATGATCAGAGTGAGCACACCGAGCTTAAACGCATCGGATGCTTACTAACAGTCTCGCAAGGCGGAATTATTGACATTGATTCCCAACCTGTTGGGGATAGGCCCTCAACGCGAGGTACTGTTACACTGAACGGTTCTCAAACTTCTTGTTTATTTGACACGGGGCTTTCTTATGATTGCATTGTTGCCAGAAACCTGGTTAAACCCGGTCAAGAGACAGGAGAGACCGTCCAACTTTGTGGAGTTCTTAAGAGTGAGGCACCTACAGCGCTTCCCATCGCATTGGTGGAGATACACTCTGACTTTGTCAGAGGTGTAATCAAAGCGGCTGTTATGGAGGACCCCATCTACCCAGTCATACTTGGCGGTAGATACGTGTCTATTGGGAAACCGGAAGAGCCGATTGTGGCAGCAGTAACTACAAGAGGGCAAACCAAGAAGGAATGGGAGCCTGCGCCTAATTTGTTACCTATGGAACTTAAAGAAGCGCAACAAAAGGACCCTACTTTGGCACCCTGCTTTAGGAAACTGCCCATGGCTAAAGAACCCAGACAGCACGGGGAATTTTTTTCTAAAGATGGCGTACTTTATCGCAGAACGGGCAAGCCTGACCAAGGTTACAACCAGCTCCTAGTACCGAAACAGTACAGAAGCCAAATCCTAGAAATGGGGCACTCTCTTCCATTCAGCGGACATATGGGACAGAACGCCACAAACCAACGGATAACCACTCATTATTGGTGGCCAGGAGTAAATACTGATATTATCAGGTATGTCAAATCCCGTGCCCAGTGCCAACGTGTGCCACCCAAGCAACGGGCACCCCCAGTCTCTTTGGGTGAAATGCCAATAGTGGGAACACCATTCGAACAGGTTGTGATCGACATTTTAGGACCCTTAGAAAGGACTAAAAGAAGGAACAGGTTTATCCTGACCTTAGTCGACACATGCACTTTATGGGCAGAAGTTATCACGCTAACATGCGCAGATGCCAAGCATGTCGCAGAAGCCCTCGTGCAGATTTTCACTCGGTTGGGATTCCCTCAACAAGTGTTGACGGATAACGGATCTCCATACCGAAACCTGTTGATGGATGAGATCGTTAAGATCTTGAGGGATAAGCACATCTACACTAAGCCTTACACTCCGGCCGGAAATGTGCTCGTGGAACGTGTTAGTGGAAACCTCAACATGATGTTAAGTAAACTGGCACAAGTGAAACCTGAAGATTGGGATCTTTGTATTCCTGCAGCTTTATTTGGCTACAGAGAATCTCCTCACACTTCCGCAGGATTTCCGCCAGCTACGCTTTTATTCGGCAGACCTATCAAGGGGCCGCTTGAAGCCTTACTTTGGTCGCTGACTGACCAGAAGGCTGATGAGACAGTCGTCTCAGCAAGTAAATATGTGTCGGAGTTAAAGGAAAGGTTGAAACTAGGATGGGACCTGGCAACGACTAACTTTAAGCGAGCACGCACAAAGCACGCTAACCGATACAGGAAAGTCGCGAAAGAAAGAGAACTGGAAGCAGGAGAGAAAGTTTTGGTGTTACTTCCTACCGGAAACAACCAACTGAAGATCGGATGACAAGGGCCATTTACCGTCCTGAAAAAGATTTCTAAGGCTAACTACCAGATCTCTATTCAAGGAAAGGAAAAGTTTTCCCATTTAAATCTCTTAAAGAGATACTTGGAAAGACCAGTGCCAACCTCCGACCATCTCCTGACGATCGCCAAAGCTGACGAAGATGACGATAGTGGCAGGGAAATTCCACTGCAATCACACGTAATCTTTCAGAAATGTCAAAAGCGGCGACGATATTTCAAGCGCGCATGGGAGACATTCCAGAGAAAGGAAACTTTTGGGAGTAGACTTGAGTAGGAACTGGAGAGAGTGGGAGGGGGGAGATGAGAGGGAAGAAGACAGACACCCTGAAGCTACGGACATAGGAAATTAAATTCCATAACGTAGACATGGAGTGCTTCCATATCTTAAAGGGGGGACGTTCTGTCACAGAGGTTTTATGATCATTAAATTGCCTATATCCTCTTCTTTTTCTTTCACCCGTATCCTCTATTTTATTATCACTCTTTACCTTTTTCCTGTATTTTTCGCATCCATTCGTTTGCGAAAGATATTTTCTTCCCCATTCTCAACTTTACCGTTTTCTTTCTCATACTGGTAAACGCATTTATGACATAACGTATCAGTCTCTACACTAGACGGGAGAGCGTTAAAATGCATTCTATTGCATTAGATGTCAGTGGACGATAGAAAGTGTGAATACTCGTCTGGGCAGACAGAGATAGCAGACATGCGTCTGTATTTTCCTCATGTCACGGGCGTTTCGTCAGGCTAGTTCCCGGTTAGGTGTCATACCGTCTAGCATTTTCACCTGACACTAACGCTTCTCTCGGAGTGAAGTGTGATATGATACTCACGCAGCGCTCGGGAATGAGACATATAGTCTGGGTTTTTCCATGACACTCACGCTTCTCGGTCAGTTTGTTAACGTAGGTGTGAAGACGCACCGGTGGCACTTACGGCATGCGTCTAAGTTACGTAAGTGTTAGGAAAGACGAGAGATTGCGTGGTTTTGGAAATAGGGCACATTCTTTGTGTGTGTTTCATATATTTTAAACGAGAGTTTGAGACTTAATTCACTCAGTAACTTCGCAGTCAAGACTAGAACAAGCCTTCGTTCGATTCCTAAGAATCTCTGTTAATAGAGATGGCCTTTAGTTTGGTCGAAGTGGTTTAAGTTCTTAGTAGTTCTGTGTTGAGGTAAATATTATATATATATTATATCTAGTATTTTTCGAAGCGTTCAAAGTGTTAGATCGCTTATTTTATTTCCCGAGTTCTTTTGTGCAGAGTGAATAATTTATATAGTCTGTATTATTTTCTAGTGACGTGTTTCAGTGGAAAGCAGAATAAATTAGAATTTCTAGCTTAAACAACAATGTAGCTATTAAGGAATATAATTTTACTGCTAAATAATCAGACGAGAATAATTTTTCTAACCAACTTATAAATGCTAGATGCCTCATGAGTGTTGACGGAATACGTATGTATTCCTAATTCATGAGGATTGATGATTTTAAATATACAACTTATTGCACGGGAAGTTTTAAATGATAAGTCAAGCTGTACGCTTGCATTTAAAAAAACGTAAGTTATATTGAGTACATAATATGTAACATATTTCATATGTGTTTTTTCTTTATTCAGTGTAAATACTGGGGTAACCCAAGGCTTTTTGCCGGCGTTTTGTACAGAGACATACCTAATAATTGCTTATACTGGGTCTTTGAGCCAGTGCATATTTTCTACACTAACTCTAATGTACATGCTGCCTTGTGGCGAGAAAAATTACAGAAATCTAAAACATTAACTTTCCGACATTGTTGACAAGTGTGTGGTGAACCAAGATTATTTGTTGAGAGAAGTTGTCCACCGGTCATCTTCCTAATTAAGGGAAACCTCGTGTTCTGACATTGTGTGCTCGTTTAAGCCTAGTTCTTACCTCGTGAGTCAAGTGACACTAACTTTAGTCCTGAAATAACTATCGCATGAAGCAGACGCTCCCCAGATCCATTTCGATAAAACTAACAGACAAATCTGCAGAGCTGGGATCTGTTTCATTAAACGACAGTAACAGATAAAAAGTGTGAGTGTCCCAAAGTTTGCGCCAGACGGCGAACCACAGCACGATTGTAAGTATATCAGGGCCCTGATGAAAGAACCGAGTGAAAGTAGACTGAAGGATATTCTTTGTTTGAGTCACCCACGTTGTAATTTCCTTTATGCAAGTTATTGCTAACAATATTTACCCTTAGAAAAATAGAGTATCAAGTCTGTCCATGCCGTAAAAGGGGGAAACCATAGACTCAATCATATGCATCTGTAAATCCTTGGGGTTATCACTTTCTTCTAACGGGACTGTGAGATATATATCCAGGGGAGGACCATACAAGCGGGTCTATCACTATTGTAGCATTCCTTGATTTTTTTATGACTATGTGTATGCTTTTGATGTATGTTATATGTTGTGATGTAAGTTTACTATAATAATTAAACTATACCTTCATTTATTTCAGTGTGGGGGTCAGTTCGTTCCCATAATATCTATATAATCATTGTTATAGTTGTTCCCACGTCTGTGTGTCTAACTGTCGTCACTTGTATGTGCGGGCACGTGAGTGGATAGATATATATTAATATACCTATTTTTTATAGACTGTCTGACTCCTTTGGATCTGTTGTAGAAGATAGGCGGAAAGAGAGAGAGAGATTCTCGATTTTCCGGGACAGCCTCTATAAATTTCTACCATCTCACTCGTGGAACTCTATCTCTAATATCACATCTCACTGCGACTATCACTCATTCTAATCTATTCAGAAGGGACCAACCCAAGTCTTAATTTCCTATCAAAAATCTACGACAGTAGGCTATATACGTATTAGAATCTTTATACTCCTTTAAATACATTGAAATGTACTGATATGATATAATAAGTACAACATACCAAATATAAGAATCATTAGTACGTAGGCTACATACATACATACAAACATACATACGCACGCACTCACGCACGCACGCACCCACACACACACACATACACACACATATATACATACATACATACATATATACATACATACATACATACATACATACGAGGGGCGTTCAGAAAGTAATGCACCACATCGTTTTTCTCAGGGGCTGTTTATTCAAAAAGCATGAAATGTATACACAATATACATGGATATGACATGTAAACATCGGTATTATTCAACATAATCCCCATCAACTTGTACGGCTTTATGCCAGCGCGAAACAAAGGCATGTATTCCAAGCCCGTATCAGATTTTGTCTTGATCATGTAGCCATTTCTTCGCTGCATGAATCACCCCTTCATCATCTTCAAACCTTGTGCCACGGAATGCATCTTTAAGTGGACCAAATAGATGAAAATCAGAAGGTGCCAAATCGGGACTACAGGGTGGATGGGGTAGTACAGTCCAACCCAATTGGTGATTGCTTCCCGTTTTGCCAGACTTGTGCGAGGTCACGCATTGTCGTGAAGGAGAAGCAGGTCTACTGGATTCTTGTGCGGCCGAACTCTGCGAAAACGTTGATTGAGTTTTTTCAATGTCTTAATGCAAGCTTGCGAATTGATGTCTCTCCTCTTGGCATAACGTCCACAAGAATCACACCTCCAATGTCCCAAAAGACAGTGATCATGACCTTTCCAGCTGAAGGAATTGTCTTGAATGTCTTTCTTCGTGGTGATTGCGGATGATGCCACTCCATTGACTGTCTTTTTGTCTCAGGTTCAAAATGATGTGCCCAGGTTTCGTCACGTGTAACGATCTTAGCCAAAAAGTTCTCTCCATCAGCATTGAAACGCTCCAACAATTCAGAAGAAATTGCTTTCCTTTCCAATCGGTGGTCATTTGTGAGACTTCGAGGAACCCATCTTGCGCAAACCTTAGAAAATCCGAGAGTTTTTATAACTGCATTTGCATTACCAATGCTGACTGACAGCTGTAAGGCCAATTGTTGAGTAGTGATTCGCCTATCAGTAACAATAATGCCCTCAGCGCATTTCAACATTTCTGCGTTGGTGGCTGTGGCAGGACGTCCACAGCGCTGCCGATCAAGCAGCTCCGTATCTCCACTTCCTGATTCTTTCATTCTCTGAACCCAGCGACTGACTGTATGTACTCCTGTCGACTGCAAAACTTCCATACACATCACATAGACGCTTGAGAATGTTCACAACAGTTTCGTTCTTTGCAAGAAGAAATTCTATCACAATTCGCTGCTTATAACGCAAGTTGCTAACACGCTTCATTTCAACGGTTTAGGACAGCCGCATTATTTGGCCGGTTGCGGTGCAATTTGGTGCACACAATTGGCACATGCCATATTTGAAGTGTGCAAAATTTCATGCTTTTATCTTCATTATTAGCTGAGTAAAACGATGTGGTGCATTACTTTCTGAACGCCCCTCGTACATACATACATACATATGAGAATCTTTATTATCCAAAAAATACATTAACTTTATTTGATATAGTATAAAAAACACCATATCATATCGGATAATCATATCGTCTGCAAGTGTGCTAAACTTGCACGGGAAACAATCACCAAACGTTCATAATCCGTTGAATTCCATTCGTACACAGTTTACAAGCTGACATCAAAAGAGAGATGGGTCTCCAGCCTTCAGTTACCGTCACCGTCATTTGGAACATTAGCAAAAACCAAACATTCACAATTCTACTGGACACACACGTTGACACACCTGTCAACACTGTGGTAAAGTGCTGCAGTTTCTTTCAGCAATGCACACAATTAGTAAGGGTCAGTGAATCTTTCCATTCACGATGAGGGGTGACAGTATCCGGTCATCATTGCTAACGAAGCCATAGTTTCTTTCCGCTGGCTTCATATATTCTTTACAAATAAAAATGTCTGTTTTAAACTTGTTTAGATTTCGTCTTTCATAGATATCCTGAATTTATGTAGCCATCTTTTCGGGTGTTGTTATAGTCGCTGTTATAATTTTTCCACTTACTAACGTGAAAGCTTCAAAATTAATAGTCAGATCAAGTTAGCTTGAATATCCACTTACTATCGTGAGAGCTTCAAAGCTAATCGTCAGATCGAGTTGGCTTGACATATTTCTATTGTCATATATCGAAGACCTTGAAGTTGAACTAATACATGGCTACCTCATTGGGCATGTATGATTATAATAAGGGATTGCTTCATCTTGCGATATTAATATGGCTTCTCGAAATTTGATATCAGCAGTAACAATATTCTTAATTAAATTTGTGATGTTTTGAAATGTAGTCCGGTTGACACGTCACAAGACCGCCATCTTGGCTACTTGATACCAACACGAACTGCGAACTCACATGAGAATCAAACTTGATGTTATCACCTTTAAAATATTCAGCAAAATAATCCTGAACATGAGCCCAACACACTGCAAACTTCTACAGCGTTAAATGAGGGCTGTTACCACAGATGTAGACTCCAACACAACGACATGAAATGTACAAACAAAAGTGCGGCTTACCACGCCGCCTTCTTGGATACATACATACATACATACTTACATAAGTCCAAGAAAATATCACACACATATGCGTACACAAACACGCATACACAGCTGCATGCATTCCTGGCTTAGGATATTGATAGAGAAAAGAAAGAAACGCGTTGTGGAAAGAGCCCGATGGTGATGAGGCCGCACGATGTTATGCCTCACTTGTTCTTGCCTTCAGCCCACACTTATTAAAATGGTCTGGCCATCGTCTTCGTCTGCGCATGTCATTACTAGCACGTAGCTAAGGGACTTCCTGAATATGGGACGAGGCTCTAAGTTTTGAGTGGGTGAAAGTATGTATTCTTAGTGTATACTAGAATTTGGTGATGCAATTTTACCGATATCTTTATTTGCGACTCACTGGACATCTGAAATAAAATATATATGTATGTATCATGTCTTTCATAATTTGCTTAATCAATACCATGACAGAAGTCGCATAATTTAATTTCTGGGCTATATAAAGCCACGTGTGGCCAGTGTTAAAAATTAACAGTTATCAGAATTCTTTGGTTTCTTATCTGTGACAAAATCTCAATGTATGCCAAGGAATTGTGGGAGCTCTTAATGAAAGAGATTCCATATTTAGCATTTCTCCTTAAAACTGTTAGTTGAGAGCTGCAGATGGTTTGTTCGCCTCAACTAAGAAAATACTGTATAATTCAGCAGATATATTGAAAGAAGAAAAAAGAAAGTTTACTTTTTTAAAACAAACTGTCCATTTTTATCGCGCTCAATTGTGTAAACTTCCGGTTGATTATTAGATAGAACGGCTGTCTACGCGCCCACGCAGAACTCCAAGAACTCCAGAAGTTGACACCCACATGGGACAAGTTGCATGACGTTTTCTTTGGACAGCCGTTCACTAATTGGGCGATACGTCAGACAAATTGAGTGATTACTGGGTTTAGAAAAGATGCTATTGTGCTTTCAATCTTAGAGTAGGATGGGAAAAAAAACGTACTTTTGGACCAAACTGATGTCCCATGGGAGTTGGAGTCGTGATTTAGAAAAAGGTATTTGTGGCTTAGAAAAACGTAAAATAGTTGTTGTCGGTGTTATCATTACTCTCTGTTAATGGTAATTGTTGTAGTTTGGTTTTCGATAAAACACTCGATGCACAAGACTGTTGCATTCTGAGATTTAAATTCTCATTTATGATTAAATATTTATTACTGCACGCCCGCTTAGTTCTGAGGGTGGTCTCTCATACGACAACAACAGAATAGGACTATGCTGCAATTTATATTATTGCATAGCAGAAATTAAAAAGGCAATAATGTGTATTACTTTACCCTGATGAACAAAAAAAAATGTCTTTCGTTCGTTCGTTCCCTCTGAATTTTGGTAAAAAGTGATCAACATGAGGTCATGCACGTGACTGGCAACCTCATAATGTCAAAGAAATTGCTAAAAGAGCTACAGCTGCAAGAAGACATGAATACTTTGAAGCAGGCTTCCTGCAAAAGGACCAACATGCATTAGCGGCTCCATGCTCCATATGGTGCTAAGATAAAAATAATGATGTAGATGTAAATGAGTCTTCTTTGTCACAGAACGTCTGAACATGCTCTTTTGTGTGATCTCTCACACCTTCATCCCTACGGCAGTATCATTTCTTTTTCTTCATTTTTCTATTTCTCCCATTCAACCGCTTTTATTTGGCATAATGTTTGCCCTTTTATTCAATTGTGCTATCTCTATTGGATTAGTAGGAGGAAGTCTCTAACACTCCACTCCCCTAAGGAAGTATACGCTATGGGACTATCTTTACATTGTACATTTTGCTTCGAGCCGATCCCAGACTTGTTTACGTTCCGCCACGTTAGTTACACCGAACAGCGGATGATACGTTTATCTCTCGAGTAGCCTGGCCGCCTCTGAGAAGAGTCACTCTCTATTGACACAAGCTGGTCGGGTATGATCGCCTCAAAGGATGCCAATATTGTCTATCTGGGAAAGCCATATGATAATGAGATAATGGTTTTCGCTGTGCCCATCCCTGGGTAATTATCGCAGATAATATGTCTAAGTAGACATCTTGGCGGAAGACATTACGCCAGGCAAACATGGTCACATAAAGAGGTCAAGCGTTAGAATATTAAATGTAATATTTTAAACACGCGGGGGAGATTATGAATTTAAACACCCCAACCCACATAGTGCAAAAGACCGCCTAAAGTGTATAATATTTTGTGAGATTTATGCACTTTTTTAACTCAGGCAACTCATTATTTGCGCCGTCCAGACACATTTTAAACCCACTACCAGTTATTCGTAATACCGACCAGAGGTGAATATGGTAATAGTTTTTATTAATGTGAGATTTTCCTTTTTTTAAACTGAGCCTACAGTTAATACAGAGGTGTGAGTTTTTACTGAGCTACACTTGTGGGAATTTAATTCTCCTGCGAAATTAACATTGGTGGGTTAATTGGCAGATAACACAAATGCACTTAGCAGTGACATTTGTTTTCTATTTTGTCTTTAAAAGTTCGTGGTACAAGACTACTTGTGGTTACAAGCTATCAGACGGTTCGAAGTACTGAAGTTACTACAAAACTCGTGTGAGAGAAGTACACTCATCACCAAGAAGTGAAGAAAACCACGGCGACAGGACTCATCTAGAGTTAGGTTTTCTTGTAAAAAAGGCGAAAGCAACGGACTTTGATAAATCCTCCCCAACGTCTCCGTGATGAAAACCTGTATTTACAGCAAAATTCATCTTTCCCACTTTATTTTAACTGTTAAAGACTAATTCATTATTAAATTTGTTACGTTTTGTTTTAAAACTAAACTATCATAGTCAATTCAGTTTTTATATGTATAAAAGCAAACGTATGAGCCAAAATATTTAATATACATACACAAACACATTTATATATATATATATATATATATATATATATATATATATATATATATATATATATATATATATATATATATATATATATATATATATATACACCTCTAAACAGAGACATACCATTATAATAGGAAATTCGCTGAAATAACTCAGCTGGGGGCTTGAACTGGTTAAAACCTATTGCTTAAATCCTTCACAAAAGGCGACGGACAGATATGGGTTAACAAATGTTCAGCGCTAAGCAGCATTGTTCTTGACTTCTGAATTATCTTGTGAAGGCACCCGTAAGGCAGAAGCGTCATTAAACTTCTATCTACATATCTGCCAAGAGTAATCTTGTGCGAAGGTTGACACCTTTGACGACCCGTGTAGATACTCTTGAGTTTTGGCAACTGTTGGACCACTACTGCTAAGCAGAGAGGCAACCCGTGACATTCATGTTTAAGTCTGAAGGAGCGAAATGAGTGTTTTATGTTTTTTTTTTATGTTAACCTTGTGTATATATATATATATATATATGAGCCGCGCTGGTGTAATGGCTACGACGTTGTACTGGCGACCAGGTGTTCATGGTTCAAACCCGGCCGTCGGCGTTTGAAGAAATGTTTACGACCGGAAATTTGACTGAATAATCTGAACGGCTCCTGCACATAAATCCCGTGTGGATGGGAAGGAGCGAAGCTCCTGACCGGGTTGGAAGGAAAGTCCACTGACCCCCCAGCCTCGCAATGACATGTCATTGGGCCGAAAGAGCCGGAAAGCTCGAGTGCCGCTGGTTATAGAAAAAAAAAAAAAAATATATATATATATATATATATATATATATATATATATATATATATATATATATATATATATATATATATATATATATATATATATATATATATATATATATATACTGCTCAAAAAAAGTTAAAGGCCACTTTCCATTTTTAGGTCATTTCAACTAAGCTGTTTTTTTTTAAACCTGAACACTCAGTCAAAACAGTTTTGCTGCATTTTGTTGCATGCTTAAACAATGTTTGTTAATCTGACAATAAATCAAATCTGTGTTACGTGTGTGTACCTCCAAGGTCAATCAAATGCACGTGGTGGAAAGGGAAATAATGCATGTTTGAAAATGCTTCCTATGGCAAAGCCTGTTGATAAAATTGCTGAAATTTGCTTTTCACGTGCAAGTCGTGACTATGGTGAACACATTTCAGCCACTTTTCGGAAGGAACGGGCAATGGGTATGTTTGTAACATTTACCATTTTAGCCATGGCTCAGCGTGTCTTGCCGTCTTGTGGTAGACCTTGGACGTCCTGACCTGCGTTGTTCTGCGACACTGCCGGTTGCATTATAACGATCACGCAGAGTTTGTATGGCAGATTGGGCAACTCCTAATCTCCTAGCAACTTCTCGCAGCCCTACATCATCCTGCAGCCATGCCATCGCTCTCCATCTGTCAACATTGGTCAAGCGTCTTAGCTGAGCCATGGCTAAAATGGTAAATGTTACTAACATACCCACTGCCCGTTCCTTCCGAAAAGTGGGTGAAATGTGTTCACCATAGCCACGACTTGCACGTGAAAAGCAAATTTCAGCAATGTTATCAACAGGCTTTGCCATAGGAAGCATTTTCAAACATGCATTATTTCCCTTTCCACCACGTACATTTAATTGACCTTGGAGGTACACACACGTAACACAGATTTGATTTATTGTCAGATTAACAAACATTGCTTAAACATGCAACAAAATGCAGCAAAACTTTTTTGATTGAGTGTTCAGGTTTTTAAAAAAACAGCATAGTTGAAATGACCTAAAAATTGAAAGTGGCCTTTAACTTTTTTTGAGCAGTATATATATATAATTTATGCTTTGCTTTCAAGATATTATTTTGTAGTTGCATATGTCATAATCAGTTGATATTCATTTGTCCTGTGATGGAAACGGGGCACTCAAAAATTGTAAAAAGCAGGAAAATGTAGAGTGTGTGAGAAAAAGTTGAATATTAGGAACAGTAGTGGATAGTTTAACAATGTGGCAAGGGATCATGTCAACAACAGAGCTGATGGACAACATCCATGATTCTTTTTCTTCATTATCTTTCAGCTTCCAGGGGAGTAAAGGTCTTCAACAAATGCACTTTAAACCTCACATTGCTCTGCTATCTCTTCAAAGTGTTTCCATGTCGGCTTTTTCTTATAATTCTATTCTCCAAGAGCTTTTGGGTTCCCTCTATTTTTCTTACACTGTGTGTTCCACAAAAATGACTGTCTTGAAATGCTATCTACTCGTTTTCTCGTTGAGTGCCTTATCCAATACCAGCCTCTTATCCTCACATCTCTTTCCACTAGTAATTGCAATTTATTTGTCTATTGTGCAGCTCTGTTTGTCTAAATTAGATGTCAAAGTCTTACACCGCAGGACAGAAAGTACCAGATAATAAGTACTGCTTTCGGAGAATATGTATCAGGGACAGTCTCTTTTAGTTTCAATAAGTTTCCATTTCTTTGTTGTACACATTTGATAAATTAATTATTAATTTGACTTTTTCCCAAGGGGTATAATCCTACTGACATGAATAGTCCATGTCAAAACAGCATTCCTGAAAAATAGTTTCCAACCGTTCCAAGACCTCTTTATCAGGGGAAGTAACGAGTTATAAGGACCACTTCAGTTGTTGTTACTAAATGCACTAAACAAATCAATAGAAAATAAATGTTCTATACATTCTATTGCGCAGAATAAAAGTGGATGGCAATAATCACTAATTACAGTAGTAATTTGTCATATTGTTGACAACGATTTGTGCACGATATATATATCTATATATATATATATATAGTTAGAAGCCAAACAAAATAATTGAATGGAACATATTGTGAATGACACTAATTGAAAACTTGATCGCATATCGTGGGCTGTTCGTGACAAGTTCGATTGTGGTAGGCGTATGTCCACAAAAACAAGTTTGTTTGCCTCGAGCTCATATTAAGTTTGACATTTATTTGACCCTTTTGTTTATAAAACCAAAAACATAAATCTGTTCCCAACTTTCGAATAGAAACAGTAACAAGCTGGCATAGAGGGATTAATGTCATCACCAATATTATCATTACCTTTCTTCTTGCTCCTTATAGAACGTACAGTCCCGACTGTAAATGGTCTCTTTGAAATAGTCTGAGCCAAATCATATGCTCATCCAACGGTTGTTTCATCCCAATGTGTTTTATATGATGGGATTGCCAGCCCAATGAGCAACTTACACATTGCCTGAGCGAACAAGTGGCCAGATTTTTATCTGTTTGTCTTTTCAGAGAACCACAGGAATTAGACGGGGTGAAGACCAATGTGCAGCTGGCCAGTATAAGGGGGGTAACTCAATTAACATTCAAAAGTAAAAGTCATTTTAACTTACTTAGTCGTTCCTCTTCTACCCTGGGGTGTATGCATGGAGGCATATCTTGAGTCATGCTTAAGTGATCACTAGCTAAGCACAATGCTACAATATATGTACGTGGAATTGAACCTATGTCTTTGAGGCTAATTACGCCCTCATCGGCTCTTGAAATCACCCACAGACTTCCAGAAATTCCCCCTGTGATGAAACTTGTTGAGAACCCAGCATTGCACATTAAGTTTGGAGAAGTCACTTAAGCTCAAGGCGTAATTCTTTGACTTGGTTGACTGCATACGGAAGGATCTCACTATGGACCCAGTGATAGGCAGAGGAAGCTGAGAAGTGGCTCTGTGCAGGACTTGACAATTCCTTGGGAGTGCCCAGAACCAGAGTACAGTATTTTAGCTCTGCATAGTTGTAGAGCCCCCTTGGATGGCGGTGAATGCACAGTATTGCACACACTTCTTACTCCTAGCTTGGGACCAGATGTGACGATCCTTTAAATGCAAGCCAAGCTAGAGAAACAAACTGGAGCTCATGACTTCAACTAAACACATTTTGGAAAGGCAGAAAAGCCACAGGAAATGCCTAGATCTACAGTGTAGATAACACCAAGGACTCTTCAACTTGGTATTTTCTGCAAAAGAGCAAGAAGCTCAGCAGCCCTAGTTAAACAACACCAACAACACTCTAGGGGGTAGAGGTTTTCCAGAGTGAGCGCCATACTATCCTATCAGCTGTCTTTCTCCTGGCCTGGTTCCAATCTAGTCCTGGGTCCTTCAAAGATTGCCTAATGTTGTCCTCCCAGCGAACTCTGGGTCGTCCTGGATGTCTGGATCCCTGGCTCTTGGTGTCCCATATATGTCGTGGTAGATGATCTTCTCCCATTCTGCAGACATGGTCAAACCATCGTAATTTGGACGGTTCTACTCAGGTCTGCAGGGGCTGTGTTTTGAGGTCATGATCAATCGTCTGGTTGCAGGCCATTTCTCTTCTTGTTACTTCAACCACCTCAGATATCTCAAAATCATTTTAGCAATAATACAAATTCTGGAAAGGCTGTTTATCGTATTTCTTCGGCAGCAAAGAAACATCCAGAAACAAGAACAATTAAAATACCATTCGGATGAAAGTAACGGAAATACGAGAGGCAGTGAACGGAGTAGCATATGATAGCAACTTACTTCTGTTCACGAAAAGCTGTTTGGGGATGTAAGAAACCTTGAGCTGACTACGGCCTTTATTAGAGTCATTAATGTGGAAGTCTGAGAGCGAACGAGGACACAGAAGAAGAAGAAGAAGAAGAAGAAGAAGAAGAAGAAGAAGAAGAAGAAGAAGAAGAAGAAGAAGAAGAAGAAGAAGAAGAAGAAGAAGAAGAAGAAGAAGAAGAAGAAGAAGAAGAAGAAGAAGAAGAAGAAGAAGAAGAAGAAGAAGAAGAGAAGAAGAGAGAAGAAATGAAGGGAAAGAAGAAGTAAAGAAGAAGAAGAATGAGATTGAAAGAAGAAGGAAAGAAGAAGAAGGAAGAAGGAAAAGAGAAGAGGAAGAAAGATGGAAAAGAAAAGAAGAAGAAGAAGAAGGAGAGAAGAGGAAAAGATTGAAGAGAAAAGAAGAAGAAGAAAGAAGAAAGTGAAAGAAGGAAGAAGAAGAAGTAGGAAGAATGAAAAAAGAAGAGTAGAAAGAAAGTGAGGAAGAAGAAAAGAAGAGAGGAAGAAGAAAAAAGAGTGGAAGAAAAGAAGAAGAAGAAAAAAAGAAATGAAGAGAGAAGAAAAAAGAAGAAAAAGAAGAAAAGAAGAAAAAAAAAGAAGAAAAAAGAAGATTAAAGGTAAGAAGAAGTTGGAAAGAATAGAAGAAAGAAGAAGGCGGAAATGAAAAGAGGGAAGAAAGGAAGAAGGAGGAAAAGAATAAGAAGAAGATAAATGAAAATAAGAAGGGGGATTGGAGGAAGAAAAGAAAGAAGGGGAAGAGAATAAAGAAAAAGAAGAAGAAAGAAGAGGGAAATAAAGAAGAAAGAAGAAGAAAAGAAGAAAGGGAAAAAAGATAGAAAAAGGAAGGAGGGGGGGGAAGGAAAAAAAAAAAGAAGGAGGAAAGGAAAGAAAAAGAAGAAGAAAAAAGAAGAGGGAAAGAAGAAGAAAAGAAAAGAAGGTGTTAAGAAGAAAGAAGATGAAGAAGAAAGGCAGAAAAAAGAGGAAAAGAAGAAGAAGAAGGAAGAGAGAAGAAGAAAGTTGAAAGAAGGAGAAAGAAGAAGATGAAAAGGGAAAGGAGTTGAAAAAAGGGGTAAAAGAAAAGGAAAGAAGAAGAAGAGTAGAGGGAGAAGGAAGAAAATGGAAAGACTGAATAGAAAAGAGAAGAAGAAAAAAAGAAGAGACAACGGAAGAAGAGAGAAGAGTGAAGTGTTGGGAAGAAGAAGAAAGAAGAAAAAGAGAATAAGAAAGAAGAGAAGGAATAGAAAAGTGAAGAAGAAGAAGAAAGGGAGAAGGAGAAGAAGGGGGGAAGGAAGAAGAAGAAGAGAGGGAAAATAAAGAAAAGGAGAAAAGAGAGAAGAAAAGAAGAAGAAGAAAGATGGGGAAGAGGACGGGAAAAGAGTAAGAGAGAAGAAGAAAGATTCGGAAAAAAAGAAGAAAGAAAAGGGAAGAAGAAGAAAAAGAAAGAAAAAGAAGAAGAAGAAAGAAGGAAAGAAAAAGAAGAGAGATTAAGAGTTTTGAAGAAGAAAAGAAAGAAGAAGAAAAGAAAAGAGAGAGAAGAAGGAAAAGAAGGAGAAATGAAGAAAAAAGAAAGGAAGAGAAGAGGGAAGAAGAGAGAGAAGAAAGTTTCCAGGAAAAAAAAGAAGAAGAGAGGAAGAAAAGGAAGGAAGAAAAAAGGAAGATAGAAGAAGAGGAAAAGAGAAAGAAGATAGAAAAGAAGGAAAGGGGGAGAAGAAGAGAGACAAAGGAATGGTTAAAATCCCAGGAAGAATGGGTGAAAAGAAGAAGAAAGAAGAAAATGTGGGAAGAAGAAGGGGGAAGAGGTTTGGAAGATAGGGGGGTTTGAGGGAAGAAGTTTTAGAAGAAAGAAGATGGGTAATTATTAGAGGAAAAAAGATAAAAGGAAAAAGAAGGGGGAAGAAAAGAAGATTTCGGATTTAAAGGGATAGGGTGGGAAATAGAAGAAGAAGAAAAGAAAGAGGGGGGGGAAGAGGGGGAGAGATTAAAAGAAGAAAAGATTAGAAAGAAGATTAAGAAGGAAGAAAGAAGAAGGGCTGAAGTGGTGTTATTGCTGAAAGATTGTTAGAGTGGTTAAGAAGATTTTTAAAAAATAAGGTTAAATAAAGAAAAGAGAGGGAAATCGGAACGAATTAGGATGAGGAAGAGAAGGGATGTTAAGAGAATTTTTTGGGGAAGAAGAAGGATGGGAGAAGAAGAAGTGAAAGGAAGTGAAGAAGTAATGAGAAGAAGAAGAAGGGAGAAGGAAAGAAGAAAAGAAGGAAGAAGTAATAAGAGTGGAAGTTTTTGGGATGGGGGGAAGAGGGAAGAAAAATTAAGAAGGAATTTTGGAAAAAAAGGTGAGAAGAAAAGAAGAAAGAGAAGGAGGGAAGAAGAAGAAGACGGGAAGAAGAGAAAAAATGGAAGAACGAAGGAAGAAGAAGGGGAAGAAGTAGAAAGAAGAAAAGGTTGAGATTTTGAAGGAATTAAAGAAAAGAATTGAGAAGAAGGAAGAAGAACCGGGATAAGTAAAGAAGAAAAGAGATTGTTAAGAAAGAAGAAAGAAGAATTTTTAAGAAGGAAAAGAGGGGAAGAAGAAGTGGGGAGGAAACAGGAAAGAAGAAGAAAGATATAAAGGTTTTGAAGAAGTAAGAAGAAAGGTGAAGAAGAAGAAAGAAGAAGAAAAGAAAGTGAAGAAGAAAGAAAAGGGGGGAATAAAAGTAGAAGAAAGTAGGAGAGAAGAAAGTAATTGAAGAAGAAAGTTTAGTAGGTGGGAAGAAGAAAGTGGGGAAGAAGGTTAGAAGAAGTAGAATAAGAATGAAGAGTAGCAAGAAGAAAAGAAAAGAAGAAGAAAAAAGAAGAAGAAAAAAAAAGAAGGGAAGAAGAAGAAGAAGGATTGTAAGAAGAGTAGGAGGAGGAAGAGGAAAAAGAAGAGAAGAAAAAAAAAGAAGGGGGGAAAAAAAGAGGAAGAAGTTTTAATTCTGTAGATAGGAAAGAAGAATTGTTTAAAGAAAGTGAAATGGAAGATTTGAAAGAGGAAGGTGATTGAAGAGGGATAAAGTTATAAGAAGAGAACAGAAGAAGAAGAAAGATGAAAGAAGAAGAAAAATTAAGTGGAAGAAGAAGAGAAGGAAAAGAAGAAGGATAGTGAAGTGGTTGGAAGAAGAAGAAGAAGAAGAAGTGAAGAGAAGAAGAAAAAAGCTGAAGAATAAAAAAGTTGAGTAAAAAGAAAAGAAAAAGAAGAAGAGAAGAAGAAGGAAGAATATGGAGGAGTGAGAAAGAAGAAGAAGAAGAAGAAGAAGAAAGGAAAGATGAGAATTTTGAAGAAAAGAAGAAGAAGAAGATAAAGAAAGTAGAAGAAAGAAGGAAGAAGAGAAGAAAAGAAGAAGAGAAAAGAAGAAGAAGAAGAATGGGAAGAAGAATAGAAAGAAGAAGAAGAAGAAGAAGGAAGGGGAAGAAAAAAGAAGAAGAAAGAAGAAGAAGAAAGAATGAAGAAGAAGAAAGAAGAAAAGAAGAAGAAAGAAGAAGAAGAAAAGAAGAAGACAGAAATGATTAGCTATGAATGAAGAAGAAGAAGATGAAGAAAGACAAGAAGAAGATGAAAAGAAGAAGAGTGAGAAGAAATTTAGAAGAAGGAGAAAAGAAAAGAAGAAGAAGAGAGGAAAGAAGAAGAAAGAAGAAGAAGAAGAAGAAGAAGAGGATAGAAAAAGAAGAAGAAGAAGAAAGAAAAGAAGAAAAGAAGAAAGAAGGAAGAAGAAGATAAGAAGATAAGAAGAAGAAGAAGAAGAAGAAGAAGAAGAAGAAGAAGAAGAAGAAGAAGAAGAAGAAGAAGAAGAAGAAGAAGAAGAAGAAGAAGAAGAAGAAATACGAGTAAATCTGCAGTTAGATGACATGATTTTAGTGAGTGTTGATATTTCATGTCACAATTCAGCATCTATGAATGGCGATTTATTCATTCATTTTCCTGCTTGATCTCTATGGAGAATGACCACTGATGCTACCGGTCTTCTTGCACGAGCCTGCACCAAATAATTCATATGCTCATGCAGCAGTTAGTTCTGTAGTAATTTGCTTTACATCATGAAGTTGCCACACTGTAACCAGAATGATGACGACATTAGTAGTTAGCAATTATCCTCTAAGTTATTTTAGTACACAAGTTATTACAGAAATTGATGACGTAATTGTCACATAGCCTCTTATTGACATTTTTAATAAAGCCTTCTAGACAGTTACAGGAAATAATACAAGACCTGAAATCTCTAAACAGAATTAAATATACCCTCGAATAAGATGTTATACCATTTGCTATCATAGTAACTTTAATTGTAACTGTGACGTAAATACAAGGTATGACATAGACATACCTAGTGGACTATCCATCTTAACTAGGGGCTTAGCCAATGAAACATAGTATCCCAAAGGATATCCGGTAGACTGACAAATCACAATAACGTCCCCCAACAGTCTTAGAAACCAGTTTTAGATATATGGACCGCCCAAACCCTTAGCAGAGCAGTTCTCACTAAGATTTTTATAACTTCATAGAGACTCCAGTGAAGAGAATAATGGCTGACCCGACCCCTGGCCCCATGACAGCCTGTCAGCTTAGGTGTCGTTTATTCTCTAACGAGTAATGAATAGAGATATTTTCAAGGTTTTGATTACAGGACATATTTGGTAGTCAGTATGACCTATTCCTCAGGTGGGTAAAAATCTCAATTAGTAATTCGACTTCGATACATAGTAGACAAGTGTATAATGTCCATTTGTTCAGAAAATTAGGGACCTCAAATTAATGAGATATTTCATATTGAAGAATTTATGCTACAGAAAAAAAATGGCGTCGCATTGAACTACAGTTGCACATCTGGAGGAATCTAAATTCGCCCACATGCTAGAAAAATGTATCTCAAAGAGAGACATTTTTTCAAGCTCGATCAGACTGTCTAGCAACGCAAAAAATGCAAATCTAGTAAAAACAATTGTTTACAACTTAATAGTACATAAGAAGAAATAAAAACATAGGGGATAGCATGAACACGCACGGTTACTATGAGATGAATGTATGTATAGAATTCAATCAAACGAAGAAGTCCAAAAGATGGGAACACAAATTTACAAACATCAAAATTTCCGCAACAATAGAAGTGAACAAAACATAATTCGGAATCATCAAACGTGTATGTAAGAAAGAGGAAAGGGGGGGGGGGAGGGAGAACTCAACACAATGCGGGGAAAATCTTTAATACATGTCTTCTGATGCTGGGAGGATCAAATGCAATAGAAGAATTAAAAAACAAAGGAAAAAAAAAACAATGTTTTTTTAAATATATTACTTGCTAAGAAAATCTTGAACCATAAACGAAAAATGTAAAAATGTCTAATCATATAAATTATTCAAACTTGTCATAAGACAAAGCGATCAAGCTCCGCTGTAAGATCATGTACAGTATAGTCGCTAAGGTGTGAATACTAATGTTCATGACACTATGGGTTTGATCTGTTTACGTGTATTTTGTACTGCGGAATAAGTACTATTAAAACTTGTACGACTTATTCATAACGTGTCATATAATCTGTTGGTGACTCGACAGTGTTTGTACTGAAAAGCTAGCATAGAAAAAAACTCGTCGGTTGTAGTCCAGAATAGAAACGCTAGGACATCCCCAATGAACGGGCGGTTCGCTCTCTGACGTCTGGTGGAGTAAAGAGAAGACGCGAAGGTCGCTAAAGGACATCCTCACTTGATATAAATCCAGACGAGGGATTTGTGGTAAGTCAATATACCTTGTAGGTACTAAAACGTTTGGCTTCATCAAATTCAGAAACGTCAGTTGTGATGTGCAATCGTGATTGTGATCGTTCATGACGACGAAGAGTCAGATACTTCCTTTGCAAACTCGTATATAGTTGAATCACGAAGTAAGGTTTCCGTAGCACCGCAAAGATTTATGTAATGACCAACGAGCAGGAAGAGTGGAAACATTTCCGCAAAATTTCAGTTACAGCTTGTTAGCTAATAACGATATCAATTGGGAAAGGAGCAGGCATTTATCTATGTGGGGTGAAACACTGGGTGGAATATTAACTGTAGGGGTAAGGAGTGAAGCATCGTCGTTAACCATGTCGACATCACGTGAGAGGCGTTGGGGATTCGTACGACGTCTTTGCTTTGTAGGTTTGATATATATGTGCTCTTGCGGCAATCTCGGTAGTTTGGCTAGAGGAGTGGAATCCGAAGAGGAAGACTCGTATTTCCGTTTATCAGCTGTCCTTGTTGATTCCTCCATACCGCACAACGTAGAGTTAGATGCACTGGTCATCGAATTGTATCTGGGTGAAAAATATCTTTAGTTTCTTCATTATACAATGAAGCCATTTGAGATGATTGGTAATCATGTCGGTCGGTGGGTTCAGGATAGCGAAATGTTGCAACATCTGGAACGATATATTGCTGTTGTATAGGAAATTGTCGTAATTCTCGCAAAGGTATATTCTCTTCACTGGAAGACGCCTGACCACTCTCTTGACGTTGGATAAGGCGTTGTCTTAGCTCTAGCAGAGTGATATTGTTTTCACTAGAAGATGAATCTCTGTTATCTCCAACACGTTTGACGAACGTATTCAAATATTGTGAAGGGATATCGAAGTCATGGGAGGAGGAATCTGAGTTGGGTAATTCATCATCAGCGGAGGATGAGGGAGGTTGCGCTACGGTAGACGATCTTGTTTTTTCGTGACAGTCAAGGCGCATCTGGGATACGTGAGCTTTCGTTGTGGTATCCCTTTCTTCATTCCATAAGATGTAATTGGTTTTCAATTTTCGTTCCAACACTTTAAAACCAGGTACCCAATAGTTATCGAATTTGTTCGTTCGCACATGTTTCCGAAAATAAACCAAGTCTCCAGACCTAAATTCTTGGAGTTTTGCTGTTTTGTTCTTAATTCGTGCACTTTTGGAGAAGGCTTTTCTTACATTCCGATGGGCTGTTACATGAGCTCTATGCTTCTGTTGGAGCGCAATTTGGATGGGACATTCGCCAAAATATTTTCTCTGTGGCACCAACAGATTATCCAGAGGAAAAGTTGGTTCTCTTCCGTAAAGCAGGTAGAACGGTGAAAATCCAGTAGAATCATTGATATTAACTCGGATTGATTCTAAAGTAGATTGTGGATGGTAGTATGCAGTGGTAGTATGTTTGATATTTAACCTTTTCAGAGTTGAAGCAAAGGACTCTCCTACGAATTGTTTCCCGTTATCAGTGATTACACGCTTGGGATATCCATGTCGTGGTAAAAGTTGTTGTAGAAAAACATCAGTGATGAGAGTTGAGGTGGCATTTTCCAAGGGGAAACATTCTGGCCATACTGTGAATTGGTCTACGATGTGAAAAATGTATCGGTGTCCTCCTAAAGTTGTGGGGTAAGGTCCAGATAAATCCAAGCTAATAACTTCCATTGGGTAGTGGGGATAAGACATTTCTTGGATAGGGGCTCGAATAGTTCTCATATTTCTTAGCTTGCAAACCCTACATGTTCCAACATATTCTATGATATCCTTAATCATCGTTGGCCAGTAATAACGTTTTAGGATCACATCTAGGGTCTTGTCGCTTCCAAAATGCCAGTTTTCGTCATGAAACTGTTGTAATATTTTCGGAACTAGCGATTTGGGTATACATTTTTGTATAGTACCATTGTCTCCAGAACCAATATGATATAAGATATTATCTTTCGAAAGGATGATGTAGTCTTTCTTCTCTTTTGGATTTGTACGAATCTGAGAAATGATCTTTACTTACATCTTTCAATTGTTCTTTCTTAAAATCAATATTCTGTTCAAACGTTTTTGTTCCTTGGTTTTCTGATGGTAAGTCAAGTTTGGTTTCACGTTGTAGTTCAGGTTCTTGGGGTGTTACCTCTTCATCGTTTTGTCTTACGTTTTCAGAGTCTATGGCATGAATTTGCTTTGTGTTATCGTCGATTTCAGATGTAGATTCAATGAGTGGGGAGTCTGGTTCGTTGGGGTCGGAATATGGAATTCGGGACAAAAGATCAGCGCACGTATTCAATTTTCCAGGAATGTATTCAATGGTTGTGTTGTAACTTTGGAGATTTATCGCCCCAGTCTGGAGTTTCTTGGGTTGCTCTGCAGTATTAATCAGCCAACTTACAAGCGGTTGGTGATCTGTTCTGATGATAACCTGGGTTCCACGGATATTAAAATCGAATTTCTGGAGGGCGTAATGGATTGCATAGGCCTCCTTCTCTGTTCTAGTTCATCTCCTCTGTGTTCGGCTTAATGTGTGGGAAAGGATGGCTATCGGCTTTCGTTAGGAACATTTTTTATCACTTGCGGTTCGTCTAGTGATCTGTCTTGTACGAGGCACGCGCCTACTGCTGTATTGGATGCATCAGTGTAAATAAACATGGGCTTGATCAAGTCTGGATGGGCCAGAAAAGGTACGGTGCTTAAGGCTATCTTCGGGTACTCAAATGCTGTTTGGCAATCTTCAGTCCAGCGGAATTTGGCACACCTTCTGGTAAGGTTCAGTAATGGTTCAGATACTTTAGAAAAATTGATAATGTGCTTTCAGTAATATGCACATGACCAAAAGAATCCTCTTAACTGACGTACCGTGGTAGGTGGGGGGATCTTTTGGATAGCGTCAATCTTTTCGCCGTCCGGTCTGATTCTGCTGTAGTTGACAATAAAGCCCAAATATTATATTTCCTTCTGTAGGAAATGACATTTGCCGAGTTTCAACTTTACTTTATGCAATCTCATTCTGTTGAAAACAACCTCAACATGTTGGAGATGTTCTTCCATCGTTCCCTTTGTGTGGATCAAGACATCGTCTATATATGCCAATGCAAATGAGTTCAGTCCTTGAAGCATTTCATCCATTAAACTAACATAAGTAGCCGGGCTACCTTTCAGTCCAAAGGGCATTACATTCCAACTATAAGAGCCCATATGGGTAAATAAAGTAGATTTTTTTTTTTGCATCTTCAGACAGGGGTATTGTCCAAAATCTAGAGCGTGCATCTAGTGAGGTATACCAGTCTGAGTTACCCAATATGGCCAAAATATCATCGATTCTAGGTAGAGGGTAGGATATCGTTTTGGTGATTTTATTTAATGCCCTGTAGTCACAGCAAAAGCGAGAGCTACCGTCTTTCTTTGTTACTTCCACAATGGGTGAAGACCACGAGGATCTGGATCATTCGATTATCCCAGCTGCTAGCATGTCGCCGATAGCTTTCTCCACTATTTCCCAATTCTTTAGTGGGGTGTAGTACGGTTTGAGGGTTATGGGTTCTTCAGTTATAGTTTCTATTTTCATGGTAACGGTTGTAGTCCTTTCTAACTCTATGTCAGATATCGCAAATACATCTTAATGTTTTGTTATGAATTTTTCAAGTCTGGGTTTTAGTTCATTTGTTGTCTGTAATGTTGCTAGCAATTCTTTCTTTCTATCTGAATGAAAATTCTTCGTTATTTTCCTTTCTGGTGGACAAAAGTGGTATTCTTATTTCTCTGTCTGTTCGTCGGTGGTCCTCCTCTTTGAATCTGTTGGTAATTTATCATAGAACGGTTGATTCTTTGAATGTGTCCAGTTTCTTGTATATGCATAAGTGGTAACTGTTTCCCCAGTATTCTTTCTGTTCCATGAAGTATTGTATTTATTTTTTCTTTCGTACCTTCCTTGTATGATTTCTCTATTCCAATCGTCAGCGTATAGTAAGTGAGGATTTACATTCTTCTTTTCTGTTATTTATGTTCCTTCGGTCCAGAAAAAATTTTTCTTGACTCTCTTGTATTTGGAATGTTTTTTCTTGTTGACTCTATAGGATCTAGAGTTTTGTAAGGATGGGGATGGGATGAGGATTGTAATTTTTTTAAACTGGGATTGTGGATAGTCCCTCTTGGTCTTGAATAATTTGTTCAATACATTTATCTTTTCCGCTTGGATCTTTGCTATTACTGTAGCTCTAGGAATAGTGGTGGTGGTACCAGACGTATTTATTACCATTATTGGAAAGTCTCTTCGTGTATTTATTACCACGATGCCATCATGTACTTCTATGTGTGGATCTCCTCTACGTCTTTCATTTTCAATTTGCGATATGTTTACAGTCTGCCCTATGTCAAAGTATGGAGATCTTTTTATTTTAGTTTGGTCAGAGTTACTGAATTTGGTTTCAGAGTAATTAGTGCTGTAGTTCGAACCAGGGTTGCGACATGTATATCGTCCTGATACGGTACATACGTGTTGTTTACTTTTAGTTGTTTTAAATCAAAGTATATCCATACATTATTTTTGATGAGGAACTCTCTTCCTATTATAAAGTTTCTTGATAATCCTCTCGTTATAATGAAGTTATGGCGTAAAAGTTCTCTTCCCATTTTAAATGTCAAATAAGCCGTTCCCACTGCTTTTAGAGCTTGACTTGTTACTGATTTAATTTGTACTATTCTTCTAGAAAATTTTGCCATGTGTTGAATTTGATAATACAACTTCTCCCGGATAAGACTTACAGTTGCTCCTGTGTATAGTAATGCTCTAAATTGTTGTTTTCCTTTTTCTATTATACATGAACTGGGGTCTGGACAAATGTTGAGATTCGCTAGTACGTTTCTGTCTTTCTGTTTATCATTCAGAGATCTCTTTTTTCGACCATCATATCCGATCTCTTCTAATGTGGGGCCGTCCCGTTTCCCGACATTCTTGTTGCTTGTGAAAAGTTGTTTCCATTTTGTTGGGGTCTTCTTGAGTGGTTTTCTGGATAGTGGACTTGGCGTTGATATTCACCGTTATAATTGTTTTGGGGTAGATAGTTGTTTCTTGAACTCACATTTTTGTACTGGGGTTTTATACAGGTCCTTGATGCATGACCTACGGTTCCACAGTTGTAGCAGTTTGGTGGTTGCATCAAGGGTTCTATATTGTGTACCTTATGTTCTGTTCCATTTGGTTGTGGTAAGTTCTGTCTTAGTTCTCTGTGTGTGTTATTTCCATAGCTTGATGAGGCGATGGTTCATATTTTTGATGCTGATATGATGGTTAATTATCAGACGTTGGTAGGATGGCTCTTGTTGAGGATGCTGGCATTCATGGTCTAGCAATGGCAATCTTCCAATTCTCTGCTGGAATATGTGTTTGACATTTTCTTCATTAACTGCTGTCTGGATGGCCATTGTAATCGACTGAGGATCTTTTCTTAGCATGTGCACCTTCGGGGAATCCGAATAAAGGTCATCGACAAAAATTCCCACCAAGTGTTTTTCGAGCTCGATTGTTGGTATGTTATCTCCCACGAAGGCATCTTCAGCTAAATTTAAGAGTCAGTCGCCATACATCTGCACCGATTCCATTTTCTCTTGCCTTATTATTCTCAAAAGAGTCCAAGCGGGCTGGGCGTCCGTTATGTTAGAATATCGTGACACTAGCACTCTTTTCAATTCCTCAAAAGTTTCATTTGGGTAGGCCTTCGCTCTTCTTCTCACAAAATCGGTTATCAACCCTTCCGATGATAAAGACACTATTTTTTTTCTCTAATTATGTTGTGGCGTCTACAAGGTAAGCACACTTATCTACATCCACCATTTATTGACGAAATTTCTGGGGGTCGCCACTAAATGGAGTTAGAAGTTTTTGATGGTTCTAAATTTGGCATGTTGATCTACATGTTGTAGCGTGTCGGTCATGTTTTGTAACGCCATCAAATTTATGTCTCCTTGGTCTGGCGGAAGCGGAACTTGTTGTGGAGCCATTTTTGTTTGTTGCATTAGCATAGCCCGTTGATTTTGTTGCATCAGTATCTCTTCTGCATAATTTTCAATGGTCTGATTAATTTGAGCCATAACCCTTTTTCTTGTCTTTTCTGCCAATCAAAATCCTGGTCCTGAGGCACCATAAAGTACACTACTGTGTACAAGCAAATCACACTTTCCTCCCGGCCAGCTAGGCATCCCCCAAAAAGATGCTTTACTGACCGGTCATTAGTGCGAAACACAAGACAACACCGGAAGTTTACAATGGGCAGCTTAGCCTTATTAATGACGCAATCACTTCTGTCGTTCCCCTATTATACAGGTTCCAGGTTCGGTTTAGACTTTTTGAATTGGAAGTAGCTCGCGTAGTAGTAATGGCAGTACTCATATAGTCTCTTGGGACCCAAAGATGCAGCAATAGAGAATGCAGTCAGCGACCCATAGCTTGACTGCTTGCAACAGAGTCAGCGAACGATAGCTGACTAAGACCCTACTCCACCTCCACGTGGTGGTCCTGGAAACAGTCTGCATCACTGCAGTCTGGCTGAGAGAGTAGGGATCGCAGAGGGAAGGCAAACCCGGTCCCAAAAACTGCCGTGCGGAAGTCGGGTGTGTCGACCGAAAGGTGCAGATATCACAGCTCCGGCGTAAACAGACACAACGCAACCAACGTCCTTTTCAGGACGAACGAGGAAGAAGAAGAAGAAGAATATAGTCTCTTGATCACTGAATTTTAAGTAATTCAAATTCACAATTCTATTTGCAATGAAGTAAAGTCTGTAGAATAAAATATCAATGGAACTTTTATTTAGATTCCTCCAGATGTACAACTGTAGTTCAATGCGACGCCATTTTTTTCTGTAGCATAAATTCTTCAATATGAAATGTCTCATCAATTTGAGGTCCCTAATTTTCTGAAAAAAAATGGATATTATACACTTGTCTACTATGTATCGAATTACTAATTGAGATTTTTACCCACCTGAGGAATAGGTCATACTGACTACCAAATAAGTCGTGTAATCAAAACCTTGAAAATATCTCAGTTGATTACTCGTTAGAGAATAAACGACACCTAACGTGACAGGCTGGCGTAGTGCCAGGGGTCAGGTCAGCCATTATTTTCTTCACTGGAGTCTCTATGAAGTTATAAAAATCTTAGTGAGAATTGCTCTGCTAGGGGTTTGGGCGGTCCATATATCTAAAACTGGTTTCTAAGACTGTTGGGGGACGTTATTGTGATTTGTCAGTCTACCGGATGTCCTTTGGGATACTATGTTTCATTGGCTAAGCCACTAGTTAAGATGGATAGTCCACTAGGTATGTCTATGTCATATTTACGTCACAGTTATTACACAAGTTACTATGATAGCAAATGGTTTAAAATTTTATTCGGGGGTATATTTAATTCTGCGTAGAGATTTCAGGTCTCGTATTATTTCCTGTAACTGCCTAGAAGGCTTTATTAAAAATGTCAGTAAGAGGCTATGTGATAATTACGTCATCATTTCTGTAATAACTTACTTACTTAGTCGTTCCTCTTCTACCGTGAGGTGTAGAGGTTTGGAAGAGAGAGCGCCAGACTATTCTATCAGCTGTCTTCTTCCTGGCCTGGTTCCATTCTAGTCCTCGGTCCTTCAAAGATTGTCTAATGTTGTCCTCCCAGCGGACTCTGGGTCGTCCTTGAGGTCTGGATCCCTGGCTCTTTGTTTCCCATGCTTGTCGTGGTAGCCGATCTTCTCCCATTCTGCAGACATGGCCAAACCATCTTAGTTGGGACTGTTCTATTTGGGTCTGCAGCGGGTGGGATTTTAGGCCTTGACGTATCGTCTGGTTGCGGACCATGTCTCTTCTTGTTACTTCAACCACCTTCCTCAGATACCTTATTTCTGATGTTTGGATCTGGCTTTTGTGGGTTGTAGTCATTGCCCATGACTCGCATCCATATGTCAAGACTGGGACATAGGTGGAGCGGTATACAGCCATCTTCGTTTTCTTACCAACCTCTTTCTTGCTGAGGAATCCTCGATTTATGGCCTGATAAAGTCTCCCAGCCGCTGCTTTTCGAGTGGCCAACTCTTCTTTGATGCCCCCCTTTCGGTCTGTAATAGCTCCGAGATATTTAAAGTGTTCGACCTGCTCCAGGACTTGTTCTCCCAACTTAATCTGTTGTTTTCTTTCTTCTCGTGATATCACCATGGATTTTGTTTTAGAGCTGCTTATGACCATCCCTCTCTTCTCCAGCTCTTCCTTCCAGACTTGCAGGTTGGATTGGAGATGATTTAGCAATCAGGACAACATCATCAGCAAATGCTAGCTCTGAAATACAGACCTGTCTCATCTTCCAGTACCCCACTGAATACTTTCTTGTTCTCTCCTTACATGCCTTGATGACATCGTCCATGAGGAGTATGAAAAGATAAGGTGACAGGATATCACCTTGTCTTACACCAGTGGTGGTCCTGAACTCTTCTGATTTATAGTTTGCTGTCCTCACATAATTTCTGCAAGACTTGTAGAAGCTCTGTATAGCATGAATCAGAGGTGCTGGAATGTTCTTCCTTCTGTAATAACATGTGTACTAAAATAACTTAGAGGATAATTGCTAACTACTAATGCCGTCATCATTCCGGTTACAACACCATGAACAACATTGTATTAACAATTTCTTCCAACATGCAGCAGTAGACGGTTTCTTTGTTCCTTTCTGAGAGAACCGCCCTGGAACCCCACGTAGTATGTCTGAAGATGACATGCTTCAGAATCATTTTTCGTGCAGTATTGCTGGCAACCTAGATGTGATGCTTAAGAACAGAACAGAAACAAAGTAACAATTACAAATGACTGCCAGATATACATAACACAGTGTCCTGAATTGACTGATAATTTTATTTTACCATCACTTCCCACTTTTCTTACTCTTTTACTACGTAGCCCATTATTCCCTTCTCAGACCCCACCCTGCGGTTTTATTTCGTTCTGGCCTTCATTTAAATTCAACACTTGATCAGTAGCGGTCAGCTTACGATAATATTACCTAAGCTGCATCTGGTTTTTGTCTGACAAGGAACGCTGGTAGCGCGTAACAGCGTTGATCTCGAGTGAGAAATAGTTATTTGATGAAGCGAACCGCTAGCCTACTACAGTCGGTAGCGGGAGCAAAGGGGAGACAAAACTTACGCGTGTTCTGAGATTTTGGTTGTGGCCCTTGATCGCCGCAATTAGCCCTTAGAGTAATATTATGTCTTATCTACGAAGCTTTCTCGCGGCTGTTGTCTTCTGATGTAGACTCTAGAATAACATTTGTCTTACTCATGATTACGTTATACGCCGAACATCTGTGGGAACAGGCAGTGGGTAGCGCCTCTGGTAGACTATAAATCTAGACAATTCTACTCAGTCAAGCACACTCGTAGAGCAGCCTTCTTTGGCCTAGGCAGCGTCTGGAGGTCCTCCCGGTACAGCACAGGCACAAAATTGGGATTATATCAGGGCTGTGTGCTTTCTGTGCTTCTCTGTGGTGCGGAGTGCTGGAGAGTTGCAGAAAAGGAAATGTCGAAATTGTCCTCTTTTCACACAACATGCCTGGGAAAAATTTACCGAATCTTTTGGCCAAATGCCATCACTGGCCAAGATCTGCTTACTCGTAGCAAGCAAGAGGACATGCACACCATCATGGCTGGCAGACGCTGGAGCTGGGTTGGTCATGTCCTCAGAAGAGACCCCGATGCCATCACGTGAACAGCTGTGCTTTGGACCCCTGAGGGAAAACGAAAGAGAGGCCGACCAAAAACAACCTGGCGGAGGACTGTGGAGGCTGAGATGCAAAGAATGAACCAGAGTTGGGGCACTGTACGAAGGATGGCCACCGACCGAGCAAAGTGGAATCAATTTATTGTTGCCCTACAAGACGCCACTAGGCGTGATGGCCACTGACTGCTTTGACGGTCGGCGGCTAAGGATCAAAGAAGAAGAAGAAGAAGAAGCACACTCGTAAATATTTCCTTTTTTGTGTATCGACGCCAAGGGGCGCATACCATTTATTCTGTAATGTCAAATGCGGTATTTTATGTAAATTTACTTAATGTTTTAAGATGAATCACATATCCAGTCAGCAGGAACTACAGGGTTAGATATCCCTTATGTTGAGTTGGAAGAGGACGGAGTAGATTTTGCTGACAGGTACATGTATGTACACGATATATTAGCATATGCGGGCGCATGCTGAATTTGCTAGAGTGGAAGTAACTGGAGAGCGACACATATGGATAAAGACAGCCCGAGACTATCCAAGCAATGATAATAATTATAAATCCCATAGTGGAGCATAACTGTTTATTATAACGTTATTGTAATTTTATTGTTTGCTTGATGTAAAGGTTTGTTTTTGGGTCTCAGTTTCAGGACACCCCATTGCTACTGCAGGAGTCCAGTCAGGCGACGAACGTAACATTCTCATCGATCTCACGGTTCCTGAAAGCAATTAGCCCCCCAAGTTGTCACCGATACCTGAAGTACAACCATTTTTCAACCCCCATCCCTCTAATAGCAAATGAGCTCATGCAGTGCATAACGAGCCATAGCAAACTTGAAATCGTATTTGGCAGTAGTGGTATCCTACTCGCCCCTGATCACCATTCAGAGCATAGTGGCTTCCAGCATATCTATCAGCCCAGCGTCTTCAGCAGAATTTAAAGCCAGACTGTGTGCTTAAACGGAGCGCTCAGTCACAAATAAAGGTCAAGCCAGCCAAACCGGATTTAAACATCAAGTACACAGGCCAAATTTCCCGCGCTGGATAATAGCGCCTTGGACTGTTTGTCCTAAATTGACCTCGTCTTGTGTGTGTTTCTGGTCATTCAAAACCTCCGCACGTATTAGCGGTCAGCCGAATATAGACAGTGTAATCCGCAGCCTATCTCGTGATTAGTGTGTGAGCAACGGTGCATGGATAGCGCCTACAGTGGATTTATAGTATAATTCGTCACCTATAGGAGGATATACATATAAAGACACTAACTGGAGTTATTGAACTCGGTTCCACAAAAGCGGAAGGATTAGGGGAACTCTGTTTATTGATTTCTCGGTGTTCTACGGGCGATGTTTTGTGTTGGTGTGATGTTTGTCCGTTGGTGTCTTAATTGGATACTTGTTAACTTGATGTGAATATTGATGCAATTCTTATGTTGTTGTGCTGATATATAATTACAAATGGCTAGAAAGAACTTAGATTGACTACTTCAGATTGTACGAGAAATGACCCTCAACAGACTGGAAATGCCTCGCGACAGATTGGAAATTATTTGCACCGACTATAAATGTTCATGACAGACTGGAAATAACTTGCGACAGACTGGAAATGCCTGCGAGAAGTGGCAGAAATTTACAACAAGGTAAACAAAACAGATTAGTAACAGAATACATTGTTTACAGTTAGCAACCACTGCTGTGTGGTTAAGAAACTGATTATCAAAATTTGTAGAAATGTACCACGTTTGAGGTAAAATATTTAAGTCGTTATTGTTATGTTAACAGTTTTCTTTTATTTCCTCGTTGTAAAAAGCTTCAATAAAGTCAACGGAAATAGATAACAGGGTAACCTTACTAAGCTCAAGACTTACAAAAAAGTTGCCCACGATACAACACCATTTTATGTTGATCGGTATAGAACACGATTTTATGTTGATTGGTATAGAACACCATTTTATGTTGATCGGTATAGAACACCATTTTATGTTGATCGGTATAGAATACCATTTTATGTTGATCGGTATAGAATACCATTTTATGTTGATCGGTATAGAATACCATTTTATGTTGATCGGTATAGAACACCATTTTATGTTGATCGGTATAGAATACCATTTTATGTTGATCGGTATAGAACACCATTTTATGTTGATCGGTATAGAACACCATTTTATGTTGATCGGTATAGAACACCATTTTATGTTGATCGGTATAGAACACCATTTTATGTTGATCGGTATAGAACACCATTTTATGTTGATCGGTATAGAACTCGATTTTCCAACCGGGGTTCCATGGAACCCTAAAGTTCAGCGAGAGATCGCACATTGTTTTTTTTTTATTTGTGCGCCAGACGATGTTAGCGTTTGCAGCGGTGAGCAGTGACCGAGCAGCCCCGTATGTCTGTGCGCCATAGGACCGTATTTATTCTTGCATATATATGAAATTAGCATCTTGTAGAGTAGAAATTTATGATAATATTGTCAGGTCTACTTGGATACGGAAAAAAAATTATGTTACCTGCACTACTGACTTACAATAGAGTTGATATCCCTTAATGGGAAGGGAAACCATACAAAAAGATTAGGCTAATAAGTTGGCCAAAATAAAGAGATCCACAAAAATAAAAATCATTCTCTTCTCAAAAGAGCATTGAAAATTGTATTGTACGAGGTGTGTTCAAATGAAACCCGTCCCAGTGGCTTTATAACAAATATATATAAGGTACATCAGCAGGAGTAGTAGAATTAAATACAGCAATTGTTATGAAGCAAGTACTCACTGGGGTCCTTTAGAAATAGTCACCATAGGCATTCAGACACGCATCCCACTGCTTGGGTAGACGGCGGATGCCGTCCGAGAAAAATGACTTTGGTTGCTTATTGAACCATTTGGTCACCGAGGCCCTGACGTCTGCATCGGAGTCGAATGGTTGTCCCTTTAGAGATTTTTTTAAGGGTCTGAACAAATGAAAGTCACATGGTGGCAAATCGGGGCTGTAGGCTGGGTGTGGCAGAACTTCCCACCTTTTCCTTGCTAACGCTTCCTGCACAATGTTCGCAACATGTGGACGAGCATTGTTGTGCAACAGAATCACACCACGCGAAAGCATGCCAGGTCGTTTATTCTTGATGGCTGTATGCAGGTTGTCTAGTGTGTCTTTGTAGCGGATGGCATTGATGTTCACGCCAGGCTCTTTAAAGTCAAAAAATGCGGTCAGCATAACCTTACCGGCGGAAATCTGTGACTTGAAATTTTGGACGGATTCCTAATCACACCGGCCATTATTTTAACGGTCTGCAGCACAACCAATGAATACTAGGAGAATGAACACTTACACACTTGTACATTCGTATGTGCTTATTACGTCAGATGTGACGTCATCATGCTCCTTCTACGAATGTCCACTTGGCGCAGCACGGTCGGGTTTCATTTGACACGCCTCGTATTATTATATTTACAACTTACTCATCATTCTAAGGTACCATGAGCTGTAGATGTTATGATTTTTATGTAGGGGTTCCCTGAAGCCTGACAATTATTTCAATGGTTCCCCAAGGACAAGAAGGGTGAGAAAGGCTGGTTTAGAATATTTTATTTATTTATTTATTTATTTTTAGTTTAGTTGTCATGTTCTTGTCTGTCATGTTTTCAGCTGTCATGTTTTCAGCTGTCGTGCACCTGATGAGCAGCTAATGGGAAGATAGAGACTGAAAACGTCTTAAACAAGGACGAGGTGCAGATCTGTTGTGTTATTCGTTCACAGCGGAAGTTGAGACAAACGAAGCCAAACTAAAACTCAACATTTTTGCGTTGTCAGCACTGGAAAATAACGGAACAAAAACTGAATAAAAAATGACTTCAGGAGATACTTAAATACAGAACTTTGACAGGGCAGAGGCAGACTGTACTTAAGGGAATCAAATGAACAAACTCTTTTTGTCTAGACAAAATCGTTAGACAGTGGCATAAATTTGCAAGACGTAGAATGAATGAATCGGAAGTTACACTGGGAATTGAATGTATGCTCTATGGACAGTCTATTAGTGGTTTATATTATAGTAAGGCAACTCTTCTCAGCCTTATAAACGCAGACAAAAAAAAAAAAAAAACACACACACACACACACTAAAACGACCTCCCAAACATCCTCTCAGCAGAAAGGGAATTCCCAGTTAACAGTGATAAACAAAATACGCTTCTAAGACAGGGGATCTTAATTTTATTGTGTGCAATAGACCTCACTGGCTGTCTGATGAAGGCTCTCCTTTTGATTGTCCGATGAAAGACCCCTTCTTTGAAAAAAAAAACATGTACATAAAAGCCTAATAGAAAAAGTTATACTTTGAATTTTAGTTTATATACACGGGCCCCCATAGTCCAGTCAAAGACCCCCATGGGGTCCATGGAGTGCAGGTTAGAACCCTGTTCAAAGATATGGAGACGCTGCAGACACAGGAGATAATCCAGCAGAAGGTGTCAAAGCAGGCATTGAAACCTCAACAGAGTTATTATAGAAATGATATTGTAAAGTCCAAAGAAGAAATGCCAGCTTACTGGAAGATATGATTTCTGGGCAAGTTGTTAAAGAAGGTTTTTCAAAAGTGTACATACATGTAAATGAAAAATGTTACTGTCTGTGTCAGACACCATATTAAACATTATCATTCGTGAGAGATTAGAAATTACCGTAAAATATTACGCCAGCAGGCGGATCTGAACATCAATCCAAAGAAGACAGAGATCAAGACACTCAATATGGGTGTTACGAATGTTGTTTCTTTTACAATGTGTGAAGATGTTTATCTTAAAGAGTTCATCGTGCTATGTTGTCGAATGCATTAGGATTTGGTCATACAGGACATGATACTGGCAGAACAACCCAAGTCGGCGGTTAGCAGGTCCACAATATACATTTTTTTTTTTTTTTTTTTTTAACCAGCGGCACTTGGGCTTTCAGCCCTTCGGCCCAATGACATGTCATTGCGAGGCTGGGGAACCTGAGGACTTTCCTTCCAACCCGGTCAGGAGCTTTGCTCCTTCCCATCCACAGAGGGTTTATTACAGGAGCCGTTCAGGTTATTCAGTCAAATTTCCGGCCGTAAACATTTCTTCAAACGCTGACGCCCGGGTTTGAACCATGAACACCTGGTCGCCAGTACAACGCTGAAGCAATTACACCAGCGCGGCTCCCCACAATATACATGTAGTACATATTTATTAAATTCCTTCACAATGCAAGCAATGGAGAATCTTTACCATCTGTCTCCTCAGTGAATGTGGTCAGTCCATAAGTCAATAAGCATGCATGTTGAAATCATATATATCTTCGTCTTCTCTATTCTGTTCTGGCCGTTTTGACTAAGAGTGCGTGCCAAACATGGATACCCAAGTAATGCGACCAAAAACGTGAATTATGTTTCTTGAATTAAAATACTTCTCTGTAAGGTGCGGAACTTCTTCATAAGTTCGGGACCATCTTAACGATCGTTGAAAACAAGTGGCGGCCTTTGAGAATATAATAATGCCACATAAAAATTACTCAATTTCTCCACAATTCCGTGAGCTCGTAAAATACGTCTTGCTTGGACGAATGAAACATACGAATGGCCCAGAATATTAGCCGTTAGAATAAATTAGCGCCACCGCGTTACGTCACTGACAACCGGTAACGTATCAGAGTATACGGCGTTCAATACAAGTTAAAGATCGTGCAAAACATGCATTACCACAAATAGACATATCTCCTCAGATAACAATGGCTAAATGCCTGCGTGTGGCAATATATTATGACATATTAACTTTATTCCTTCACAATGGGCCATCGTGAGCTCATTACAATAAGGAACCAGAAGCTGGAACAGACAGACACATTTACATACCTAGGATGCATAGTAACACCAATCGGCGGAGAAAGGAAAGACATCAACAACAGAATGAATAAAGTGAGAACAGCCTTTGCTAGTCTATACAACATCTTAAAGTCCTCTCAGTATAGCAAATACACCAAATTAAGATTATATGAGAGCTGTGTACTTTTATGTGCTTCTCTATGGTGCAGAATGCTTGAGAAGGAAATGTCGAAATTGTCCTCACTCAACACAATCTGCCTAAGGAAAATTCACCGAATCTTTTGGCCAAATACCATCACCAACAAAAAAAAAACTGCTTACTCGAAGCAACCAAGAAAACACGCACACCATCACAGCTGGTAGACGCTGGAGCTGGGTTGACCACGTCTTCAGAAGAGACCCCAATGCCATCACAAGAACAGCTATGCTATTGATACCTGAAGGAAAGCGAAAGAGAGGCCGACCAAAAATTACTTTGCGGAGAACTGTGGAGGCCGAAATGCAAAGAATGAACCAGAGCTGGGACACTGCACGAAGAATGGCTTACTTTAGCTGGTGCAAACTGATCAATAATGTCATCAAAATGTGTTATATCAGTTTCTTCACGCTAAATGCTGATCAAGGCTAAAGCAGAAAGTCTCTATTGGCCCACAGAATCTCTCACAAAGATCAACACTTTCAAAACCTTTCAATGCTCCCAGAACTTTCGCCCCTACAACTTGTCTCCGCCTCATCTTTACTTCCAATCTTCCTTTTGCTGATACATGCAACCCTAGGTACTTGAAACTGCTCATTTCCTCCTACCTCTCCCTTCCAAACAAACGCTCAACTGGTGCTATTGCTGTTTTCTGCAGCACTCCATCACCTGAGTCTTGCTGCCTACAATAGGGAGCCGAGCTGGTGTAATGGCTACGGCGTTGTACTGGCGACCAGGTTTTCATGGTTCAAACCCGGGCGTCAGCGTTTGAAGGAATGTTTACGACCGGAAATTTGACTGAATAACCTGAACGGCTCTTGCACATACATCCCGTGTGGATGGGAAGGAGCGAAGCTCCTGACCGGTTTGGAAAGAAAGTCCACTGACCCCCCCCAGCCTCGCAATGACATGTCATTGGGCCAAAAGGGCTGGAAAGCTCGAGTGCCGCTGGTTAGAGAAAAAAAAATTGCCTACAATAATCATTAGATCCATTGTGAGCTACTGTCATACCCGTGTCAGAGCAAAATAGTTCTAACACAAAGAAACTGAAGCAGGATCTCTGCATTCATCTGATCTTATTTTTATTTTTAAAATTTCCTCCTGTCACATGAGCAGATTATGTGTTGAATTACTTGCTTTTGCTTGCAATTTAGTTGCATGATTATTCTCATGAACGCAAAGGTATGAGGTAGGTTCGGAGTGGATGATTTTGTTTAAAGCACGGGGCAACCAGTGATTCTCGCGCACCCTTACTAGTTGTCTAATTCTTGTGGGTAATAAGACAGCAGGGAGTGTTGCAGTAAGACTGATATAATGATGGTGGGTGAAAAAAAAACTTGGTACTATTTATCTTACTAGGACAGTCTTTAATTTACTAGGACAGTCCTTTGTCCTGTTAAGGCGCAGGCAGCCCCATAGCATTTCCTACCGTAGAGGAATTAAGTGTTAAAGACTTAACAATACTAAGTCCAGTTGTATGATGTGGACTGACCAGTTCCCTTCCTCGCTGCGTTTTCCTTTACCGAGTTACAAGTGAGTAGTTTTGAACATGACGTTGCCATATTATTGATCTTGTTAATGTTGATCGGAATCGATATCACTGCACTCCCGGCAAACCCATAGGTGATTAGTTTTCCTAATCAAATGTCCAATGGTATGAATGCTAATTGTTTATGTTGCGCGCTGGTTGTCTACATACCTGATGAATCCTCTCGAGATCGCGACACATAAACTGTCCCTCGTTAATAGAGCTCCACACAGCCACCTCAAGGCTTCAGTAGCTGGCTCTATTTCCATTCTCATCATTGAGGTTATTACTGTGACCGGGCTTGGTCACGGCATCAGTATGAATTTAGTGTAACCGGGTTTGTTGGCCAGTTAACATTGTGCGCAGGTAAATATTTTGACGTGAGCTAACTCTTTGTACGTTCTGGTTCAAGTGGTTACAGGCCTTTCGCCTGAGATGGAAATTCTTGACCTTAGTTTATTCTTCTTCCCAAAGTTCGTTCTTACCCTTTTAGGTTTAGTGAAAAGCAATACCTCGTATAATGGATTGCCGAATAATCCAACTGTAATATTCCAAAGAAAACTCAGCAATGTAGAAAAATAAAATATAGTTTATTAACGTCATTAGAACAGCAATGTTATTGACACAATGGTGAAGTACTTGTTTCTTACGCTTACACAAACTAGTGAGTATCCAAAATCTTCTTCTTCCTTCTTCCTCGGGGGTCCTGAAAAGGACGGTGGTTGCGTTGTGTCTTTTTACGCCTAAGCTGTGATATCTGCACCTTTCAGTCGACACATCCGACTTCTGCATGGCATTTTTTGGGACCGGGTTTGCCTTCTCACTGCGATCCCTACTCGCTCAGCCAGACTGCAGTGATGCAATCTGTTTCCAGGACCACCATATGGAGGTGGAGTAGGGTCTTGACCAGCTCTGGTTCGCTGATCCTGATGCAAGCAGTCAAGCTATGGGTCGCTGACTGCATTCTCTATTGCTGCATCTTTGGGTCCCAGTATCCAAAATGAAAGTGTATATCCACAGGAATAATATATCCAATATAATAAATTACAAACTTGTCTACTTAAAAACTAACTTGTCTACTTAAAAATACTTGTCTAACTTGAAAACTTGTCAAGTTAAAAACTTGTCTTGATAATCTCAAAGATGAAGTTCACCTAACACTATCTGTAAAATCCTCTCGCCTAATGAATCCTAAAAATCTGTAAAAGCCCGTCTATCGCCCACGTCTCTCCTTTTGATACTATTTCTTCTTTTTTCCCGCCAATTTTCACACGATGCTTTCTTTTTTTCACACGGTACAATTATCTACATTTGCACACGCTTTCTGAGCTTTTCGACTTTTCCCACACGTCTCTCTCTCTCTCTCTCTCTCTCATCATCATCATCTCAACCCATAACCTTCATAGGTCGTAGGGGTGCCATGGTGGAAGCATCAGCAGACAGGGTCCTCCACTGCTCTCTATTCTCAGCAATGCGTACAAGTGTGGAGAAACCGTGTCCTGTCCATTCTTTGATGTTATCAGCCCAGGATTTTCTTTGCCTTCCTCTTCTCCGTTTACCTTCGACTGTTCTCTCTCTCTAACAACGGAATAAACCCAAATTAGCAACTCTCACTGTCACAAAATTTTCCATTCAAAAACATTCATTTACTATTTTTTTGTTCTGTGACAGCTTTACAGTGCCTCTATAAAAGACGTAAACTTTTCATTATACTGTGTTTTGTGCAAACATGCATTAACTGATTTTAACGTGTTATTCTCATTCTTTGTGGTTTTAACACGTATAAATGGTAGTGTATGCCAAGCGGTCACAAACGTCCCGGGGCCACAAAAAGGTATCCCATGTGGAGACATTTTCGTCCTATCAACTAACAAATATCAAGTCCCTAACTACATACTGGAGTATATCATATGGGGGCATATACTTATGAGTCAATTGGCAATGGACAATTGGTTGAGAAAAATTTATGTTACTGGTAAAAGTCCTTGAATGGCGGCATATACTTATGTGAGACAACTAAAAAAAATGTTACAAGGTCTCAGTATATATGTGCGCCAAACGAAAAAAAGTAAAAAAAATAAAAATAAAAATTAATAAATAACAATTTTTCCCAAGATCTCAGTATACATGTAAGCCAACTAAAAAAATTTTATTACAAGATCTCAGTATACATGTGAGCAAAAACAAAAAGAAAAAAAAAAAATTTCCGTAAAACGAGAGATCCAGTAGATTTAAAATGCGTAAAACGGGGGACATATACAAGTTGTTTATACACTATGTCATTAAACAGTATGGGAGATGGATAGCAATGTGCAATACGCAATGTAAATTATTCATGTATTAATACACTTATGTAATCTTTATTTAACAAAACTCTCGTATTAATTATAAAAATAGGGAGTTATGATATTAAATATACATAATTAATATTAAACTTATTGAACTTTTTTTTTCAAGTCAACACATATAAGGTTTGGTCATGCCAAACAAAACTCGAACTTTTAATCAATCGTCAGGACAATAAATGTATCCTAACTTAATATGTACATCGGAATAGTAACTGACCAGAACTATTTACGTTTGATCCTGACCTCTGTGAGTGTCAACGGGAGCGGTGAAAGGTCACGCTGTCTGGATATTTTGAGAAGTCCCATTGACGGCACGTAAGGGGGGGGGGGGCGGTGGGGTATAGTACAATGAAAATAGCTGGGGGTTGCTGGATGAATGAATGTGAGGGGAAAAAAAACTCGCATGGGGAAATTTCCCACGGGGGAAGATGAAGGTCGTGAAAACGAAGGTTGGATTGACATAGCGGAGTACACAGAGGTGTTGTTGAGTTCACAACGTCTGGACAGTTTGTGCGTAAGGAAGGTGGTGAAAAACCAGAGGTGTGGGTTAACGTTATAAATACGCATTAGAGCATAAATAAATTTCACTGTACGAGTACACATCTGTGTGTCTCCACCGCAGTAGGTTGGTAACAAAAAATCATGATATATGGTACATAGTTACTTATGCGATATTTACGAAATTCAAAAAATGTATAATAAGTAATGATCCATAGCATGTCTGGTTCAGCAACTCCTGAACAGACAAGTAAAAAAAAATTGTTAATTGAGAAAAAAATGTTCAGAGTACCATTTGTGATGCTCCGGCTAATCAAATGTGTAATAATGTTTTGGATTTCCGCCAAAGTCTTAATATTATGACATAAACTGTCATAGTTGTGGTCGGGTGCAGTGCCAACAAAAAGTGTAGCGCATTGCCTACAAACCGCAAAATCGCCCGTTTTTGTTAATGTGCTTGTCTTAAGATCAAACAATGTCTTCTTTAACCTTTGAGATTCCTCCTTAGCAGCTAATAGTACATCAATGTGACCCATGTGTTTGGTTATCTTATAATATAGAACAATGTTTGATACATATATTTCTAAGTCCAAAAAAATGTTATTTAAATCTTCAACTTCAGAATATAATGGTTTTAACACTGTAACTAGAGTAACTGTGCATGTTGACTAGAGTTGCGCCTCTCCAGATCTGTTTCTCTTCACCGGCGGTTATGACTGCCGCTGATAGCATCAGCAGGACGAGACATAGAAGGTGGCTGGCATCATTAGAAAAACTTTTTAGAGCAGCCAGCAAGAGCACGCTGGCCGATTCTAAAATAGCAATGCCTCTCCTAGACAATCTGCTATCGTACTCGGACGAGGAATATTAAACCATTTAGAGTAGCCCAGCTAGAGCAACCTGGGTTAACTCTAATATATCAATGTCTCTCCTAGACAGTGCTATCGCACTCGGACAAAAAAAAATAAAGCATTTAGAGTAGCCCAGCTAGAGCAAACTGGGTTTACTCTAAAATAGCAATCTCTCTCCTGGACAGTGCTATGGCACTCGGACAAAAAAAATAAAACCATTTAGAGTAGCCTGGCTAGAGCAACCTGGCCATCTCTAAGGCCATCTCTAATATAGCGTCTCTCCTAGACAATCTTCTATCGTCCTTTTTCTTAGTGTCTACAGCAGTGACGGTTGATGAAGTGTTACATGTAGGGTGTTGCGAAGTTGATGAACCGTGCTGTGCGATATTCTGTCGCTTAGTTGAACTTTTTCTGCATAGCTTTGTGCGTACATGCTCCTGTGGCAGGCGTATAAACTTTGTCAATGGTACCGAGTTGTCTTATGAAGTTGAGTAAGGTCGTTTCGAGGCGAACCGAATGGATGTATCCATATTATCGTCGATTTGCTCGTTATTATCCTCGTTATCATCTTGGTGTTCTTCAGTTTCAAGGTCTGACTCATCTCGTTGTGTAGAAGCAGGATCGCAAGCATTTCGTTCAGTTAGTGAGGCAGGTGACAACTCTGTATCAGAAGGTTGTGGTGTATCTAGATGGGTTTCGGTATGTTGTACAATCTGTTGTTGTTGGGCTGGTCGTTCCTGTAGTATTTTAAGGGGAATGTTGTCTTCGCTACTTGTAGGCGAATGTGAGTGGTGACAGCTAGTACAGGGTTTCGGTTGATTTGAAGGACAGTACGTCTGTACTTTTTCTGCATGTAAATATGTGTTGATATCACTGGACAACGATGAGTTTTATTGGTAATTATCTGCTTGAACTCGAACATTTCTTACTTGAATTCTCTCACGTAGCTCCTGCAAAGGGATGTCATCTTTACTCGTAGAAGTGTCGCGACATCTACGTAATCTGTTGATAGCATCGTGCGTGGGGTGAAGAGAGGGGTTTGAGTGTTCATCGTCGCAATGTGACACATCAGATGTAGAGGCTGATGTGGGGGGATAAAGGAGGGTGGTTTTGCGAATCGGTCTGGTATTAGTGAGGATAGGCTGGGAAACAGGACGATGATTATCTTTCTTGATTTGTGAAATGTGGGCTTTCGTCCTGATCTGTCTTTCTTCGTGCCACAGGATAAAATTTGTTGGTGTAGTCTGTTCTAATATTTTGAAACCATCGATCCATTTGTCGTCAAATTTCGAATGTCGAACGTGTTTTTTAAGTAAACTAGATCTCCGATTTTAAACTGTTCTATTTTTGTGTTTTTATCGTGTGTACGCTGTTTCTTCCGGAAAGCTTTTTCTGCATTTTTGTTCGCAATTTGATGTGCTGCATGCTTTTGTTGTAGGATGACAGCAATTGGGTCCTCTCCCATATATTTGCGTTGTGGTTGGAGAAAGTTGTCCACAGGAAATACTGGCTGTACATTCATCTTCCAACCATTCTCGGTTGTTAACTGACACTTCTGTTGCTTCCCTATGGTGATATTATTTATTTGCGGTGTCATTCCTTTCCTGATTTGACCAATAAAATGTCTTACTGCTATACGATGGTGTTTTCTATGTAGACTACTCCAATCTGCTCGTTTTTGGACAATGTTTCTTTCCTCAATCTATGGTATGGTTGATAATCATATTGCTGTTGCTGGATATTAAGTAAGTGTTGTTGTTGTTTCTGTTGTAGTAGTAATTGTTGCCGGTCAAGCTGCTGTTGCAACGATTGTGGATCCATGATAGTGATTAGTGATTAGGCCTGCCTGCTATCACTAAAAAACAAGTCTGTTCGCGCCCCAAAATGAGTATGCTTTCACAAAAGAAAAGGGCTTGGTCGCGGCGTCAATGTTTATAGTATGCTTTCACTAAAGAAAAGGGCTGGTCACGGCGCCAATATAAAGAAAGATGTGACCAGGCTTGGTCACGGCATCAATATGAAGTTAGTGTAACCGGGTCTGTTGGCCAGTCAATGGCGTTGTGCGCAGGTAAATATTTTGACGTGAGCTAACTCTTTGTACGTTCTGGTTCAAGTGGTTACACGCCTTTCGCCTGAGATGGAAATTCTTGACCTTAGTTTATTCTTCTTCCCAAAATTCGTTCTTACCCTTTTAGGTTTAGTGGAAAGCAATACCTCGTATAATGGTTTGTCGAATAATCCAACTGTAATATTCTAAAGAAAACTCAGCAATGTAGAAAAATAAAATTTAGTTTAGTAACGTCATTAGAACAGCAATGTTATTGACACAATGGTGAAGTACTTGTTTCTTACGCTTACACAAAATAGTGAGTATCCAAAATGAAAGTGTGTATCCACAGGAATGATATATCCAATAGAATAAAATACAAACTTGTCTACTTAAAAACTAACTTGTCTACTTTAAAATACTTGTCTAACTTGAAAACTTGTCAAGTTAAAAACTTGTCTTGATAATCTCAAAGACGAAGTTCACCTAACACTATCTGTAAAATCCTCTCGCCTAATGAATCCTAAAAATCTGTAAAAGCCCGTCTATCGCCCACGTCTCTCCTTTTGATACTATTTCTTCTTTTTTCCCGACAATTTTCACACGATGCTTTCTTTTTTCACACGGTACAATTATCTACATTTGCACACGTTTTCTCAGCTTTTCGACTTTTCCCACACGTCTCTCTCTCTAACAACGGAAAAAACCCAAATTAGCAACTCTCACTTTCACAAAATTTTCCATTCAAAAACAGGCATTTACTATTTTTTGTTCTGGGACAGCTTTACAATGCCTCTCACAAAGCCGTGAATTTTTCATGATACTGTGTTTTGTGCAAACATGCCTTAACTGCTTTTAACGTGTTATTCTCATTCTATGTGGTTTTAACACGTATAAATGGTAGTGTATGCCAAGCGGTCACATTACCATGTACGCTCTGCACTGTTCCGTGACGACCCTGCCCTTCAGTCACTACGGAGTACAGATCCATCAATGTATACAAAGGCATTATCATCTCCTGCAGGATCATTTCCAGCACTGCTTTCCTATTGCCTCGTGCTCTTTATTCCCAGCCAAGGTTGATGATGACTTGCTGGTAGTTTCTCAAGTTCTCACCTTACTCTGTTCTCCTCCCTTGAGTATATTTTCACGTTGCGTCACCTACAGAATCATTGTATCCTGATTATAACCCTGTACCTTTGTCGCATCAGGCAAGCATTCCAACCAGTCTATGCCAATCGGACATATCCTAACTATTTCCAGTGACACTATCCTCTTTCTTGTGGGCTAGTCTTCTAATGCGGACAAGCTGTGTTGGATGTCTGGCGTGTGCTTGTATATGTCTTTCTTGCCTGTTATCAAATTCAGTGCTTCTCTTCCGAGTAATTGCGTCTGCTTCTCCTGTCAATTTTGAGACCCATGTACCATGCCATTTGTTGTGAAATCCCCAGGGTAAGAGAAGCAGCGGTAGACCAACAAATGTACACGGGGAAGAAAACTGGAGACACATGAAAATGTTGATGAAGATATGGAAAAACCTTGAGCTGAGGTCACGTGACAGGTCAACTTGGCTCACACTAGTTGAAGGCCTATGCTCCATGGAGATGTCAAGGATAAAGAAAAAGGAATATGTCTGAAGTCAGATCCTCGGATTTCCTTAAAGTAATTTTTTAAAAGCGGTGACAATTTTCCATTCGCGAGACGCACAGTTTTTAAAAATGTTTATGTACTTAACTAGCTTCTCGCTTTCTTTCTCTTCTGTTTTTGTTTATTTTGTCCCCGATGAAGGCCTCGTATCATTAACTAAACATTTTCTTTGTCACTTGTCAGAGTTAGATGCTTTACATCTCTTTGTTTGCTCCGCCACTGAAAATTAAAAGGAAACTTTCAAGGGAAATTTGATTATTACTACAAGTTTAATTTTTGCTTACCACAATGGAAAATCGCAAAAAATGTAGATCTAAATTTCGAACTCATTTTGAAAAATATGAAGAAGCCTGTGCACGAATGTATGATATCTAACAAATACATACATTTGCCAGTTATTAGGAAAAGGTTATTATATTTCTTTAGCGCAAAATATTCTGGTTCAACTATCTGAGCTCCATAGAATAGGAGCAGCGGCATAAGGTTACAGATGTGAAGAAGTATCACGACCAACAGCATTTTAACTACCTGCTTGTCTCTACTGGATATTCCCGAAATCTTGTCTGTGCTCTGTCTGGAAAGTGTTGGTAGTTTTTTAACCAAATGTCCCGACTTTTTCATAAAGTGCACGGTAGTTGATGAACATACGCACAGAATCACAAAACAGATAAAAGGAAGCAAGATGGAAATTGTCCTGTAGTATGGCATTACAATGTGCTGGTTTTTGTAGTAGAAGTTGCTGTTGACATATCGGGCAATAGACGTGTTAAATATTGGGTTGTATACCCATTCAATTTTGTAGATAAAATACATAATAAAGTACGCACCATAAGTAACCACAGAAATGGCAATAATCATAAATAAAGTAAACTTGGGTGTGAAAACAGACTTTACAGTAAAGGGCATTGTCACACAAACACACCGTTCTATAGATACGTAAGTTGCTAGAACATTTGTTGCATAACGAATAGATTTAATTGTATATTCTGTATTGGGAAATGTCAAGGCTTTCCAGGACTCGGCAAAAGATGGGGAAAAAAGTTGAATGGGACCGTACAATCTGTGTAAGATGGCACAGAGACATCGAAGCAAGTCCCACGTAGAAATAGCGAACATTGATAAATTTACACCGTCGTTTAATCCCTGTCGAACAAAGACCAGTAGGACAAGCACATTTGTGAGCATTCCAAAGGTTGCCAGGATGAGCAATGTCCAGAATGAAAGGTACGTGTTGAACTTGTCAAATAATTCGTCACTGACATCATTTTTAGAGATTCTGTCTGGCAGAAGTTCACGCTCCGTGGCGTTTGTGCCTGCTACTGAATGTACGCAGAACAAAAGCGGTACTACAGAATACAAACTATTAGAAACAACAAGCTTGCTGCACATCGTACAAACTCATACACCCTCCAGTTGTAAGAAGAAAAGAAAATTGACATAATCTTTGACTCATGGGTCTTCCTCAGTTACTATTAAATCTGAAGACATGCAAAGAGTATATTTGAGTAGGGCTAAGCTCTGATGTTCTTCATTGAATATCGATAACCGAATTCAAGATTACTATTTCCTTTAACATGTGACTTAATTTTCTCATATGTATTTACATATAGTTTCAACTTTGGCATAAGTGAATGTTTTCTGCTGCTTTTCTACAAACGGAATTACTCTTAGTACACGAATCTAATGACATAATACGAGATCTGTTTAAAAGTCAACGCAGCCAATCAGATGCTACTTTTGAACAACCCTTCCAGGGAATTCTGCCCCAGCCATTAGCAATGGAAGATTACACAACGATTTTATGCGGTTGAAATTGACTAATTTGATGGCAGATGTGCATAAAACCAATAGTGTTGGCCCGCAAATGAGATACTATTGAAACCAAATTATTGCGAGAATACATTTTTGTTCTTTGTATCTGCGGCAGGTAGAATGAATAAGTAAATCTGCTTGCATATTGTTTAGCCAACCGGTAATTGCAATCTATATACATGGGATAGACCTATAAGCACATCTAAATCAGACAATATAATCCTGTAAATCTACATTATTATACTAACTACTATCAGTACTGTATATAGATCTCTCCTAGCAATCCGTGTAATAGCTTCATCATGCTAACTGATAGAAACTAGTAGTCCATTTAAGGCTTGATGTTTTTGTTCAACTGCTGAGTTCAGAGTACAGGTTATTATTTTCAGGTTATTATTTTCAGGTTATTATTTTCAGGTTTTATTTTCAGGTTATTATTTTCAGGTTATTTATTATTATAGCAGTGGTTCTTTGATATGACCGACAGTTTTCTGCCTGTGCTTGAAACATGCATGCCTCTCCAAAAGATGACGAAAAAGTCACGTGACAAAACTATACTGGGTGTCCATAAAAGATTGTACCCTTTTCAAAAAATGTACTTTAAATTATAACACCTTTTATCCAATATAAGTATTGTGGCTGGCTGATTATATTGATGGATAGCTGGAAGAACATGAAAGTATGAATAAGTACCAAGACTGACCAAGATAATCTCACTGAAACTTTTGGCTCGAGGAAAATCTGCGTAAAATGTAAGTATAAGTTCAGCAGGAAGAAAATAAAGTGAGAATCACAGGCAGATCTATTAATAGGTGTGGCCGTGTATGTTTATACGGCACTAGTAGTTATATTGATTTTATGAAATCAGAGTTAAAACCTTTTGTTATTGTTTTCAACCCAGGAATGTTCTTCCCTTTTTGAGTTTGGTGATAAGCAAAACAGTTTCAGCACAACAACGTATATCCGAAAGAAATTACTGTAAATTTCCACAAACAGCAAATGTAAAAAATTATATTAGAGTTTATTGATGTCATTAAACAAACACTGTAAATTTCACAAAATGATGGTTGTTTATCCGATATGAAAAAAATATGTAATCCAACTGAATAATATAGGTACAATCCAGATAGAATAATATATGTATATCCACAAGAAATAATTTACAGATTTGTTTACTAAAAAAAAAACTTGTCTTGGTATCCTCAAAGACGAAGTTCTCTTAACGCTATCAGTAAAAATCCTCTAGTCTAAAATCATGGTATTCTTGGAATCATAAGTCCTGAAATCGCTACCTATCGCCCACAACTCTTCTATTTATACTATTTCTCCTTTTTTTCCCGCCTTTTTTCACACGACTCGTCCTTTTTTTCACACGACACAATAATTAACATTTGCACTCCGTTCCTCAGCTTTTAGACCTTTTTGCACACGACATTATGTTATTTCGACTTTATTTTCACATGTGTGATCTTTTCCAACTTAACAATAGGATTAAAAAAAAACCCAGATCACACAAACATTCATTTCCCACTTTCGCGCTTATAAAACCCATTCATTATTATCTGGGACTGACCTACGTTTACCCTGTCAGAGCAGTAACGGCAACTGAACTTTGAATGAATGCTGCGTTTTGTGTAAAAACGTCTTATTTGCATTTAAGGTCTGTCATTCTTACATGTATCATCTTCTAGCACATTTAACGCTTAGCGTTAAAGTAGGAGGGACAAAGCTAGCGTGAAAGGCCAAGCGGTCACATAGGGATACTGGAAAGTAACTGTCTCTTAGCAGGTTGAGAATCCTCTGAGTAGACTAAGAGCTAGTAGGTATCCAGGCCACACTTTGTCCCTAAGGTACTGAATTATTAGAAAGAGCCCCCATTAATTAAATACAAATATGACATAATCTTACAGTATTAGACATCACTGTTACACCCAAAGAAGAGTCAATAACTAATCTTGATTTTATAAATTTACAAAGACACCTGATGAAAATAAAATGTCATATATCGAATATGTATTCAATCATATATTTATAGAATTTAAGATAATCAAAAATTCCAAAAATGCAAAAGTGTATATAAAGTTACTGACATTTTGTCTCAGGACGTATAGAATTTCACTTGAGTTTGAAAACAGGAACAATTTATCTTTCAGAATTAGGACATTGGTGAAGTTGTGTTTGGTTAACTGGTTTGCAAAACTGTTGATAATTCATGCTAAGGACATTTCTTAAGTCGATTAATGTAGTGGTTGGTTCTTGATGATGCCACTTATCTCGATTCCTGACAGCAATCCTGGTCACGTGAAAGAAAAGGGTTGGATGTTAGGTGCAGATCTATCTCAGGGGTTGGAAGTTCTCTTTCCCTGATACAGGTTTCGACGTCATCGATGAAGACGGAAGCTCCTGGTGTAGTCTACCCTAAAAGAACTGGGGGAAATACAACACGACTTCGGTAATCCTCCAATTGGGAGAGATTAAGTCTTTGGGTCGCCCTTCACTCAGAATTAACATTACAGACCCATATTTGTCTTTTGTACTGCTGCCCTACTGTTTATGCATGTGAGGCAAATATCATGTAAGCATACTACACATCATAAGGGTATTTACCGGTTTGCTTAAGTAAAAAACAATCAGATATATCATAAAGGACATCTTCAACATGTACAGTAAACCACCATCACTAATAGTCCTTCATAGCACATTGTGTCTGCTTAATCTCTACCATGTTCCCCAAAGTATTGCAATAAATCAAATCTCTTGTTACAATCAGTATTCTATGTTCCTGGCTCTACTCATTATCAAGAATTGAAATTACAATCTTACAAAACCATTCATACTTCTGTATTAATATGATTATTATTATTATCCTCATCATTATCATTAAAATGCACCAGCTGGATTTGATTCTCTAGCCCAATACACGTAGGAATTGAATTACTCCTTTAAAAATTAGAGCATTAAAATATTATCTCCGTACAACTAAAAGTTAGAAAATATGCTCTACACTGAAATATGCTTTAAATTCCATTCAAGGGGAGATAACTCATCCATAAGATTATAGTCAACAATGACATCAAGGAAAGAAATTAATTTTCATTCTTACTAGTTAGTTGTAAAATGCATTTAAAACATCAAAAGATCAGTTATACTCGTGACTAATAACCATCTAAAATGGTATTACATACATGTAATACAATGTAATCAATATAAATTTATATCTCACTTACCCACTCGGTTGTACTTTTGCAAACAAGCGAAGCTTTGTCAAAAGCAAGTCTTACGCCTAAGCACAGGCTGCTTATCATTCGAGTTGGGTTCTTTCGTGACCAAAGTTGTTGGATGCAATGCTAGACAATTGTTAATTCTCAGATTAAATACTGAGACCAGCGAAAACCCATTTTACTAGAAACATATTTATGGGACCCACAACCATTTCCCATCTTAGTTTAATTAACTCATGGACACTCCTTTCATTAGAATTCTGTCGCAGGAAGACTCTTACTTTACCGTGAGTGTGAAAAACTCATTACATCTCTACTACCTGCAACAATAGTCACCATATCAGTTACTTCCATTAAGGACTGCAGGAACCCCGGCGACCTGTTCCGGGCAACCGATTTGCACAGGTGCATGAAATTGATACTATCATCCAATTATGAAGAGAGGGAAAGGCCGTTTAGTGCCAAGTCACTATGTGACCGGAATGTCTACCCATTAAAGAAATAAAACGAAGAAATTGAGAAGAAGAGAAAAATAAATCGAGAGAGCGAGAGAAAAATATCGCTTGTCACAAGTATATCTAAAACAGAAGCTAGGAATGTCAAAAGAAATCCCATCTCACTGCTAATAATAACTAGATCAAACCAATAAAAGATTATAAATCTTTGAACAGTCAAGCAGCGTAAATACCTTTGAAACATATACATCAAGTAAAGTGGAATAAAATAAAATGATAGGAAACTCTAAACAGAAGAATACAAAAGGAGGTAATATGATCATCAAAGGCAGTATTTTTTGTTAAAATATAATTTTTACCTCATTTTGGCGAGGCAAGCTCCTTTGAACCTAGATGCAGTGTCCGTCGGATATATTAGAGCGCATGCCCAACCATAAAAGACCGCGTGATCAGATTTAAAAAAGCAATCTCGCTGTCAGACAAGTTGTTTTGTTTTTTAATAGTGCCACCTTCCTGTTGGCGTTGCCGCCTACACTGGAAATTGAACACATTCCGCTTTAACAGCAATGTCTAAACTGGAGATTTTTTCTAGATTTTCTCCATTCTGCCAACTTAAGTTTTTTAAGTGCTTCTGTTCTGTATAGTCCTTTCGGGTCAATTGGGTAATACAGGGGTTCTCAAAGTGGGTCATGCCATATTCTAGGGCAGCGGTTCCCAACCTTTTTTCACTTGCGTACCCCTTGGCAGCCCATTTCTATAAATTGTACCCCTAATATTAGCAAAATATTTGAAATTAATATAGTTGCTGTTATTCAAAATTTATAGATTATAACCAGAAATAAAGGGGCCAACCACGGGATTAAAAAACAATGTAATAAAAAGGTGAACAAACAGTGCAAATATTTTTACATTAAAAAAATCAGAAGTTACAATAAAAATTAACACATTTAGTTTATTAAAAATAATAATAAAAACGTTGTTATTGTTAAAAGTTGAAATCACTTTTTATAACACACATGTCACGTGACCATGACAAATGTTCAGTGCGATCCTTGAGCTTGTTTTGAGGCACATAGTTTATTTTGAAATTAGGTTAAAGTGATGTAAGATACAGTCTCAATTCTGGACCTGCATTCAGTTTACTACGGTATTTATTTTTTATAAAGGTATAAGAAGAGAAAGCCCTCTCCGCCAGCTCAGTATTTGTAAATGGCAACAGAAACTTAAGCGCCTTGTCGGTCAGCTGTTCATATTCTCTGCTGATGTCTCCCCAAAAGTTAATAAGGAACTTCCCTTTGAATTCAGCTATTAAAGTAGTATCAGTCGAAAGTTCAATCAACTTCTCTTTTTCGTTGATTGATAATGTGGCTGCTTGGAAATATTCTTCTTCAAAGGGATTTACAATCCAGTAGTTCTCTTTTCCAGGTTTCGGAAAGTACTTCTCGAAAGATGATTTTAGCCCTTTCAAGTGTTCAATTATTTTCTCGCTCATTTCCTGGGAGAGGTGCAGCTCGTTCTCAGATAGGAAATTGTGCAGAGTTTCAAATACCTCAGGCTGGCCTTTTTCAATACACATTTTTTAATCATAGATTCAATTTTGTCTGAAACATTGAAGATCGTTACCGAGCTATTCTGAAGTGCGAAATTTAGTTTGTTTATTTGTAGGAAAATATCCGATAAGTATGCAAGACTCTGAAGCCAATCACAGTCGAGTAACTTTGAAGTAAGTTGGAAAGGATGGTCTTAAAAAAAAACAGTTGGACTTCATGTCTAAGTTCGAACAGCCGGGTAAGGACTTTACCACGAGAGAGCCACCTTACTTGTGTATGAAGGAGCAGGGTAGAATGAAGACTATTCATCTCTCCAACAGTGCTTTGAAAAGCCTCGAGTTTGTGGACTTTGACTTTATAAAATTAACCACTTTCACAGCTTCATCAAGACCGACTTTTAATTCACCATAGAGGCGGTTAGATGCAAGGCTTTGCCTGTGGATGCAGCAGTGGCTCCAGGTTAAATTGGGGGCTACCTTCGTGACACGAGCGCGAAGACCAGAGTTGCAACCTGACATAGACTTGGCTCCGTCAGTGCATAGTCCACAACAATTAGACCAATTAATGTCCTTTTCTTTGAAATAAGAATCAATAGCATGAAATATATCCTCACCTCTTGTAAGCCCTGACAGAGGATGACAAAGCAAAAGGTTTTCTTCAACTTCATTGCTTTTCAAATACCTCACAATAACAAGCAAAACAGCGAAATTAGCAATATCTGTGCTTTCGTCAACTTGAATAGCAAAGAATTTACTATTTTTAATTCTACTTATTATTGTCGCTTCAACATCGTCAGACATATCCTGCATTCTTCGAGAAATTGTATTGTTCGAAAGAGGGATAGCGTTCATTTTGCGAACACGTTCCTCTCCGAGCATGCACAGAAAGGCATCTTTTATACAAGGAGAAATTAAATTCTCAGCTATAGTATGATTTTTACCACATTTAGCAATACGATAACTAATACGGTAGGAGGCTTCAACCGCATTTTCGTTATCTTTGTTAGCTGACGACAAGTACGATGTCACATTCTGTTGTTTCGATAGGCGCTGAAAAAAATTGCGTTCCTTGTTTTCATAACTGGGGTGTTTTGTTTGTAAATGCCGCAAGAGTAACGAAGGTTTCATGCTACCATTGGATAATACTCCTCGACACACTACACAGTGGGACTTAGCACAGTCCTCATCTCCTATAATTGTCTCACACAGTTCATGTTGTATAGTATAGCGTTGAATTAATCTCACAACTTTTGCTTGTCTTTTACACTGTTGACATATGTATCTTTTTTCCGCCATTACTCAATTTTTTTTCGCGTACCCCTGAACGTCCTGTCGCGTACCCCCAGGGGTACGCGTACCACAGGTTGGGAACCGCTGTTCTAGGGGGTAACACTAAGACGGTAAAGTATCATTTTGTCCAGCTGTTAACAGCGGCTATGAACGGAAGGGGGGTGGGGTCACAGAGGTAATACACGGAGCCCGCGCTCAACCCGTTGCGCTTACTTCTGCAGCCATGAGTTTTATTACTGTGAACCCATTATGTCTTGCCCCGTGAAGTTCCCGGGGTATCTGGTGAGGAAGGGAAAGACTAGAAACCAATTGTACATGACGCTGGTTGACCCATCATGTCAAACCAATTACTACATAAACCACCGCTACAAAAGCATGTGCATGCTTGGTGCAGGTTTCCTATAAGAGAACCAGTTGTTGTGGTGGTTCCATGCTCTATAAGGAGCGGAAACTATAATAATGATTAAGATGGTTATGTTCCATGACCAGATCCTTATATTTGGTTGTTCCGTGACCAGATCCTTGTATTTGGTTGTTCCATGACCAGATCCTTATATTTGGTAGTTCCGTGACCAGATCCTTATATTTGGTTGTTCCATGACCAGATCCTTATATTTGGTTGTTCTGTTCCATGACCAGATCCTTATATTTGGTTGTTCCGTGACCAGATCCTTATATTTGGTTGTTCTGAAAGATGCCCAGATCATTATATTTGGTTGTTCCATGCCCAGATCATTATATTTGGTTGTTCCATGACCAGATCATCCTTGTATTTGGTTGTTCCATGACCAGATCCTTATATTTGGTTGTTCTGTTCCATGACCAGATCCTTATATTTGGTTGCTCCGTGACCAGATCCTTATATTTGGTTGTTCCATGACCAGATCCTTGTATTTGGTTATTCCATGACCAGATCCTTATATTTGGTTGTTCTGTTCCATGACCAGATCCTTATATTTGGTTGTTCCGTGACCAGATCCTTATATTTGGTTGTTCTGAAAGATGCCCAGATCATTATATTTGGTTGTTCCATGCCCAGATCATTATATTTCGTTGTTCCTTGACCAGATCCTTATATTTGGTTGTTCTGAAAGCCACCAAGAGTATATGCGCACCATTATAGTGGGTCGACGCTGAAACTGGGTTGGCCACATCCTCAGAAGAGACCCTGACGCCATCACCAGAGCTTCCATGCTATGGACTGCAGAAGGACAGCGAAAGAGAGGCCAACCAAAAGCAGCCTATCGGAGAACAGTAGAAGCAGAGATGCAAAGCATGAGCCAGAGCTGGGAAACCACACAAAAGATGGCTGCCCACCGTGCAAAGTGGAGATATTTTGTTGCTGCCCTACAAGACGCCGCTAGGCGTGATGGTCACTCATCGCTATGTCAGTAGGTGGCCAAGGACCAAAGAAGAAGTAGGATTCTGAGAGCGTGGTGCTCATTCAGTCTGGATTGACACGGCACTGTCTGCTAAAAATTTATAATCTACTGTTATTTCTGAGGGTGTAGAACTTTACCTGGTCGTCTTTAAAACGTCCTTATGACTAATGCGTGTGTCCCAGTTCTGATAGAGAAATAGTCAGATGTGATGATCCTTTAAACGCAAGCAAAGTTTGAGAAACTGGGTCTCATGGCTTCAACTCATCGTGTTTTAGAATAGCATACACGCCACAGGAAAAGCCTGGATCTACAGTGTAGATAATATTAAGGAGTCTTCAGCTTGGTATTGGCCGCAAAAGAGCGAGAAGCTCAGGAGCCCTAGTTAAACAACAACAATGGAGAGGTAGACATGAGATATCAAAACTGTAATATAGTGGCTTACAGCTGCTACGGTATAGGTTTGCAAACTGCTCAATGGACAGAAAGTAACATCTGCTAAACAGCATGTCCACAGCAACTCTTTTCTTTCGATGTCAAACATAGTCATTATCTGGAGTGCATGCAATGTCTGGGAAGACACGGGATCATGCCACTACATTTTCACAATGAAATCATAGAAGAATGGATGGATTCTGATACATTAGCATTTCTGCTTTCTAAAATAGACATAAGCTTTGAGTTTGTCATAATTTTTAAATTTTTGCCAGGTTTAGATTGGTTCTTGCGGAATTAAAGGGGAGTATTCGTCGGCTGTATGCATTGTCTCCTGGGTCAGCAATACCCCAATCATAACTCAAACACGCGATGAAAAATGTTAGAAAATAATTTAATATATATTTTAACTTTGTTATACCTTGAGGATTTTACATTATGGGCCCACATCATAATCAGACAAGTGCTAGAGGAACAAAAGATTTAAAAAAGGTGCTGACACTGGATTGGGCATATGTAATTGTTGCTAGGAAAATTATTTTATTCTCTTATCTACGGGACACCCCCCCCCGACTCCCCCCCCCCCCCCCCCCCCCCCCCCCCCACCCCCCGCTATTCTGCACATTTAAACATATTTTGTCAGCGTTGTGAAATCTAGATTTCACAATTTTAAATAACTTCAAACAATCCTTTCGCATTCTTCAGGATGGCTGTCAGTCATGCCCCGAGCTCAGAAAGGATTGGAAATAAAATGCCCGCTGTTGTTAAGTGAGAATGGGAGTGAGCAGACGCCAGACAGGGGAAGCTAGAGAAAAGACTTTAGAAAGGTTCAGCGTAGAATCATAACGATTGTAATATATCTACTTCTTCTTTGATCCTTAGCTGCCAACTGTCAAAGAGCCCCAGTGGCCATCACGCCTGGTGGCGTCTTGTAGGGCAGCAACAAACTGCTTCGACTTTGCTCGGTCGACGGCCATCCTTCGTACAGTGTACTAGCTGTGGTTCATTCTTTGCATCCCGGCCTCCACAGTTCTCCGTCAAATTGTTTTTAGTCGGCTTCTCTTCCGCTTTCCTTCAGGGATCCATAGCATAGCTGTTCTTGTGATGGCATCGGAGTCTCTTCTTAATATATATACAGATAATGTCTTGTTATTCGTGGCGATGAAAACATGACAAGAAAGACCTCAACATCTCCAAGCAAATTACTGCCACATCACTCTCATGACGCCGACTCTACGGCTTCTCAAGTCGTGATGTGTCTTTTTCGAAGGACTGAGAAATTGAAAGGTCAGTAAATAGTTGTATGCTTGGGGGGAATTAAAGTCATCCGAGAGCTTAGTGAAGAACTATTTGGCCCAAAATCAGGCAGATTTTCAAGGAAAATATGGCTAGATAGTTCTTCTTCTTTGATCCTTAGCCGCCGACCGTCAAAGCAGTCAGTGGCCATCACGCCTAGTGGCGTCTTGTAGGGTAACAACAAATTGATTCCACTTTGCTCGGTCGGTGGCCATCCTTCGTACAGTGCCCCAACTCTGGTTCATTCTTTGCATCTCAGCCTCCACAGTCCTCCGACAGGTTGTTTTTGGTCGGCCTCTCTTTCGTTTTCCTTCAGGGGTCCAAAGCATAGCTGTTCTTGTGATGGCATCGGGGTCTCTTCTGAGGACATGACCAACCCAGCTCCAGCGTCTGCCAGCTATGATGGTGTGCATGTCCTCTTGCTTGCTACGAGTAAGCAGATCTTGGTTAGTGATGGTATTTATGTCTTTACAGGGGGAAAAAAAAGTTTAACAATTCGAAAAGAATAGTTTCTCATCCTCATCAAGTTTGGTAATTACCTGGAAGACGGACAAATCGCTAAGTCATAAACGACACATAATTTTGAATCAAAATAGTAAAGAATAGTAATTGATTCGATGACCGCTGTTTTCGCTTACTGTACTTTATTATATATTTTGAACGCGTGTACCATTCAATAAGTCTAGTTCGTGCCAAAAACATATTTTCATGAGTTAGGCAATATGTACAGGCAGAGTCGGCCTTTGGGCGGGGAACTCGGGTCGACCGCCCTGAGTACCAAGGGCAAGGAGGGAACGAAACTGTAGATAAAAACGTTTTGTATCGACATGAACCTAGGCCTTTCTTCCGGTCTGCCAAAACTTCAATCAAATCCAGCCATGTAAACCTTTCTTAAGAAAACACTGAAACCAAAATGTGACATATCTTTAACTTTCTGATTTGTTTACCTGTTGTCGTGTGTTTTGTTTTTGTTTTGTAAGTAATAACGATTAACTGTTTTATTCACGAGTGTTACTTCGTGTCCCAGTAGAGTTACTTAACTTTCTACGCTAGAAGTGTGAGGTAGGGAGCGCAGGTCAAAACACCCGCACCGAACGCCACTTGTTATAAGGCTGGCCCTGTGTGCAGGATATGACCAGGAATTTTGTAATAGTTTGGTCTTCCGTGTAATAACAAATCGACTTAATTCAGATCCCAATTTTTATATCAAAAGGTAGCTGTAACAAAATATTATGTATCTTGCCATAATGTCATCATCATCATAATCATCATCATCACAATCATCATTACCATCATCAGCCTTCAGCTCCCCAGGGAGCAAAGGCCAAGAAACGTATGCCATGTCTTCCTGTCCCGCGCCATCAGCTCAAATTCTTTCCATGACTTCTTCATCCACTTAATGTTTGTGTCCACCTCTCTGCTCCATGTGTTTCTTGGTCTCTCTCTCTAGCTCTTTTACCCGGGGTATTCCAGAACAAGGACTGCATGGCAATGGTACCATTAGGTTTCCTCAGTGTTTGTCCAGCATCTTCTTATCACCACTTTTTTCATTGGCACTTGTCTGGTTCTTGTAAACAATTTCACATCAGTGAACCTTTTCATACCATTTCAATCCATCTATTCAACGCAATGACCCATTTATGAAAGTCTGTACGTTTTTGTTGTTGTTTTTGTTGTTCTCCATGTTTCAGAGTCATAATAATGATATAATAATAATAGTTGCCCATCGCAAGCGAAGATGGCGACAGCTTCAGACTTGAGTTGTGACACATCTGTGCCGTGATCTCATGTAGCTAATTAGTCCTATTTTGGCCCTACAGGCCCTGCCACATACGGAGCACACATGGTTAGAGTCGATGATAGTGTTGCTGTGCATTCTGACCTTACTTACAGCACGCTTGTCTTCTGCCTTATCAGCTAAATTTTGTTCTGCAATGCGAGTGCCTTGAGCAATGTTTGTCCGCCAGGCGATAGTCTCCCAGGAGGAGATATCAATTTTGAAGCTGCGCAACGATGCTTTCAGTGTGTATTTGAAGCATTTCTGTTGTCCCCCTACTGTTCGCTTACCCATGGAGAGTTCGCTGTACATCAACTGCTTTGGGAGGCGTTTTTCGGACATGCGAACAACATGCGCGGCCCATCTAATTTGGGCCCTCTGCAGCAATGTGTAGATGCTTGAGATATGTGCTCTGTTGAGGACCTCAGAATTAGATAATCTATCATGCCACTTGATCCTGAGAATCCTGCGAAGACAGCTCATGTGGAAATGATTAAGCTTCTTGGCATGTCTGCTATACACTGTCCTTGTTTCACAGGCATACAGGAGGGTAGTGAGCACTATTGCATGAAATACTTTTATCTTGGTGGAGGCACTAATTTCTTGTTGATCCCAGACATTTACTCTTAGTCTTCCGAAAGCCGCACTTGCCTTGGCAATTCTGTTGTTGATCTCGGAGTCGACATTCGCTTCTTTGGTAAGGGTACTGCCAAGATAAGCGAAGCTGTCCACCACTTGGAGACGTTAGTTCTTTACTGTGATATTTGGTTCACAGTAAGGTTTCCCAGGAGCAGGTTGCAACATTACTTCAGATTTCTTCGTATTGATAGTAAGACCAATGTCATCACACGCTACAGAAAGCCTCCTCATATTGTTCTGCATGTCCAATTCTGTGCAGGTGTTGAGGGCACAGTCGTCAGCAAAGACGAGGTCAGAGATCATTGTTTCATTCACCTTCGTAAAGGACTGTAATCGTCTCAAATTGAATAGCTTCCTATATGTCCTGTATCTGATGTGTACGCCGTCACTACTGCCATGCGTAACGTTAGAGAGCATGGCAGCAAATATCATTCTGAATAGTGTCGGGGCGAGCACACATCCCTGCTTGACACCGTTTGTGACGGGAAAGGGTTCAGAAGGTTCTCCATCATTCAATACGCGAGCCATCATACCTTCATGAAACTGGCGGACAATTGAGATGAACTAATCGGGACAACCGAATTTCGCCATAATTTTCCATAGTCCGTCCCTATTGACAATGTCAAAGGCCTTGGTCAAATCAATAAATGTAGTGCATAGGTCATTGTACTGTTCCTGGAATTTCTCCTGAAGTTGGCGTGCGGCAAAAAATATCATATCGACTGTCCTGCGGCCTGCTCGGAAACCACACTGACTCTCTGGGAGTAAGTCCTGCGATTCGAGATGAACAGTCAACCGGTTGAGCAGGACTCGAGCCAGGATTTAGCCCGCGATAGATAATAGGGAGATTCCCCTGTGGTTATCACATGATTGATGATTTCCCTTTCGCTTGTATATGTGTTCTTCATCCCAACGATGTTAGTTGTGGTTGCTTCGCTTTTACGTTTTGTTACGTTGAGCCTCTTCATTGGTTTCTGACTCTGGTGTCTTCTCTTGGGCTGTATGTTAAGGTTGTGTTTTGATACAATCAGCCAGTGGTCGGCCCAGCATTTGGCACCACACATGACCATGGTCACTCTCACGTCACGTCTGTCGCTCCTTCTCGTGACGACATAATCAATGAGATGCCACTGTTTGGAGCGGGTGTGCATCCATGTTGTTTTATTTCGAGTGGGTAGGCGAAACATGGTGTTCGAGATGGACAAATCATGTGTGGCACACAGGCTGAGCCCATTACTATTACATTTGCCTATGCCATATTTTCCAAGTATTCTATCCCAGGTGTTGTGGTCAGTGCCTACTCTGGCATTGAAGTCGCCGAGAATAATAAGTTTCTCAGATTTAGGAACTGACTAGATAATAAAGTTAAGTTCATCATAGAACTTTTCTTTTGTTTCCTCGGGGTTTGTCATTGTTGGGGCAAATGCACTGATCAGTGTGGCACTTCTGTTGCTTCCTAGTGGGACATGAAGGGACATTAGGCGATCGTTAATGCCGTTAGGAGATTTGACAAGTTTACGTACGATATGAGATTTAATGGCGAATCCAACGCCAGCCTCACGCCGTTCCTTGCTGTTCCGCCCACTCCAATAAAATGTGTAGCCACCACCAATTTCAGTAATCTGGCCTTCTTCTGGTAGTTGCGTCTCGCTTAGGGCTGCAATGTTGACATTATAGTGCGCCAGTTCTTTTGGCCACAAGTGCTGTCCGTCTTTCAGGTCTGTCGGCCAGGGTATTGTCGAGTAATGTTCGCACGTTCCACGTGCCGAAGGAAAGCACCTTCATTTTGTTCTTATATTTTGTTCGAACGCATGATTGGGATACCCTCCAGTCGCGTCAAGCTGGTTAGAGTAGGTTGAAGCAGGATATGTTCAGGGCACCTTTTCTAGCCCCTTCCTCATGCCATGGAGGTGAGCAGAGTGATCATAAAGAGGGTTGCTCAGTCGCTCCGGGGGCTGCCGGATCTCGCAGCTGCTTCAAAGTTCCAGCGAGAAACGACCCTATGGCCTGAGCCGCCAGTGTGCAGGATTGTGGTTGCAGCTTGAGTGTATCCACACTTTCTTGTTTGCCACTCCCCCATCGCCACAGGTCTTTGAGTGTAGTGTCTGTATGTTTCTGTCTGAAACTGTTATTTGCACTGTAATTGGATTTAAGTGAGGAAGAGTTGCGCTAATCGTCATCCTCACTCTCTCGTCCTGAATTATCTGGTCCAGTGGCAAGATATTATCGAGACGACTGGAGACAACACAGGATGCAGTGGATGACCAGGGCGTTCTAAGTGTCTCGCCGTGCTCTTTGCGTTCCACTCCGCGCTGCTGGTAGTTGCCTTCATATCCGTTGAACCAGCTGGTGGCTTCGTCCGCATAGTTCGCCAAATCCAGTCTTCACATGCTAGGTAGACAAGCCGTGTTTTTCACTGAGGGTTTGAATCCCCCTCGGCTACCCTTACCTGGTTTAGCCTGCCGGTCGAGGCGGTGTACCGGGGTGTGGCCGCTGTGCATGCACCAGCTACTTGGAGCCACAGGTGAGAGCTGAGAGGTAGGTGGGGACCAATTGTGGAGGAGCCACTTCCAAAGGAAGTGCGACTGCCCCTTCACCAGAGGTACTACCCCTCCCTGACCTCTCCATACAACCCCTTTCAAAGTCATAATGTAGGACTGACTTGACAGAGTCATACAGTAGGACTGACTTGACAGAGTCATACAGTAGGACTGACTTGACAGAGTCATACAGTAGGACTGACTTGACAGAGTCATACAGTAGGACTGACTTGACATAGTCATACAGTAGGACTGACTTGACCTTTGAGTTGAACATTATGATTTTTGTGTAGGACATGATGGCCGCGATGTATTCTCTGACAAAGAACTTCTTGTTCGTGTCATGACATCTCCTTCCAACTTACATCTCTGTCGGTCACCATTGTGTTTGTTTGTAACATTTATTCTATAAGATTTGTAATAATCAGTTGACTATTAAAATACCCGATATTTTAATTGCTCGTTAAAAGACACACTTTTTTTTTATTATTCCACTTTGGTTGTGCTGCAGTTCCTGGGGTTCTCTGAAGAAACACAGAAAGAGTAGGACTATCACCACCTCGGGTATATAGATCACAGCGCTGTGCAAGATGGTGGCAACTTCATCATGGAAAACTAATCGCTACAGAAAGCACCGCTGCAATAGCACGTCACTGCTTTGTGCAGGCGTCCTGCAAAGTCAGCAGCTTCAGTGGTGTCTCCAAAACACGTAAGGAGCGCAAAGAAAAATAATGATGATTTTACTGCTGATGATTTGACATTTTCTACGACATCTCATTTCGTATGTTTGTGCTTAGCATTAATTACTATGACTTCTGCCTCATCGAAACAGGAGAATTCAACAGAAGACGTTACCACAGTTAAAATAACCATTAAGCCAAAAACATTATTGTATAAAATGTTATTATCAGTTCACAATAAGAACGAAACACTCAAATGTTTTAGTGTACGAATAAATGACAGAACTTACCTTGGTTGCTCGTGGATCCATTTGGCGACCAATGTTGAAGTGAAGGCTTTAGTCAAAGAACCAATAGCAAACTTCGTTTCTGATGTCACTTTTCTGGATTTGTCAATGCTGGTAAAACCGTACCCACTGGTCAATAAAACTCGACCGTCCTTCACAACTGCCAATGTCAAGGCCGGTGATTGGTGACACTTCATGAGATTTCGAACGAACTCGTGGATTTGCTTTGCAATGTCTTCGTCCTGAAAGGCCTGATCAATTGCTATGTCAGTCCGCCCTGGTTGATATAATGAAGCAAGAAGCCCAAGAGATAGGAATGTATAATGAGCAGCTGCCATGTTTAGTTGCAGGGATATACTTGTGTTGATCAACTTGAACTCACCAAAACGGTTATGGCTTTACCGACGAACGAAGACATTCAGAACCCTGTGAACAGAGCGCAGCATATTTACATTGCTGAACGACATGGATAACATAGTAATTTTAAATTTCGAAGAAAGGTAGTTAACCTGTTGCGTGATAAATTCTCGCAACATCATTTTATTACAATATCTATTTTATAACGCAAGGGCAACAACTGCTTGAAATTTATAGTTACTTTTCTCGGTAAGCATTTGTCTTCTCGCGTTGGTATCGAATGCAGTTAAGTTTGAGCTGTGGTCATTTTGCGCTGGACTGCGCATGACTTGTCTTGCTTCTTGGTCGATCGGTTTCCGCCCACCACGAGTGGAGTGAGCGATTTGGAATGGCGAAAGAGATGCCTCGTTGAAGAGGGGATCTCCGCTATTTTTTGTTCTGTCAGGGATGTGTAGTCCTCTTAATGGATATTTCGTTTATTCGAGATAATACCTCTAGTGTTTCCCACATGCCGGGAGGCGTGATATTTCTGTGTATTTCATGAAAGCAAGGTAAATTAACATTTTCATTAACTCTATCGATTTTTGGTCGTGAACGATTTCTGGCTCATAGCCTGTCTTCGAAAGTCGTCGTCACGAGATGTTTTCCTAGCTCACATGTCGCTGTATTGTGCTGCATCGGTTGATGCAGGTCCCAAGGACTATTACTTGCTACTTGGTTACCTGAACTAGGTTTGAAAAACCTTTGTTATCTAGAGGATATTTTTGAGGACATTGTTTATACTTCGGCAGACGTGTCTGTCTTGCTGAAGTCAGATTAAGGAGAGTGAACTGATCTCATACATCTGGTTATCTCCTGGCTGTTATAGAAAAGGATGGAGTTTTCCACCTGACTACATTTACAGCACTATGAAATATAACATGCATCTGACTCATCATTGTAATGCTGTCTACCGTCTATTGCTGTATTGAATGTTGCTGTGATAATGACTGTTTGATGTGTCTACATATTCGCGTAACCATTTTGTCACTGTGGCGTCCACAATAAATAATGAAGAAAAACGTCAACGGCTGTTTCAAGAATCATTGACTTTATACGTCGTGAGTTTACTGACGTCCTATGTGGATTGCCCTGTTATTTTTGTATGAACATTGTTTTGACTGAACACATCTGCACACTACACAAAACCAGACATGCGGATACCATCCATCATCATATGGCATCACGCATCATTTGGTGGCCATAAGCTGGGTTGATCTGGTACCAGCAAACACGGGGTCCCTTACCCACTTCATTTTCAACAAGAATTTATCAGCATCCATCAAGAAATTAACATTCTTCAAGACAGTCAACATCTTCAAAATTTTCAAAGTACTCGGCGTTGCCCGGTAAAAGTCAAAATTTCAATTTTTTGACGGAAACAAGAATTTGACAGTACCCGGCGTTGTTACATGTTGCCGGATAACTCGGACTGCTGTTATCTTTTACGCAAGTCAAGCAAGTTGCTGCTGTCAGGGTTCCAGTGCTGTCGTTTTTGTGAAGGTCAAGTGCCGGTTGAAACGGGTTGTTTTCTGAAGAAGGCCAAGTACCGATTTCCATCAACTTACTTTTGGATTAGAAGGTCAAGTGCCGAAACAACTCAACATACAGTATTTCAGAAGCTCAAGTACCATCGTGTTAGCAGTGGAAGCAGTTCAGATGTGCCATCATCGTTGGAGCTTCGCTCTTTAGGACGTTGATTGACATCCGTTTTTTCTGCTGTTCTACGATTGGAAGCCTATAAGTTAAGTGGCCTGTTTGTATGTAAACTGTGCCCTTATACTTCTGCTGAGTCTTCTGTGTATCATCTCATTCTATATGTTATATGTCTATATGTTATTTGTATATTTATATGTTTATATTTCAGCGGGTTCTCGGTTGGGTGGTGTCTCCGTTAGATTATGCCACGTCATAGAGGTCGTCTATTGTGAGCGTTTTCTGTAGGGTTTGCAAATTTCCGATACTGGAATTTGCTAAGCGACTTCTGTTGCTATTTATGTTAGCTGTGATGACATGTTTTAATATTGTTTTCGTTATTATTTCGCATTCTTTAGTTTTGTTTTTGATTTGTTTGTATTTGTTAGCCTACTCTTGTCTATAATTTAGTTTCATACAACATTTTTGTTTATACACTGTGGTGTCATGTATTTTGTTTAATTCTATCGTAGATATCGTCACATTTTTTGTGATATTTCATTAATTTCTGCTTTATTTTTAGTTGATTTCTGCGAACGTTTTTGTATTGTTGCTGATCTTTGTTATTGTTTACATTGTTATTGTTTACATTGTTTGCATTGTTTACATTTTCAATGTTTACATTCTGCATGTGTTTACATAGTCATTGTTTACAGTTATAGTAATTAGTTAATGGGCTATGCTAATGCACTGTTACTACTACACTGATGATAAATGAATGATGAATAGTGTTGTGCACTATTGAATGAGAAGTGCACTTATGATCAAGAATTGATTGGTGATATTTCATATACAAGTTCTTTGATTGGAGACTTGTTTCCCACAGAGACTGGGATAATATAAGGTGATGTGAATATACAAGTGCTTAATTAAGACTTGTTACACTTAGGTTTGAAATAAATTAGTTAATTATTTCAGGTTTTGGACTCATATGTTAGACAACATGTCTACATTTGAGCACTTTATTGAGCAGGGTAAATTGCTTGGGAAGACTGGTGATAAGTTAGAAGAATTTGCAACTGCTCGATATGATAAAGCAATGGAAGCTGAACAAAAGAAACTGCATATGGAAGCTGAACAAAAGAAACTGCAGATGCAGGTGGATGAAAAAAGATTCCAAATGGAAATGGAAAAACAAAAAAGGGAATCAGAAGCTGAGGAAAGAAAACTCCAGCTAGAGGCTGAAAATAAAAGACTTAAAATAAAAGACTTGAAAAAGAGGCTGAAAATAAAAGACTTGAAAAAGAGGCTGAGAATAAAAGACTTGAAAAAGAGGCTGAAAATAAAAGACTTGAAAAAGAAGCTGAAAGACTTCAAATAGAGGCTCAGGCTGAGGAGAGAAGATTACAGAGAGAGTCTGATGAGAGGAAAGAGAAAGCAAAAATGGAACATGAAGAAAAGGTCTTAGCTTTAGAGTTGGAAAAATTGAAATTGATGAACATGAGTAATGGTAATGATTCAAACAAGGGTTCATCTTCTGGTAAGGCTAATAATGATACTTTTAAGATTAAGTTACCAACATTTAGTCCTTCCAGTGATGACATAATGTTCTATCTGGACAGATTTGAACAAGCATGTACAGCTCATAACATAGACAAAGCAAAATATGTTTATCAGTTATCAGGGATACTGACAGGTAAAGCTCTAAGTATATTAAATATGGTGGATGAACCTGACAAGAACAATTATGAGGTTGTCAGGGCCGCTCTGTTAAAGAAATATCAGCTTAACGAAGACGGCTATCGTCTACAATTTAAAAACATGTTACCTGAAAATGGAGTTGAATTCTCCGAGTTTATTGCAAGAATACGCATTACTTTCTCACGATGGGTTGAACTATCTAAGACGGAAAAAAAACTTATGAAGGACTTATGGACTTAATACTTAGAGACAAAGTCATGTCGTCTGTCAATGAGTCTTTCCTTGCTTTCCTTCATGAACGTAAACCTAAAACAATAAAAGAAATGGAAGATTTCTGTTGCCAATACGTAACTGCACACCCACACATAACCATGGGTAACTCTAAGGTGAAAGAAGGTTTACCAGTTGCTTCGGCAGCTCCGTATGGTCAAAACTTTGCTCGTAGATTCCAACAAAATTTTGATAGAAAGAGCAGCGGTAATTTCTGTCAAAATCATGGAAATCAATTTCATGGTGATTCTTCTTCGAAGAATTGGAGACAACCTGATAGTGGTCGTTACTATCACCCTAATAATTATAGGCATTTCAAAAGAGGATATGGTAATAGAGGTTATTCCTGCCGAAGACCTCAGAACCAAACAAATAGATGTTCGCATCAATGTGAACATGATAGTAATCGTGGAAACTGGAATTCGAACCAGGATAACAATTACAATAGAGACAATAATAACTGCAGAGATAATAATAACTCTGATAACTTCAGAGGTAATAATAGTCGGGGTAGATCTCAACACAAAAAAAAGAGATATCAGCAGGCTAATGCTGTACAACAGGAAACTGAGGGAGCCTGTAATCATGTTGTTGATAGTAAAAACTTTGACGCTGTCACTGGTTCTGCTTTTGACTTTGAGAGAGCAAACAAATGCCCCCAATGCAGTACTTTATTCGAACCGGGTACCATAACTACTTTGGGTTGTGGTCACCCACTTCCCGCTCTTCCTGCTGCTGTTGCGCATGACGGGAGGGGTTCTTTAATTCTACATAATAATAATAATAAATTCTTTAAGCACCAAACACGGCGCATAAGGCAGAAACCAGTGCTCTCCAGGTTGTTCGTTGTGACGCCACTCCTCTTAGCTCTTGCACATTGTTTAATCCCAACGTTCTTCCTTCTCTTATTATTGTTCTTCTGAGTGTTTCTTTTGGTCTTCCTTTTTTCCTCTTACCCTCAGGAACCCAAGTGAGCGCCTGTAGTGGTATTCTGTTGTTTTGCATTCGTAGGACATGACCGATATAAGACCATCGTCTTTTCCTTATATAGTCGGAGACATATTTCTGCCTAGAGTCTTCTCTTATTTGTCGATTAGTCTTGAATTCTTTCCAACTGATGTTCATGAGTTTTCTAAGACATTTGTTCTCGAATGTATTCAGCTTGTTCTCCAATGATTTTGTTATTTTCCAACTCTCACAGCCGTATGTTAACACTGAGATAACATTTGAATTAAACAGACGAAGCTTGGTATGTATATTCAATGATCGTAATTTCCAAATGTTAGATAATCTATTGAAGGCGCTAGCTGCCAAAGCAATTCTAGTATGGATTTCTCTTGTTGTGTCACCATCCTGAGTCATTTTACTGCCTAAATAATTGAAACTTTCAACTTTCTGTAGTTTTTCCCCGTTCAAGATGATATCAAAGGTCTCGTTAGAAAAGTTCATAGCTTTAGTTTTAGAGGCATTTATTTGGAGACCTATTTTAACCGAGAGATGACACAAATTATTTATTGCTTCTTGGGATTGTCTTGGTGTTGAACTTAAGAATGCTACATCATCTGCGAAATCCAGGTCCCCCAGGAATTTTCCATTTGTCCATTTTATACCCAATTGTTCATTGTGGGTATAGTTTCTCATAACCCAATCAATAGCTATTCCAAAAAGTAGTGGTGACATAATACAGCCTTGTTTCACCCCTGTTTCTACTGTAAACCATTCTGTATTCCCTTTATTTGTTCTAACACAACATCTTGCATTGTCATATAGCGCTTTGATTATATTCACATATTTTGTTGGAAAACCATAGATTGTAAGTATCTTCCACAATGATGGGCGGTGTAGACTATCAAAGGCTTTTTGAAAATCGACGAAGGTGATAATAAGTGGCGATTGCCTTTCCACTGATTCTTCTATAATTGTTCTTAGTGTGAATATTTGATCAATACATGATCGTTTCGGCCTGAAACCCGCTTGTTCTTCTCTGATCTTTTCGTCAGCATGCAATTTAAGTCTTTCTAACATCATGCAACATAATAATTTTCCAGGTACTGATAATAGAGATATACCACGCCAGTTATTACAGTCTGATAGATCACCTTTCTTCGGTAACTTTACAATAATACTGTCTTTCCATTGTTGTGGTGGTTGTTCTTCGCTCCATACTTCATTTATAATATCTAAAATTCTCAAGAGGTTGTTGTCATTAACTGCTTTAATCATTTCCCCTGAAATTTCGTCAACTCCAGCAGCTTTAAAATTTTTTAATCTTTTAACGGCTTGTTTGATCTCGTCCAGCGTGAATTCATCGCAAGTTATTGGCAAGGTGGTTGTGGGTGTTTCATTATTAAAATCAGGTGTTACTGTTGGTGGTGGTCTGTTTAGCACCTCCATGAAGTGCTCAGCCCATCTCTTCATTTGTTCTTTTTCTGTTGGTATTGAATTCCCTAATTTACCTTTAACAGGTGTTTCCATAGCAGTAGGCTGGTGACATAGTTGTTTTGTAATTTGATAAAGGCACCTACTATTACCAGTTCTTGCAGCATTTTCAGCTTCTACGGCCAGTTCATTGATGAAATGTCTTTTATCTCTTCGAGTTTTTGTCTTCACTTCTTTATTTAACAAGTTATAAGTTAGTTTGCAAGATTCAACTGCATTATGTGTACTTGCCGCTAGTAGTTTAAGTTTTGCTGTTTTCCTTTCTTGTATTTTATCCCAAGTATCTTCTCTCATCCATTTTTTCTTTTTATGTACTAGGTATCCGGTGGTCGCTACTGCTGCTTCTGTCATTGCTGTTCTCAGTTGTTCCCATTTAGTATCGATTGTCTTGGTGGTGATATCGTTGTCAATTTTGCCTAAAGCATCGAAATAGTTGTTCATTTTGACATTATATTCCTCCTTTATATCATTTGATTGCAGTCTGTGTACATCTATTCTTCTATTTTTATTCTGTTGGTATAACTTCTTCAGTTTAATTCTCAGTTTAGCTATGCAGAGGTTATGATCGCTTCCGATCTCTGCACCTCTGTATGCTCTGACGTCTTGAACTGATGAGCGAAATTTAGCGCTTATGCAGAAGTGATCTATCTGGTTCTTAGTTCTGCCATCAGGTGAATTCCATGTTATCTTGTGGATATTCTTATGTGGAAAGATGGTGTCTGCCACAACGAGGTTTGATATTTCACAAAGTTCTAGAAGTCTTTCGCCATTTTGATTCATACAGCCTATGCCATGAGTACCGAGATATCTTTGTACTCCATCGTTGTTGTCACCTACTTTGGCGTTAAAATCACCCATGACTGCTATTATGTCATGCTTGGGTATTGTGTTGATGGTACTTAGAAGTGCTTCATAGAAGTCATCTTTTGTGGTATCAAGAGCGTCGTTAGTTGGTGCATAACATTGTACAATTGAGAGCTTGAAAAATCGTGTCTGAAATCTAGCTAATATTAGCCTCTCATTGATAGGTACCCAGCTGATAAGCGATGCTGCTGCTTTCTGTGTCATTAAGATGGCTACTCCCTCTGTGTGACGATTATCATTACTACCAGAGTATATAATTTGCTTTTTTTCTTCTGAAAAATATTTTATGCCCTTCCCCGTCCATCTACACTCGCTGACACCCAATATATCCAACTTATAATTATCCATTTCTTTAATTACTTCTTCCAATTTTCCGTCTTGATACATAGTTCTTACATTCCAGTATCCAATTTTAAAAATCTCCTTAGCCCCCAAGATATTGGAGTGAGTCATGTTTACTGTCGAGCCTGGTTCTGTTTCGGTAACAATAGCTTGTTTTACGATAGTGAATTGTTAACTCACTGATCAACCCTCCGATCCAACCGACCGATTCGAGGGTTTCGAGGTCAGTTATAGGAAAATATCTACACCACTAGATACTCTGGTGTATCTTTTATTCTATAATTTAACATAACATGGTATTATCCATCGAAATATACACATTCCTGATGTTTTTCTTTCGGCGTCTTAGGTGAGAAACGAATTTCACCTCCATCTTGGAAGGGTAGATAACTATACATAAGGGTCTTGTTAATGATACTCCGGTCTCACTACTTTTCGATTCCGGATGCACCACTATTGGTGTTAGACAATCGCTTGTAGATCCATCTTGTGCTACAGGAAGGGTTATTAAATGTGTCACATTTGGCGGCACTCTAGAAAAATATCCTACTGCTGTAATTCGCATTGCCACTCCTTTCTTTACTGGAGATGTGCATGCTTGTCTCTTACCTAATCCTATTGCGGACCTTATTATTGGTCGTATTCACGGAGTTAGGGAGTGTACCCCACAGCAGATTGCTGCTTGGGAAGATAATAACATGCAAGCTACAAATGCAGTAGTTACAAGAGCACAAGCTCTACAAACACCCGAAACATCACTGAATAGTGATAATGAAGTTGATAGCCAAGATAGTCACTTAGTAATCACTCGTGACTCTTTCATAAAATTGCAAGAAGAAGATCCTTCTTTAAAAAAATTCTTCGTTCTTGCGAAGAAAGGTGATCCGAATCAGGATACAAATAGAAAATCTTGGATTGCAATGAGAAACGGCGTACTTGTACGTATGGTACAAGATTCGACTACGTCGGCACATTCGCAAATTCTTGTTCCCAAGAGCATGAGAGTGCAAATATTACAACATGCTCATGACTCGCAATGTGCTGGACATATGGGTTTTTCCCGTACGAAGTCGAGAGTCCTTGCGGCTTTCTTTTGGCCTTTTGTCAATAAGGACATTCGTATTTACTGCCGATCATGCAAGGTATGTCAGGAGGTCAAATCTAGAGGACCACGACATGCTGCGCCTATCCAGGCTGCTGACATTCCTATTCGGCCGTTTCAGAAAATGGCCATAGATATTATTGGCCCTTTTAAGGTCAAGTCGGCCAGAGGACATCAGTTTATCCTTACATGTGTCGATATGTGCACACGTTGGCCAGAGGCTATTCCTCTTAAGAGCATATCTACTACAGATATCGCAGATGCTCTTTGGTTGATATTTTCTCGCTTGGGGTTACCCAGAGAAATATTGTCAGACCATGGCACTCAACTCATATCTGACACTATGTCACAGGTAATGTCTACCTTACATATTGAGCGATCTCTCAGTAGTATCTACCATCCTATGTCTAATGGGTTAGTTGAGCGTCTGAATAGAACGCTCAAGACTTTGCTTGGTAAGATAACTGAAGATCATCCTCAAGATTGGGACAGGGTTTTACCCGCGGCTCTCTTTGCCTATAGAGAAGTCCCTAATGAACACACAGGATTTTCTCCCTTCGAACTTGTCTTTGGCGCGCGTCCACGCGGCCCTATGTCTTTATTACACGATCTCATCACTGCCGATGATATTAGCGATGAAACTCAATCCTCATATGAGTATGTCATTGCTCTTAGACAAAAGATCATTGAGGCATGTAAGCTAGCAACTGCTTCATCAGAAATTGCTAAAGAGAAGGCGAGGCAGTTTGCTAACAAGAATAGATGTCTACGACAACTTTGTCCAGGTGACAAAGCATTCGTCCTACTCCCCAGTAGGGAAAATAGACTTCTTATTGCATGGAAAGGTCCGTATGCAATAGTCTCTCGGATTTCCGATGTTGACTATGTGGTAGATATTGATGGAAAGCATAAAACTTTCCACATAAACATGCTTTCGGAATTTCACGAACGTCCGGACTATTTGCTGCCTATTTTCCAGGCAACGGATGATGCTCCTGCACCTCACGGTCATTATTCATCCCTGTCTGTCATACAGGACGAGGAAGCTACCTTCTCTGATGTCAATCTTCCCCTTCCAGTGGTTCCATTACATTCCACGGAATCTTGGAAAAACGTTTCTGTTTCTCCTAATCTTTCTGGTGACGAACATCGACAAGTCTCGTCGATGTTACAAACATTTCAGGATGTTCTCACTGACATTCCTGGACACACAGATGTCATAGAACATGACATAATTCTTACCGACAATAATCCAATTAGGGTTAGGCCGTATCCTATTCCTATACACTTTCAGTCGCAAGTGGAAAAGGAATTGGATGAAATGATTCAATTAAATATAATTGAACCATCGACTTCACCATATTCTTCTTCCATGGTTATTGTCCGGAAGAAGGATAAGAACATACGAATTTGTGTTGATTATCGCAAATTGAATCAGGTCACAAAGTTCGATGCTGAACCGATGCCTTTGTTAGAAGATCTACTGATTAGACTTTCTAATTCTAGATTCTTCACTAAACTTGACTTGTCTAAAGGTTATTGGCAAGTGCCTTTAGCAGAGCATGCCAAACCTCTTACTGCTTTTTCTACACCTAGGGGTCTATTTCAATGGAATGTTATGCCTTTTGGTCTCATGAACGCCCCTGCAACTTTCGTTCGCATGATGCGTCGAATTCTGTCACATCGTTCGGATGTCATCGCATACTTAGATGACATCTGTCTCTTCAGTGATACCTGGGAAGATCACTATTTAGGGTTATATGACTTACTGTCCACTCTACGTGAGAATAATTTGACAGCGAAACCTTCTAAAGCTTTTGTTGGTTTTGGTGAAATCTCTTTCCTGGGTCATCGTGTTGGTCATGGTCTCTTGAAGACAGAAGACCACAATACTTCAAAAATACTGAACATCTCTGTTCCTAAAACGAAGAAACAAGTTAGGAGTCTCTTAGGTTTAATTCAATTTTATGGGAGATTTATTCCAAATTTATCTTCGATCATGGCACCTCTCTCAACATTGTTGAAGAAAGGTTCGCCTAATCTGGTCCGTTGGTCTGAAGAATGCCAATCTTCATTAGACCAAATCAAGAATATATTTTCTTCTCCTCCCATCTTAAGATTACCTACTCTTGATAGGACTTTGTTCTTCGGAGTGATGCTTCATCCACTGGGATTGGAGCAGCACTGATGCAAGAATATGCAAATACTCTGCATCCTGTTATGTACATTTCTAGAAAACTAAATGCGGCAGAGAGGAACTACTCGGTTTTAGACCGTGAGTTGTTAGCGATGGTTTGGTCAATTCTAAAGCTACAAAGATTCCTCCTGGGCGCACATTTCAATCTAGAGACTGATCAGAAAGCTCTTACAGCTATTCAGACTAAGAATTTGAAGAGTTCGAGATCCACTCGATATGCTATAGCTCTTCAACCTTTTCACTTCACGGTACGAGCTATCCGTGGTGCGGATAATGTGATGGCTGACATTTTGTCTAGATGCCCACATGACTCTAACTAATACTTCTGTCCTATATTCCTATATATTACAGAGTCATAACACACCTATATTACTACAATAGATTAGCACATCTGTACTCACTTTATATGTACACACTATCGTGCTTTGTTGTCATCTTCTTCTGTTCGTTTTTTTAAGATGATAGAGGAGGACTGAGTAGTTAATATAAGGGCCGTTAGTTTACTAAACAGCCACAATTATTAATAATGTATTGTACCTTATGAAGCATATTAGTTATTAATTAGCATTATATTGCTTGTACTTTCTCAGAATGTCATTGTTGAGCTGAGGACTTACCTTACTAGTATCAAGCATGACGAGTTCTAGATTGTGTACTTACCCTCGGAATGCCAGAGCATATGTCCTGGATCGTCATGTAGTTTAACTTTACTATGTACTTATGTCATTACATGTCAAAGAATGTACTATTTAAATTTTCCTATCAGATTTGTACATCCATTTTTAAAGACAATATTAGAGTATGCTGTTTAATGATGATTATGGTAACTTGCATACGTATATTGTGTTTACATGCTAACGTGATGTGTGTTGGTGACACCTCCCCGATGTGAATATTTTTTTTGAGACATATTTATTTTTCTGTTGAGGTATATCCTCACCAGACACTCTATAATTAGCCTATTGTTTGGCAATTTAATTAATTATCAGCTCATAATTCGTGCGTTTTGAGCCGCTTATCGCATGCTCTTTGATATTTAAAAAAAAAATATGTTCCACATTTTTTTTTTATCGGGAGGAGGTGGTGATATGTTGCGTGATAAATTCTCGCAACATCATTTTATTACAATATCTATTTTATAACGCAAGGGCAACAACTGCTTGAAATTTATAGTTACTTTTCTCGGTAAGCATTTGTCTTCTCGCGTTGGTATCGAATGCAGTTAAGTTTGAGCTGTGGTCATTTTGCGCTGGACTGCGCATGACTTGTCTTGCTTCTTGGTCGATCGGTTTCCGCCCACCACGAGTGGAGTGAGCGATTTGGAATGGCGAAAGAGATGCCTCGTTGAAGAGGGGATCTCCGCTATTTTTTGTTCTGTCAGGGATGTGTAGTCCTCTTAATGGATATTTCGTTTATTCGAGATAATACCTCTAGTGTTTCCCACATGCCGGGAGGCGTGATATTTCTGTGTATTTCATGAAAGCAAGGTAAATTAACATTTTCATTAACTCTATCGATTTTTGGTCGTGAACGATTTCTGGCTCATAGCCTGTCTTCGAAAGTCGTCGTCACGAGATGTTTTTCCCAGCTCACATGTCGCTGTATTGTGCTGCATCGGTTGATGCAGGTCCCAAGGACTATTACTTGCTACTTGGTTACCTGAACTTAGGTTTGAAAAACCGTCTGGGTTAATTTTTAGTAGTTTTACAGAAAAGTTACAAGATCCGTTCAAAAATTTTTTTTGGGGGTTTGAATTAGTTACTCGCGACTATGTACAATAGGTGCGCACTCGTGCGGACATGTAGTCACTACACTAATTCAATTTCTACTTATCATTTTGGCTTCCTTATCTTCTATGTTTTGTTTGATCTTTTCAGTAAGTGAGTAGTCTATGATTGGTGTTTTTAGTTTCCAGGGTGGTATTTTGCTTCTATATTTATTACTATTTTTATTAATTGTGTTTGATAGTTCTTTGAGCTGCGTTAGATCTTCTATAGTTCTCCACTCTGTTGGATATCTATCTTTATTTAAGGGGACGTCCCATACACTTGGTTGGTTTTTGACAAATGCTTTATGTGCTGGGTGGGTCACTTCTTGTGCTACTTTACTCCAATAATTTAATCTCAGTTCTTCCCGTCTTAGACCAAGGGGAGGTATGCTGAGAGCTACTTCTAGAGCTTCTACTGGTGTCGATATAAATGCACCTGTTCTCTTGGCTGCATTTTGAATCCTGTCCAGTTTTGCTTTGTTAGAAGCTGCTGCTGAGTCATAGACTATGCTGGAATAATCCAGTTTCCCCCTGATGAAAGACTTGTAGAACATAAGCATTATTTTATTGCTGCCCCCCCCCCCCCCCCCAATCCATTACCTTTTACAATCCTTAGTATATTTAGGGGTCCCCTGCAGCTTTCTACTAAATTGTCTATATGTTTATTATAATTTAGTTGTTTATCTAAAGTTATGCCCAGAAATCTTGTTGTTAGGGAGGTACATATTTTCTGTCCTTTAATGGTTATATTGATTTTGTTATTTTTTTTTAAATTTCCTTTGCTGAAAATCATACCTACTGTTTTGTTTACATTAATTTGGAAGCCCCAACTTTTCATCCACACTGAAACTTTGTCTATTTGTTTTTGAAGTTTTTGGTAAACATGGTCCAAGTTTTTTCCAGATCGCCAAATGGCACATTCATCTGCAAATTGTGATACTGCATTCTTTATGTCATTAAATTCATCTGCTAAATCATTTACAGCTATAGTGAAAATTGAAGGAGAAATCACTGATCCTTGAGGAATCCCATTCTGTTGTTCATATATTTCTGACCTATCATTATTCACCTATACAGCAAAATACCTGTCCTGTAAAAAGTTTTCTAGATACCTATAGGTTTTACCAGTAATGCCAATCTTTTTCATTTTGTAAAGAGCTCCATCTTGCCAGCATTCATCATATGCCCTGGCTACATCTAGAAAGACTGCCACTGTTTTTTCTTTCCTCTTGAACCCTAGCTTTACATCATGTTCTAATCTTACAAGCTGGTCTACTGTACTTCTGTCTGCTCTAAACCCTGACTGGTTTGGGCTATATAACTGGTTTTTTTTCTAGGTAGAATTTAACTCTTTTGTTTACAACAGTTTCCAGTATTTTACCTAGTTGTGATGTTAAGGAGATAGGCCTATATGAACTTACATCATGGGCTTCCTTATTGGGTTTTAGGATGGGTACTATCATAGCTACTTTCCATGCTTTTGGTATCTTTCCTAAGCTCCAGATTTTGTTGTATAGGGAAGTTATTTTGTTTATAGTTTTTTTGGGTACTTTCTTAAGGATTTCATAACTAAGTATATCTTGCCCTGAGGCAGTATTAGATTTCTCATTTATTGCACTAGTTACTTCTTCCTCTGTTATATCAGCATCTAAATAATTTGTTTCATCTATCTGGTCTGGCAGTTCTTTTGAAAACTGTATCCTAAGTCTTTCTCTTCTCTCATTTTCTTCCTGTCCAAGACTACTTTTTGCACTGACTTTATAGAAATACTCAGCAAGGGAATTAGCTTTTTCTTTATCTGTTTCTGCTCTCTTTGGTAGTTTGATTGTTGGCATTATTGTTTTCTTATTGTTCTCTTTGATTGCCTTAAGCTTTTTCCAAACTTCTTTAATTTGGGTGCTAGGTTTAAGTGACTGACAAAACTCCTTCCAGTTAGTTTCTTTGGCTTTAAATATTATTCTGTTAGATTCATTCCTAATATGTTTATACTCTTCATAGTTTTCTTCTGTTCTGTTGTTTCTATATTTTTGTAAGGCCATTTTCCTTCTCTCATGAATTTCTGCACAGCTTTTATTCCACCAGGCAACTGGTTCTTTATTCCACTGAGTTTTCCTTTTCTTATTAATGTTATTGTTGTTATTTATTGGTTTTAGGTGCTGTGGCATATTTTTATTTGGTAGGGCCTATATATTTTATAGCTATTTTCAGAATTTCATTGATCAGTGTTTCTGCCCACAAGTCAGTATCATCTGTTTCCATGTCTTTATATTCCATCACCTCCAGGTCTGATTGGAAGGCTTCCCAGTTTGCTTTTTTATAGTTGAAAGTCGGTGTCTCTGGTTCTGCGTTTGGAATGACTTTTTCTTGCATAGTTATTACAATGGGCAGATGATCTGAGTTTGTGTCTTGTAACACTTCCCAATTAACATTCGCTAGGTTGTTAGTTGCTATACTTATGTCTATTGCTGAGTCTGCCCTGTTAGCTTGTGGATTAATTCTAGTTGCAGTTCCATCATTTAATATTAGCAGGTCGTTATTTTCTATGAAGTCAAGTAGGCGCTTTCCTGCATTGTCTGCATGTTGTCCACCCCAAGCATAATGATGGGAGTTAAAATCGCCTACTATGACTGTTGTGGGGCCTAGTCTGGTGCTTATGGCTAGTATTTATTCATCTTTAATTGTGCCATCTTTAGCGTATAAGTTTAGGATTGTAACTATGACCACAAAATTACAACAATATATATAGTCAGCGAAGTGTATCACATTCATGAAAATCCCAGATCACAAAATGCATTATATTCACACAAATAAATATCTTCTCGCACTCGACAATTCAAGTTCACCATCACCACCAAAAACCTCGTCGCTCTCCTGACCCCCCCTTCTTCAATGCCCCAATCAGAACGCTCCTTGCATTCACCCCTGACCTACTGACCTCGCAGTTTCGTGTTGTTAAGTGTATGAGAACACCTCTCATATACCCCAATTATAACCAAACTTTCAGGTTGAACAGGGTATTACAGCAGCATAGTAGACGAAATCAACAACACAACAACAACGACTGACATTACATACCTGCTACCAGCGGAGAACCGCCAGTCCACAGCTGTGTTAATCACGCTGTGATAAAGATATTATAGATTATTTGGAAAAGTCTGATAAAGAAATGAAATATCAGCAGACTAGAAGGAATTATATCTGGCCACATTGACGAACACCCGTGTGTTACCGGGGCCCGAAAGGGGAGCAAAGAATAGTAACACTGCACCCTACCACGCATGTGGTAAAAGGCGACTAAGGAGGGTATGGGCATGGGGCTGTTTACCCCATCCCGTCAAAACTTCGCACAGTGGGCTGATCACCTGCTTGCCAACCAATCTGATTACGGAAACAATGATAGATTGTTTGGTCTGTTTTTGTTCCACAAAGACGCCACTAGGCGTGGTGGAAACAGCGATAGATTGATCAATTTGTTGTTGCCCTAAGACGCCACTAGGCGTACTGGCCACATACTGCTTTGCCGGTTGATGGCTAAGGATGGAAGAAGAAGAAGACATTGACGAAGAAGGCAGATTTCCACCATGGAACATGTTACACAAGGATAACATGCCAAGGAAAATATAAACAAAATGATTACTGAAAAATTAATAGAGACCATAGCTAGACAAAACAACCAGGAACTAAAAGGTTTTCTACAAACCAGATGCTGCATTACATCCGGCCACACTGCGCGTAACAGAATAACAGTTCACAACTTTCCATTGGATTTGTGAACTATGATAGGGCACGACAGTTTACACAGAGAATCACTTTGGAATCTTAAGTGCCATTTTGGAGTGCCTCTTAAATTATGTAACCTAATAAGGAACATATATGAAGATATCAAATGCAATTATTCATCAAGATAGCTAACAGAATCCTGACATATATGAAGTACGGCAGGGATGTCTATGTTAACATTTCTATTCTTATTAATTATAGATTAGATTATGAAAACAACAGCTACAACCAGAAATAGAAAACATATAATCTGCAAAGCAGTTCAACTGTCTAGATTTTGCTGATGACTTTACCTGTTTATCCAATAACTGAGGCGTGATGCTAAATCAAAACAAAAATAATACTGTATGAGAGATCACAGTGAGTGGATCTGAAAATCCATGGAGAATATATAAATTATTCTAACTACGAACAAATTATAACCAGATTGCACGATGTTGAAACGTCTTACTAGGTATGAACACATAAATATATACTTGCAGTAACAAAGGCAAACGTTTAAGAACTGTTGCAGATATCACAATAAGAAATACAAAGAGAAGAGCACTTTCGGTGCATCGGTGCATATATCAAAGGAAACGAAACTTGACACATGAATTTAGTTTTCTTCTCACGTGTTACGGTAATCCTATTATTGTATGGCTTTAAAAAATAAAGTAACGTTACAACTAGGAGGCTACATACATTCACAAATATATTGAAGCTTACGCAAATAGAATGGATAAAATTGAATTACAAGATCACCAAAGTGGAACTGATGGAAAAAACCAGATTATTACTAGTGGAATAAGATATGTGGGGAAAAGCTGGCTTTCGATAGATCACACAATTAGAAACCTAGTTGATAGCAAAACAATGCAGTCCTTTGTCTGGAATCTCAGTTGTAAGAAACATAGAGGGAAACAAACAACATCACAGAGAAAGCAATTAGAGATAAGTTTAAGAAGAAATGAAAAGACCATGGGCGGATTGCACAGGATAGGATGACTTAGCGTGTATTTGTTGAAGGCCTATGTTTCAATAGCGTTAAAAGGTAATACAAGATATACGAGTATATCTTTATTTTAAAACCATTTCGTTGGTGAGTGGTCTGGGGCCTTAGCCTACGAACATCGCGGATACATGTGAAAAACCACATGCAGTCTGATTGTTTTAACATCTTTTATCTGGTCTATTTTTTGCCGTTAAGTATATTTTAACTGTTTTCACTTATCTGCCTTCTCTAATAATAATAGTAGTAGTAGTAGTAGTAGAAGTTGTAGTAGTAGTAGTAGTAGTAGTAGTAGTAGTAGTAGTAGTAGTAGTAGTAGTAGTAGTAGTAGTAGTAGTAGTAGTAGTAGTAGAGTAGAGTAGTAGAAGCCCCCTTCAGTCATAACTGACTGTGAAATGCGCCCCTGAGATTATAATATGCAGCAATTTTTTTCCTGGTGTTTCTTTTTCCGTGTTCTTTTCTCTGCTGCTTGTTATGAAAGCTTCTTTTCTCTGCTGCTTGTTATGAAAGCTTCTTTTCTCTGCTGCTTGTTATGAAAGCTTCTTTTCGCCCCATCTGATGTGGCGCTGTAGGGAGAATCACCAGTTTCATCCTCCCAGATTTCAGGATTTATGTTCAGCACCTTCATGTCTCTCTCGCACACATCTTTGAATCTCCGTTGCGATCGTCCGGCTGTTCTTTTGCCATTTGGCAGTTGTCCGTAGACAATATCTTTGGGGATGCGACCATTTTCAATCCGGCGGACATGGCCACGCCAGTGTAGTCTGCGCTGTCTTAGCATGTATTCATGCTGTGCAGGCTAGCACGTGACAGCATCTCGACATTTGTCAATTCGTCCTTCCACGAAATACCAAGGATATGGCATTGACACCGTAGGTGGAAGGAATTGAGTCTTCTTTCTTGCTTGGCATAGGTTGTCCATGTTTCGCTGCCTTCTCTAATAACCGTCTCACTTTTAGTCTATTCAACTTCCTACATATCCAGCACAGACCTGAGAATAATAAAAGAACGAATACTGGTAACTAATAGCAGCTGTAAGTATAGATGTTGAGCAGGGTATCCCCGAAGCAAAGAAGCAGTTAAGTAATACAAAAGGTTTCCCTAAGGCACAGAAGAAACACAGCCCACGTAACAGCGTAGATCAGTCTACTGGTAAATCCCAGGAGATCAGTTGATAGATCTCTAGGCAGCGGAGGGGGAAAAAAAAGAATATTTCATCCACGTAAATTGAGGACTAGTCACTACCTTCCGGCACTTACAAGTCAAATTTCCCCTTGTTAAAAGGTACTTTTACAACATTCCATGTGAAAACTCACAAACTAGCTTACTAAATTTCATTTTATTTCATGATCTGTATAAGACTGGGAACCATCTGATGATTCATGTGAAGTTAACATTCAGTAAAATATAATTTAGTTTCAATTGTTCACCAACTGAATTGCAGGACACATACTTGCAGTAATATTTGCGATAGTTCTAAAACTGTTGCCTTAGTTACTGCACAGCAGAGATGCAAGATGGGAAAAAGGTAGTCCCGTAGCAGATACTGTCGTAGGTGAGTGAAGCCTTAGAGACATCACCATGCTACGTCCAGCATCGAGAGGTAGGGTGACCATTTCCCTTCCCTAACTCAAACAGCAGAGTCAGGTGCCCATTTACAGCTGGGAAGCCTGGGGCTTGTCGGTACCGTGATTCGAACCAGGCATCTTTGCCGCGAGAGAGCAGCGCTCTAACCACTCTGCCAATTGGACGCTCTAAGTTACAATAAGGGTGCCCTTAGTCCAAACTCTAAAAGGTAATACTGTGACACCTGAAAACAATCGTAATTAAATCAAGGTAGATAGGTGGTTCTTAAGTAGATCCTAATGGCTCATGAGTTGCCAACCGCTGCGTTAGATTATTCATTGTCATACTTGTCTGCACAAGCTGTTTTCACTTAGACCAGGATTTATTTCAGCGATTCATATTTTCTGTTTTAATATGCATTTAGATTAAATATTCTTTATTGTCTGTGCTGTTTGCATCCGTCTTGTCGCTGTCAAATGGCTTTTGTTCAGCCTTTATCATAGAAAGATCGATTCCCTATTTTTGTGTAGCTCAGAGTTTAACAATACGCGAAATTTTGATGCATGTCTTTAAAGGGAAGAGCTACAGTGAAAAGCCTTTTTTTTTTGTTTAACCAATTGCAGGATTTTAAAAACAAATGCACAAGCTTACTTCCAATACCATTAATTTATAGGATGTTTTCCAGTTCAATTGTATTCTAAAATAATCAAAGTTGAAATGTACTTGCTTAAAATGTGTTCTGACAATTTTGACCTATTTAAATTAATGAGGTTATAATTTATTAGATCATAGAAAATCCAAATTTTCTTATTTTGTTTCTAAGTCGATTTAAAATTAGCTAACGTTCCTCCCCTTAATAATTTCAATGGTGTTATCATATATATATTATTATTATTTTAAGGTACCGAGACACTTATGGGTTTACATTTTACAGCATTTTATCACTGCTTGTGCAAATTGTGAATTTTCTGTCTTCCTTCCACTAGAAATTAAGATGATTTACCTTTCACGTGTTGAAAGCTATTACCCTAAAATATTATAATTTTTAACAAGAATAGAACACGAAGACGCATGCTAACTTCTTCCATCAATCACTAATTTGTTAAATTGGATCACTCTTAATCGTATCTCTCAAACGAATTGAACCCACACCACTAGGTTGAAAAGAAAACCCAACTATGTAGACGTTTGGTCTGCGAGTCTGTCTATTCTGATATCTATCTATCTATCTATCTATCTATCTATCTATCTATCTATCTATCTATCTATCTATCTATCTCTCTATCTATCTATCTATCTATCTATCTATCTATCTATCTATCTGTTCCTCTGATTTTCTGTCCATCAATTTATTTATCTGTCTGGTGTCTGTCTATTTATCTGTATATCCGTCTTTATCCAAATCAACGTATTTATCGATCAATAGATCTAACTTCCTGTCTCTGTCGGTCTGTCTATACATCATTTTCTTTCTCTCGCTCTCCCTGTATGTATGTCAGTCAGTCCATCCATACTGGTGTTTGTGAATGTATAACTCGTTTTCCATTCACGGGCATAATCACGCATTCACAAGTAAAAAAAATTATTATTTTATAACAAACTCTAGAAATAACATATTTTTGCAGGACTGAAATCTAAAAATCAAAAGACAAATTTCTTACGAAATGGGAGCCGCGCTGATGTAATGGTTACTACACTGCGCTGGCGATCGGTTGATCCAGGATCGAGCCCTGGCGAGACATTTGATGGAGCGTCGTCGACCGGGACTTGGACTGGAATAATTCGAGCCCTGGCGAAGACATTTGAAGAAGTGTCGTCGACCAGGGACTGGAATAACCTGAACGGCCCCTGAGCCGACCAAGCTCTAATGGGTACCTCTGAAGTCGGTGGGTATCTGCCTGCACGGCGAGAGGACACCTGTCATTGTACAGGGAAAAAAGGGGTACTCGCGTAAAATCAGTCTCAGGTTAGACATATTAACCGGAGATTTCGCCTCGAGTAATAGCTCGCGTATGATAAAAAAAGAAAAAAAAAGAAATGAAATCAGATGAGGTTATCCACGAGCCTGGTGTTAATTAGAACAGATAACAAATTCCAAGGTATTGAATTCTTTGATGATAGACGAAGACCTGTCATTTGAATTATAGAACAAGATTTACTTACTTACTTACTTAGTCGTTCCCCTTCTACCGTGAGGTGTAGAGGTGATTTACTCAAACCAAAAATAACATGAAAAATAGTTTCTCACGACTAATTCCATTGTGTACGTCTCGAAAATATGCCAGAGAGTGGTTATTTCCAAAAACCGAAAACAACATCACAAATGTTGTATACCGATACAATTTTCCGCGTGTTTCATTTGTTCAGTTTTACTGCTTAAATTAAGAACAAGATATAATTCGGCAACGGTCATTATTCATTATCTTAACAAACAATTGCTGATCAATAGACGAAATTTAATAATATTTTCTTAAAAGCAATAAGTTTTCTATACTTCTACACTTTCTTTTTTACTCAGAACACGATACATATATCAAACAGTCACATTGAATTAACTGCATATATAAGTCGTTTAAACCCGAGTAAAAGTGCATCGTAGAACCCTTGAGAGAAAATGCCTGAAAACACATCCTATAAAACCTGAAATACATGTACGAAAAAAAAAAAAAAAGAATTATAAATCATTTTAGCACGAATGTCACTGCGCCTTTACCTTTCTGATAAAATCTGTTAATCCTGGGGACACGGGGCTTTGAAACGCTTTCAGGAAAGAGATTGTCCCAAATTTCGTCAGTTTACCAATATACCCCCACCCTCAGATCTTGGATCTTCTTCTTCTTCGTACAGTCTCAGACGTATACTTGAATTGTTCGAAGAAAGCAGTTGTCAGCTTGAGGCTATTTATATCTCCATAAAGTTTATTTTTTTCCAGGAATGGTACTTATAACGGCCATTTGTACTTTCTGTGTTCCTCATATGTTGGGCATATATGTAACATATGTTTAGCAGTCACTTTAACGGTGCCATAGTTACACTTATCCGTGTTCCTATTTTTAACTTGTTGAATAAATGGTATCCCAATCTAATGTGGCCCGTGCGGAGTCTGAAGAATATCACTTTCTCTCTTCTACTGGGCTGGTAATATGCATCATTTTGTTGTGGCCTTTATGCTCTATCCCTTATGTTCGTGGTATCTGCTTCTGATAAAACTCGTTGCCTCTTTAAACGTTATGCTTGTAACATATTAACATAGAATATTATCCGTGATCTAACAGAAAATCTCGATCGACGTGTTTTCGGCCCCTAGTCTACATGTTTTAGTATCTTCTTCTTCTTTGATCCTTAGCCGCCGACCGTCAAAGCAGTCAGTGGCCATCACGCCTGCTGGCGTCTTGTAGGGCAACAACTAATTGATTCCACTTTGGTCGGTCGGTGGCCATCCTTAGTACAGTGCCCCAACTCTGGTTCATTCTTTGCATCTCAGCATCCACAATCCTCCGCCAAGTTGTTTTTGGTCGGCCTCTTTCGTTTTCATTCAGGGGTCCATAGCATAGCGGTTCTTGTGATGGCATCAGGGTCTCTTCTGAGGACATGGCCAACCCAGCTCCAGCGTCTGCCAGCTATGATGGTGTGCATGTCCTCTTGCTTGCTCCGAGTAAGCAGATCTTGGCTGGTGATGGTATTCGGAGAATTTTTCTTAGGCATGTTGTGTGGAAGAGAAAAAAGGGAAAAGTGGACGAAGAAGAGGACCAATTTCGGACCATTTTCCTCTTCTCTGTCACACTCCTGGCCAACATTCCGCACCATAGAAGAAGCACAGAAAGCACACAGCTCTGATTTAATCTGAATTTTTTGCCTGGTAATTGAGAGGACTTTCTCAGATGGATGTTAATTATAAAAGTCTGGATATGAATGTTTTCAGTTTTTAAGGTCCATTTAGTTAATTTACTTTAAATACTGCGTAACTATAGCTTTAGCGTCAATTATTATAGCACACTTATTAAAAAACTCTATAAAGGGAGGGGGGAGCGTTACAGCATAAAGCAATCTGATCATCAGACATCGTTCCCCTATCATAGAACGGTTTCATGTTACCCCCCAATAGACATGTATTGGCCCTTTTGTCCCCTTTACAATGTATAATTAGAAAGCTTGTCTTTCGTGGCACAGGTGCTGGGTTCGATTCACGGTACCAACAAGCTCCAGTCTGCCCAGCTGTAAATGGGTACCTGACTTCGATCTTGAGTTAAGGACAGAAAAGGCAGCGCGGGAAAAAACGGGTCACCCAACCTATCGATGCTGGAACTAAAATAGTGAAGTCTCTAACACTTCACTCCTCTAAGGCAGTATATTCTATGGGAATGCCTTTACAATATATAACATTAAAAAATATCAGATATAAAAATATATAACCCAATATAAAATAATATTTTAAATATATAGTATAATATATAAATATATTATATATAATATTATATAACAATATATGAATACATGATAGGGTGGGCTGAGATGATAATGATGGTTATTGCGATATGTGAACACCACTCTTTTTATCACACCTAGTGCGCAGTAATTGGGCCACTTAAATAACACGCGATGAATGCTCTAGTAGAATCGAAAACACAAATATAACACACAACTATTTCTAGGCTTTATTGTGGATTAGTAATATATCTTCTTCTTGAAGATGTTGTGGTAAAAAGGCATTGAACCACGGAGACTATTGTGTTGACAAGATGGCGCTGAGAACGAAAGACAAAATGGCGGTGAATAGATGGAGCTGTCACAGAGTGATAGATAAACAACAGAACTATTTGAGAAGGGAATGAGAAGAGATAAAGAAAGAATACAGAGTATGTTCAATTAAAGAGAGGCACAGTAGGAAGAATAGAAATAGACAATACATTTAACATTCTCAACGCGGCGCAAAACGTAAATTTTATAATAATCAGAACTTACAATACCAACGGTGGATAAGGCAGTAAAGATAAAACACGTTTAGTAATCATGTCAAGCAAGTTTTAGAATAATTATTGAACCAGCGTTTATAACAACAAACAGATACGAAACTCTATACAGCGCGATACAACAGGAGGTAATCTGATCATCAGAAAAAGTACCCAAGTCGATCAAGTGTTTCGGCCCCTTAATCTCCTTTACACTTAAACGGGGAGCGCCCTCTTAGGTCATGACTCCGAAGTGCCAGCCTCATATTGTCTAGTGCAGAGAATTGAACCCGCTCCACCTTGGTTGCAGTTTTGAGATTCACTCATATTTTCTGCCATCTGGAGGCAACTGTGAAAGTAACCGCTTTGTTCAAAACAAATTACTGTCCCGAGTTACATAGCCCGTTGCGGTTGTTCCACAGCAAGCACAATGCCTTTCCCGTAGATTCGCTGAGCCTCTTAAGTGCCCTAATTCTAGACTGTCCCCTCAAACCCAATGCGTTCTTGCTCCCAGAATCCCCCCTTGGACCACCACGATGTACCATGCCCAAATCCCCGTCTATTCGTTTTGCTGGTTATTCCGGTTACCTTTTCAAACAGGAGTGACTAAATTGAATAGCAAAGCTATGTTCCCGTACTTCTTCTCCACTCCCACTTCCTTCCCGTTCATCAATTGGCTGAATGGACTTTTGGAAACGTCAAAATCACTGACTCGCTATGTATATATCCTCATTAGCAAGCCTTGCTTTTCATAAGAGTATTTATTTCCCTTACTCTCCAACAACTGACCCTTTTGAGTTAGGGAAGCCGAAGTGGCTATTTATTTTTGTATGTACAGGGGGTGCACCATCTGCCTGACAGACCTGGTGGTACCCCTAGATCCATTTGTCCACATAGCTCATTACTGACAAATTTCCTTGTTTACACAATTATTCTGCTATATATTGGCCACAATAACTTGTGCTTGAAGATTAAATATATAAGCAAGTGGCCACGCAACTTGGGCTGATCAACATAGTCACTGGAGGTTAATATATATAATAGTTGAATACTTTCCCATTGGAGTCACTATAATAAATATCTATATCTGTATTCCTCATGTCCTGGCCATTAAACAGAATTGAAAGAAAAATGGAGTTGCATTTAAATGCCTTTCCCTTTTAAATGATACATCGTAATGCATGCCACAGCTTTTAAACAAGTTCCTAGAAAGCTGACAGTAGGATCCACCAAGGAGGCACACAAATAATGAATTTTCTCTGCTACTTCCAAACATGTCCCCTGAATGATAGACATTTATTGCAAAACGTTCTTCCTTTGAAGCCATTCTTGACAGAACTGACTAAGTTCATGAAGGAGAAAATACTTGCAAAATAAACTCACATTATATTGGAATGTTCACATTTAAGAATTGTCGGAAATATTATAAATCCATGAACAAACTTTGAGCGTAGAAGCATTTAACCCCCAGAAATTCCACACATGTGACAAGAAAAAATCTATATATATGACCATATATTATAATTACAATTAAATATATATCTAAGCTATACGCTATATATATATATATATATATATTAGTATACCCCCCCTATAAATAAAGAGTAAAATACAACGAATTTATAAGAAAACAACGAAAGAACGAACGAACATAATATAGAATATATTATATATATATGCCCTTCCTTTATATCATACTATAATTCATAATGATATTATATATTCTATATATTTATACATATAAATATTTATATATTTTATAGTTATAGATGTAAAGTAAATATTGTAATTTATATAGCAGATCAAATATATTATAATTAACTTATATATAAGCATGGCAGAAAGAAAGAGTGTATTACAGTGTTACATTCATCCTATATTACCTTGTACTTTATACATGTGATTCATGGACAATAAACAGATAGAAAGAAAAATGGAGGCAGCAGAAATGTGGTTCCTACGAACGATACAGCAGATGCATGGAACCGACAGAATATCAAAGAAGCAAAGGAAAGCTGACAATGAATCCACCAGATGAGGCACACAATTAATATTTGTCTCATAAGCCAAGACATGTGCAAAATGAGAGAATTTTATAGCAACGTTGTAAATTGAACTCACGAGACGAAAAGGAAAGTGCTGAAGGAGAAATACTTTGACAAAATAACCACATTATATTGGAATAGATTGAAGACAACACATGAATCAAAACATCGGAAATATTAGAAATAGATAAGCATTATCGACAGCGCCAGTGGACACGTTGATCAGTTAGAAGCTTTGAACTGGAAGCTAGTAACGCTTATGAATCATAGAACAATTGCGAAATAACTGCTAGTGAGAAATGATTGTAGGCAATATAAAGAGGTGCATTACAACACACACGAAAGAGAGAGAGAGAGAGAGAGAGAGAGAGAGAGAGAGAGAGAGAGAAAACAGTGGAAAATTAGCATATGTCTGATGTTTAAGAAAGGTTTAAAAAATGGACATTAAAGATCTTGGATTTGCGAGACGGAATATACTTCGGTAATGTCTGGCTTTATAATTAATATACACTTCAGAGATGTCTGGTGTACGAGAGTTAATATACTTCAGTAATGTCTGGCTTTATAATTAATATACACGTCAGAGATGTCTGGTTTATGAGTATCACAGAATGGATTGGGGCGACCCCGTCTTCTTTCTAATTTCTGTTTCACTACGGCAGTAATACGTACATTTGGGGTACGGATTTTATTGCGTTCTTTTAATTGTCGCACTTTCTTTCTTTCTTTCTCTGCTAAGTAGATTATATTTGACATTGTCAAATCATTTTGACACTCCTTGCAGGTGATAATAATCACATTTTGCTTGATGCGGCACAGATTTGCAGAGATTAGAGCAGGTGAAAACCAATGTGGGTGTGGCGTTGGCTATTGCACGCCACATGTCAGAGAATGACCAAGAGTATGGTGCTGGTAAGCGCGGCACGATTTAGAATTGTCACTATGTGTACTTTGCACATGACGTGAACATGTTTGGGATAGAAACCGAACAGAGTTGATGTTTACCCTGTTGGAGTCATATGTGTATACTACCTAGCTTGTAGTTCTTTTGAACATGTTCAATGGGAAATGTTCTATGATAACTCGATGTGTTCAGATTTTAAGTATATGGAGAAAAGTGGATCATGTGATACTATTATTGGATTGCTAGAATGCTTATCTTGGAAAATACTGACATAGAATGCCGTGCTGTTGTCTTGTGAAAACTGTGGAATAAATATAATTGAATGTTGGACATGCGTCGTCACAAGGACTGATGTTGGCTGGTTGAAGAGCCTTTATGATTAACGTTCACAGGCGTTATTACTAGGACAAACTTCGATATTAACCCTAGACGAAAATGAGCTTAATAAATGCGCGGTTACAATGTTACTTGTGGATATGTGACGTCACAGATATGGGAGGCTTCGTCCGTTGAATATGACGTAATCTTTTGAAGATGTGTACAAGGCTGTACTTTGGAAAGTACTCGAGATATCAAATTTATGGAATCACCAGAAATCACAATTTTTCGTGCGAGGTCATGCCAAGACCTTGTATTGTTTTTGATGACGTTGATGGCATCGGATTCCTGGAGGAGATCCTTTCTGATCATGGATCTCAGTTCATGTCAGGTATGATGTCTGATGTTTTAAAAAAACTTCATATCCGTCATTCTCTTAGTGCCAGATTTCACCCTAGTTCGAACTCGGTCGTAGAATGCTGGAATAGTACGTTAAAACAATTGTTAGGTAGGTAACTATGTCGTATCCTCATGAATGAGATCGTTTGATTCCTTCTGTACTGTTTGCGTACAGAGAGGTTCCTAATCAACAAACAGGATTTTCCCCTTTTCAGTTAGTATTTGGGGCTAACCCAAGAGGACCGATGTCTCTCTTACACGATTTGGTGATATATTCTGAGGTAAACGTTGATTGGAAATCTAGTTATCAATACTTTACAGACTTACGCCAACATCTTGGTGATGCATGTCAGGTGGCAACTGAAGCATCCGAGTTGGCTAAATATAAGACCAGATCTCGTATTAACTCTTTAAACCCCAAGAGCCAGTATACTGTACTTCCCGCTAGACCCATTTGGCCCAATCAACAGTATACTGGCTTTCGTATCTCTTGATCCTTTCTAGGACTGTTTTCTCATTTTGACAACTCAAAAACGCTATTTTCTTAAAGTATAGCCATCCGTTATGGACTTTTGTTATTTATGAATATGAACATTTAAAAAATTATTTCCAAACAAAAACAATAAAAACATACTGGTATGGCCATTTTTGTTTGGGCCAAACCCACTTTTTTGCTTGGGACTGAAAGAGTTAATCGGGATAGGCGACTAACTTCTTTATCAATTAATGACGATGTTTATGTTCTCCTGCAACTCAAGGTAGATCACTTGCTAGTAACATGGCAAGATCATTTTAAAGTGGTAGCGAAGAAAACTGACGTGGACTACGTCATCGATATAAGTGGTACACGAAACATATGCCACGTTAACATGCTCCTACCATATATCACAAGTTCTCCTCAGTTACAATTCATTTGTAACGCTAACGCAAACCAACCTGCACATCATGCATCAATCGCTTTGTTTGATGAGATGCAGACTAATTTTGCTGATGTACCGTCCTCTTTTCCTGTAACACCTATCCAGTCTTCAGAAACATGGAATGAGATTATAATCTGAAATGATTTACCAACTAGTCATCAGATTCGTAAAATGTTGGAATCTTTTCAAGATGTTCTATCTGATCTTCCTGGACGTCCAAACAGTATCACTCATGAAATCAAATTATCGGATCACACTCCGATTACATTAAGACCATATGCGATTCCTTTACATATTGGCTGCTTGAAGAGCCTTTATGATTAACGTTCACAGGCATTATTACTGGGACAAACTTCGATATTAACCCTAGAAGAAAATGAGCTTAATAAATGCGCGGTTACAATGTTACTTGTGGATATGAATATGTGAGATGATCGCTAGTGGATGTCATAGTTATTGAGGCTGGCAACCTCAGCGTATCGAATGATGATTCACGAACCACCACTGCACGGGGTGGTGATTGCTTTATTGCTAGTTTCTTAAAGAGAACTTAACGCAGATAAATGGGGTGGTAGAATAGAGGGAAGGGGACACATAAGTATGTGTCGGGAAACGCAATACTCAGTCGAGCGTTTCGTTTCTATTCTTTATTATAGTTATTGGTGGTACCAGCAGAAAGTACTATCTCTGGAGCAAGAAGGGACATGTGGCCTACGCTTTAAGACGAGGGACCAACTTTGTAGACTCTTCCTGACATTTCTGGGAAACGAGCTACACCCGACAACCTTGACCAGCGAGGAGCTTGAGCAGTGTAAAAAGAACCCATCATTGGGAGTAGAACTACTATTGGCAGCTAAGTGCAAAATCTGCGCTGCAAAAGTGAACTTTTTTCCATCGATTCTACTATAAATCTAACTTTTATATAATGAAACTTTCCTTCTAAACTATTCAATTACTTTCAAAATGTTAAAACTTAAGTGATTATTAAATTTTGTTATTTGTAGTTTTACAAATTTAACTTCGATTTAATCATTTTAAAGTTACTGCATGTTTGTATCAGTCAATGTACTAAACACACACTAAACGAAGCTATACCAGAATAATAAGATTTCCCCTGAGTAAATCAGAGGTGGGGCTTAACGAGCTAAGATTAACCATTGCTTAATTCTTCATAACAGTGGTCGGCAGATTCTAGAATTAACGTGCTCAGCCAAATGTAGCTTTGTTTTCGCTTTTCTGAATATCTTGTGAACACTACTTTGTGGTAGAAGCGTCATTAACCTTCTATCTACATTTCTGCCAAGAGTAATCTTATGCGAAGGTAGACACCTTTGATGGTCTACATTAGATACTCTTGAGTTTTAGCCACTGTTGGACCACTACTGCAAAGTAGGGGAGGTAATATCGTCACAATGAGACACATTTGAAATTTTAAAGTAGAATATTTGAAAAAAAAAAATTAGGTACAGACTCTTAAGAGATGTCTAGTTTTATGAGATGTAATAGGCACTTCCGTTGTGCCTAATTTACTGACAAGCCAAAGACTCATCAGGGGTGTCTGATGAGAAGTAATAGAAACTTTGAATATGTTTAATTTTGTAAGATGTAGTAAACACTTCTGAAATTTCTAGCTTGTACGGGCGCATATAATCCACTTGCCTCGTGTCTATCGTCTCCATATATATTGTAGTCATGTATTATTTAAGAACTGCGTACTCGTAAGACAATACACCTTAATGATAAATCACATTAAGATAAAGATAACAATTTTCTCACACAGAAAACATACGCTTTCCAAATTCCGGATAGTCTAAATCACAAGCGATTAATGTAAATTTGGAGCCACTTTGGCAGACTGCAGTATAGAATCTATTCCAGCTTCCAGACGTGAACAACAAAAGTGGACGTCGTTTTAAGTGCCCCACGCGGAGCTGGAGTGGAGGTACCAGACGTCCAACCACAACACTAACGCATCACATGTCCCCCGCCTCGTCTGTTAGTCTCTCCCTCCTTCACTCTCTTTCTCTCTCTCTCTCTCTCTCTCTCTCTCTCTCTCTCTCTCTCTCTCTCTCTCTCTCTCTCTCTCTCATTCTCTCTCTCTCTCTCTTTTTCTCTCTATCTCTCTCTAACCATCTTTCATTATCACTTTTCGTTCTATCACGATTCCTGTTTTCCCCCTTATTCTCACATACTTCGGTGAGAGTTTTATGACAAATTAACACATATTCTATGACGTCTCTTTGCCCTACAGCATATATCGTAATTAGTTGCAGTACGTGCGTATATTAGCAGTGGCGTATTGAAAACATTGGGGGGTGGCGACCTCATCCCTCCCCCAAAATGTGTTCACATAAAGAAATCGTAATAATATCGACCCTCATCAGCTCAGACACTATATACAATCTTGCTGAAACATCAGTAACCAACGATAAAAAAATCCCACTAGTTTTTGAGAAAATAAGGGAAACACGCATTGCACCTTGAAAGTTAAATTGAACACCAATTAAAATAACGCGCATGCCTTACAATTGTCATAGTTTAGTTTCAGAAAAATGCGGAAACAGTGGGTATTGTACTGTAAAAACTAAATTGAACTTACATTAAGACAGCACGCAGGCCTTCAAATGTTTAATGCTGCACTGATCATTGACCATGTGGCCGTGCAGGTTATACGGCACTAGTAGTTATATTGATTTTTATTTAGTCAGAGTTAATCTTTTATATGTTGTTGTGGTTCAAGTGCTAACTGGCCTTCCGCCAGAGAATGTAATACTTGACCTTTACTCATTTTTCTTCTTCTTCCCAGGTAGGTTCTTCCCTTTGAGTTTGGTGATAAGCAAAACGGTTTCAGCACAACAACGTTTATCCAAAAGAAATTATTGTAAATTTCCACAAACATCAGTTCAGTAGAAAATTATATTAGAGTTTATTGATGTCATTAGACAAACACTGTAAATTTCACAAAATGATGGTTGTTTATCCAAAATGAAAAATATATAATCCAACTGAATAATATACACACTTGTCTACTCAAAAAAAAAAAAAAAACTTGTCTTGATATCCTCAAAGACGAAGTTCACCTAACGCTATCTGTAAAAATCCTCTAGTCTAAAATCATGGTATCATTGGAATCATAAATCCTGAAATCTCTGCCTATCGCCCACATCTCTTCTATTTATACTATTTCTTCTTTTTCCCGCCTTTTTCCACAAGTCCCGTTCTTTTTTTCCACACGGTACAATTTCTGCACACGTCTCTCTGTTTTCGACTTTTTGCACACGACGTTCTGTTATTTCGACTTTTTTCACATGTGTGATCTTTTCCAGCTTAACAATTGGATTAAAAAAAAAAAAAAAAACCAGATCACACAATCATTCATTTACTACTTTCCGCGCATAAAACCCATTCATTATTTTTATCTGGGACAGACCTACGTTTGCCCTGTCAGAGCAGTAACTGCCAACTGAACTTTTAATGATACTGCGTTTTGTGTAAAAACGTCTTATTTGCTTTTGAGGTCTGTCATTTTATATGTAGCATATTATAGCACGTATACATGCTTAGCGTGGAAGTAATAGGGATAATGCTAGCGTGTAAGGCCATGCGGTCACAACCATAAGACATGATAAATTTGATTACACAGATTCAATGAAGTTGAAATGGAATGGGAAGAAATGAAGCGACCTCAGGAGATTGAGTACCGTCATCAAGAGAATGAGTGTCGTCATCAGGATAATGAGTACCGTCATCAGGAGAATGAGTGTCGTCATCAGGTGAATGAGTACCGTCATCAGGAGAATGAGTACCGTCATCATGAGAATGAGTGTCGTCATCAGGAGAATGAGTGTCGTCATCAGGAGAATGAGTACCGTCATCAGGAGAATGAGTGTCGTCATCAGGAGAATGAGTACCGTCATCAGGAGAATGAGTGTCGTCATCAGGAGAATGAGTGTCGTCATCAGGAGAATGAGTACCGTCATCATGAGAATGAGTGTCGTCATCAGGAGAATGAGTGTCGTCATCAGGAGAATGAGTACCGTCATCAGGAGAATGAGTGTCGTCATCAGGAGAATGAGTGTCGTCATCTGAAGAATGAGCACCGTCATCATGAGAATGAGTGTCGTCATCAGGAGAATGAGTGTCGTCATCAGGAGAATGAGTGTCGTCATCAGGAGAATGAGTGTCTCATCAGGAGAATGAGTACCGTCATCAGGAGAATGAGTGTCGTCATCAGGAGAATGAGTGTCGTCATCAGGAGAATGAGTACCGTCATCATGAGAATGAGTGTCGTAATCAGGAGAATTAGTGTCGTCATCAGGAGAATGAGTACCGTCATCATGAGAATGAGTGTCGTCATCAGGAGAATGAGTGTCGTCATCTGAAGAATGAGTACCGTCATCATGAGAATGAGTGTCGTCATCAGGAGAATGAGTGTCGTCATCAGGAGAATGAGTGTCGTCATCAGGAGAATGAGTGTCTCATCAGGAGAATGAGTACCGTCATCAGGAGAATGAGTGTCGTCATCAGGAGAATGAGTACCGTCATCAGGATAATGAGGACCGTCATCAGGAGAATGAGTGTCGTCATCAGGAGAATGAGTACCGTCATCATGAGAATGAGTGTCGTCATCAGGAGAATGAGTGTCGTCATCAGGAGAATGAGTACCGTCATCATGAGAATGAGTGTCGTCATCAGGAGAATGAGTGTCGTTATCTGAAGAATGAGTACCGTAATCATGAGAAAGAGTGTCGTCATCAGGAGAATGAGTGTCGTCATCAGGAGAATGAATGTCGTCATCAGGAGAATGAGTGTCTCATCAGGATAATGAGTACCGTCATCAGGAGAATGAGTGTCGTCATCAGGAGAATGAGAGTCGTCATCTGAAGAATGAGTACCGTCATCATGAGAATGAGTGTCGTCATCAGGAGAATGAGTGTCGTCATCAGGAGAATGAGGGTCGTCATCAAGAGAATGAGTACCGTCATCAGGAGAATGAGTGTCGTCATAAGGAGACTGAGTGTCGTCATCAGGAGAATGAGTGTCGTCATCAGGAGAATGAGTACCGTCATCAGGAGAATGAGTGTCGTCATCAGGAGAATGAGTGTCGTCATCAGGAGAATGAGAGCCGTCATCTGAAGAATGAGTACCGTCATCATGAGAATGAGTGTCGTCATTAGGAGAATGAGTGTCGTCATCAGGAGAATGAGTGTCGTCATCAGGAGAATGAGTGTCTCATCAGGAGAATGAGTACCGTCATCAGGAGAATGAGTGTCGTCATCAGGAGAATGAGTGTCGTCATCAGGAGAATGAGTACCGTCATCATGAGAATGAGTGTCGTAATCAGGAGAATTAGTGTCGTCATCAGGAGAATGAGTACCGTCATCATGAGAATGAGTGTCGTCATCAGGAGAATGAGTGTCGTCATCTGAAGAATGAGTACCGTCATCATGAGAATGAGTGTCGTCATCAGGAGAATGAGTGTCGTCATCAGGAGAATGAGTGTCGTCATCAGGAGAATGAGTGTCGTCATCAGGAGAATGAGTACCGTCATCATGAGAATGAGTGTCGTCATCAGGAGAATGAGTGTCGTCATCAGGAGAATGAGTGTCTCATCAGGAGAATGAGTACCGTCATCAGGAGAATGAGTGTCGTCATCAGGAGAATGAGTACCGTCATCAGGATAATGAGGACCGTCATCAGGAGAATGAGTGTCGTCATCAGGAGAATGAGTACCGTCATCATGAGAATGAGTGTCGTCATCAGGAGAATGAGTGTCGTCATCAGGAGAATGAGTACCGTCATCATGAGAATGAGTGTCGTCATCAGGAGAATGAGTGTCGTTATCTGAAGAATGAGTACCGTAATCATGAGAAAGAGTGTCGTCATCAGGAGAATGAGTGTCGTCATCAGGAGAATGAATGTCGTCATCAGGAGAATGAGTGTCTCATCAGGATAATGAGTACCGTCATCAGGAGAATGAGTGTCGTCATCAGGAGAATGAGAGTCGTCATCTGAAGAATGAGTACCGTCATCATGAGAATGAGTGTCGTCATCAGGAGAATGAGTGTCGTCATCAGGAGAATGAGGGTCGTCATCAAGAGAATGAGTACCGTCATCAGGAGAATGAGTGTCGTAATCAGGAGAATGAGTACTGTCATCAGGAGAATGAGTGTCGTCATCAGGAGAATGAGTGTCGTCATCAGGAGAATGAGTGTCGTCATCAGGAGAATGAGTACTGTCATCAGGAGAATGAGTGTCGTCATCAGGAGAATGAGTGTCGTCATCAGGAGAATGAGTGTCTCATCAGGAGAATGAGTACCGTCATCAGGAGAATGAGTGTCGTCATCAGGAGAATGAGTGTCGTCATCAGGAGAATGAGTACCGTCATCATGAGAATGAGTGTCGTAATCAGGAGAATTAGTGTCGTCATCAGGAGAATGAGTACCGTCATCATGAGAATGAGTGTCGTCATCAGGAGAATGAGTGTCGTCATCTGAAGAATGAGTACCGTCATCATGAGAATGAGTGTCGTCATCAGGAGAATGAGTGTCGTCATCAGGAGAATGAGTGTCGTCATCAGGAGAATGAGTGTCGTCATCAGGAGAATGAGTACCGTCATCATGAGAATGAGTGTCGTCATCAGGAGAATGAGTGTCGTCATCAGGAGAATGAGTGTCTCATCAGGAGAATGAGTACCGTCATCAGGAGAATGAGTGTCGTCATCAGGAGAATGAGTACCGTCATCAGGATAATGAGGACCGTCATCAGGAGAATGAGTGTCGTCATCAGGAGAATGAGTACCGTCATCATGAGAATGAGTGTCGTCATCAGGAGAATGAGTGTCGTCATCAGGAGAATGAGTACCGTCATCATGAGAATGAGTGTCGTCATCAGGAGAATGAGTGTCGTTATCTGAAGAATGAGTACCGTAATCATGAGAAAGAGCGTCGTCATCAGGAGAATGAGTGTCGTCATCAGGAGAATGAATGTCGTCATCAGGATAATGAGTGTCTCATCAGGATAATGAGTACCGTCATCAGGAGAATGAGTGTCGTCATCAGGAGAATGAGAGTCGTCATCTGAAGAATGAGTACCGTCATCATGAGAATGAGTGTCGTCATCAGGAGAATGAGTGTCGTCATCAGGAGAATGAGGGTCGTCATCAAGAGAATGAGTACCGTCATCAGGAGAATGAGTGTCGTCATCAGGAGAATGAGTGTCGTCATCAGGAGAATGAGTGTCGTCATCAGGAGAATGAGTACCGTCATCAGGATAATGAGGACCGTCATCAGGAGAATGAGTGTCGTCATCAGGAGAATGAGTACCGTCATCATGAGAATGAGTGTCGTCATCAGGAGAATGAGTGTCGTCATCAGGAGAATGAGTACCGTCATCATGAGAATGAGTGTCGTCATCAGGAGAATGAGTGTCATTATCTGAAGAATGAGTACCGTAATCATGAGAAAGAGTGTCGTCATCAGGAGAATGAGTGTCGTCATCAGGAGAATGAGTGTCGTCATCAGGAGAATGAGTGTCTCATCAGGAGAATGAGTACCGTCATCAGGAGAATGAGTGTCGTCATCAGGAGAATGAGTACCGTCATCAGGATAATGAGGACCGTCATCAGGAGAATGAGTGTCGTCATCAGGAGAATGAGTACCGTCATCATGAGAATGAGTGTCGTCATCAGGAGAATGAGTGTCGTTATCTGAAGAATGAGTACCGTAATCATGAGAAAGAGTGTCGTCATCAGGAGAATGAGTGTCGTCATCAGGAGAATGAATGTCGTCATCAGGAGAATGAGTGTCTCATCAGGATAATGAGTACCGTCATCAGGAGAATGAGTGTCGTCATCAGGAGAATGAGAGTCGTCATCTGAAGAATGAGTACCGTCATCATGAGAATGAGTGTCGTCATCAGGAGAGGAGAATGAGTGTCGTCATCAGGAGAATGAGGGTCGTCATCAAGAGAATGAGTACCGTCATCAGGAGAATGAGTGTCGTCATCAGGAGAATGAGTGTCGTCATCAGGAGAATGAGTGTCGTCATCAGGAGAATGAGTACCGTCATCAGGAGAATGAGTGTCGTCATCAGGAGAATGAGTGTCGTCATCAGGAGAATGAGAGCCGTCATCTGAAGAATGAGTACCGTCATCATGAGAATGAGTGTCGTCATCAGGAGAATGAGTGTCGTCATCAGGAGAATGAGTACTGTCATCAGGAGAATGAGTGTCGTCATCAGGAGAATGAGTACTGTCATCAGGAGAATGAGTGTCGTCATCAGGAGAATGAGTGTCGTCATCAGGAGAATGAGTACTGTCATCAGGAGAATGAGTGTCGTCATCAGGAAAATGAGTACTGTCATCAGGAGGATGAGTGTCGTCATCAGGAGAATGAGTGTCGTCATCAGGAGAATGAGTGTCGTCATCAGGAGAATGAGTACTGTCATCAGGAGAATGAGTGTCGTCATCAGGAGAATGAGTGTCGTCATCAGGAGAATGAGTGTCTCATCAGGAGAATGAGTACCGTCATCAGGAGAATGAGTGTCGTCATCAGGAGAATGAGTGTCGTCATCAGGAGAATGAGTACCGTCATCATGAGAATGAGTGTCGTAATCAGGAGAATTAGTGTCGTCATCAGGAGAATGAGTACCGTCATCATGAGAATGAGTGTCGTCATCAGGAGAATGAGTGTCGTCATCTGAAGAATGAGTACCGTCATCATGAGAATGAGTGTCGTCATCAGGAGAAATGAGTGTCGTCATCAGGAGAATGAGTGTCGTCATCAGGAGAATGAGTGTCGTCATCAGGAGAATGAGTACCGTCATCATGAGAATGAGTGTCGTCATCAGGAGAATGAGTGTCGTCATCAGGAGAATGAGTGTCTCATCAGGAGAATGAGTACCGTCATCAGGAGAATGAGTGTCGTCATCAGGAGAATGAGTACCGTCATCAGGATAATGAGGACCGTCATCAGGAGAATGAGTGTCGTCATCAGGAGAATGAGTACCGTCATCATGAGAATGAGTGTCGTCATCAGGAGAATGAGTGTCGTCATCAGGAGAATGAGTACCGTCATCATGAGAATGAGTGTCGTCATCAGGAGAATGAGTGTCGTTATCTGAAGAATGAGTACCGTAATCATGAGAAAGAGTGTCGTCATCAGGAGAATGAGTGTCGTCATCAGGAGAATGAATGTCGTCATCAGGAGAATGAGTGTCTCATCAGGATAATGAGTACCGTCATCAGGAGAATGAGTGTCGTCATCAGGAGAATGAGAGTCGCCATCTGAAGAATGAGTACCGTCATCATGAGAATGAGTGTCGTCATCAGGAGAATGAGTGTCGTCATCAGGAGAATGAGGGTCGTCATCAAGAGAATGAGTACCGTCATCAGGAGAATGAGTGTCGTCATCAGAAGAATGAGTGTCGTCATCAGGAGAATGAGTGTCGTCATCAGGAGAATGAGTACCGTCATCAGGAGAATGAGTGTCGTCATCAGGAGAATGAGTGTCGTCATCAGGAGAATGAGAGCCGTCATCTGAAGAATGAGTACCGTCATCATGAGAATGAGTGTCGTCATCAGGAGAATGAGTGTCGTCATCAGGAGAATGAGTGTCGTCATCAGGAGAATGAGTGTCTCATCAGGAGAATGAGTACCGTCATCAGGAGAATGAGTGTCGTCATCAGGAGAATGAGTGTCGTCATCAGGAGAATGAGTACCGTCATCATGAGAATGAGTGTCGTAATCAGGAGAATTAGTGTCGTCATCAGGAGAATGAGTACCGTCATCATGAGAATGAGTGTCGTCATCAGGAGAATGAGTGTCGTCATCTGAAGAATGAGTACCGTCATCATGAGAATGAGTGTCGTCATCAGGAGAATGAGTGTCGTCATCAGGAGAATGAGTGTCGTCATCAGGAGAATGAGTGTCGTCATCAGGAGAATGAGTACCGTCATCATGAGAATGAGTGTCGTCATCAGGAGAATGAGTGTCGTCATCAGGAGAATGAGTGTCTCATCAGGAGAATGAGTACCGTTATCAGGAGAATGAGTGTCGTCATCAGGAGAATGAGTACCGTCATCAGGATAATGAGGACCGTCATCAGGAGAATGAGTGTCGTCATCAGGAGAATGAGTACCGTCATCATGAGAATGAGTGTCGTCATCAGGAGAATGAGTGTCGTCATCAGGAGAATGAGTACCGTCATCATGAGAATGAGTGTCGTCATCAGGAGAATGAGTGTCGTTATCTGAAGAATGAGTACCGTAATCATGAGAAAGAGTGTCGTCATCAGGAGAATGAGTGTCGTCATCAGGAGAATGAATGTCGTCATCAGGAGAATGAGTGTCTCATCAGGATAATGAGTACCGTCATCAGGAGAATGAGTGTCGTCATCAGGAGAATGAGAGTCGTCATCTGAAGAATGAGTACCGTCATCATGAGAATGAGTGTCGTCATCAGGAGAATGAGTGTCGTCATCAGGAGAATGAGGGTCGTCATCAAGAGAATGAGTACCGTCATCAGGAGAATGAGTGTCGTCATCAGGAGAATGAGTGTCGTCATCAGGAGAATGAGTGTCGTCATCAGGAGAATGAGTACCGTCATCAGGAGAATGAGTGTCGTCATCAGGAGAATGAGTGTCGTCATCAGGAGAATGAGAGCCGTCATCTGAAGAATGAGTACCGTCATCATGAGAATGAGTGTCGTCATCAGGAGAATGAGTGTCGTCATCAGGAGAATGAGTACTGTCATCAGGAGAATGAGTGTCGTCATCAGGAGAATGAGTACTGTCATCAGGAGAATGAGTGTCGTCATCAGGAGAATGAGTGTCGTCATCAGGAGAATGAGTACTGTCATCAGGAGAATGAGTGTCGTCATCAGGAGAATGAGTACTGTCATCAGGAGAATGAGTGTCGTCATCAGGAGAATGAGTGTCGTCATCAGGAGAATGAGTGTCGTCATCAGGAGAATGAGTACTGTCATCAGGAGAATGAGTGTCGTCATCAGGAGAATGAGTGTCGTCATCAGGAGAATGAGTGTCGTCATCAGGAGAATGAGTACTGTCATCAGGAGAATGAGTACTGTCATCAGGAGAATGATAGCCGTCATCAGGACATGCAGCGAAAGAACAAAACATAATTATGTCCCACCATGTTTTGGCAGTCCTTAAATAGTGACCGTAGAACTGTGTACTCTTTAGTCCAACCATCTTCTCAGATTCGTAGACAGCAATGTGAGCTGAAGTAAAAATTCTTATAACTCGGTGACTTCCTTAAGGTCAACGGTTATTCATTCATTCAATACTCTTGAACTACCTGGGGAGTATTACAAACTTTATAATTCTCTAAAATTGTCCTGTCCCACAACATATTTTTTTTCTTGCACTCTGGAAATTATATAAATGTCATGCGCTTTTATCCTTTGCATAAACTGCACGACGCTTAATAAAGCGCACATCTTTTTCCCAACGAAAATTGCAGTTGTATTTTAAATAATAAATACAAAACACATAGTAAAGTGTCAAAAATCAACAATATATTTTATCGTTATTATTATTATTACAATTTATTTTTGCTGCTTGATTGTTTCCCTTTGATAGAGGATAAAATACGTCCTCGGAAAAAAAAAAAAAAACTAGCATTAACTTTATCCCACCAAAGTTGCAGTTTGGAAATTACATAAAAGCGGGGCGCTTCTGGCCATTGCACTAAATCGCACGACTCGTGAAATAGCGCGTTTTTCTTGCTAATATTCTTCGGTATGCACTATAAGCATTGCTATTCCTAGGTGGATTAACCTATATCTAAGTTTGATTTTTTTTGGGTCCCGTCTAAGTGTCATTTTTCTTCATTAGTTGAAAAAAACCACTTAGATCACCTTTCAGTTTTCGGTTTTTTGCCCAAAGTAGCCAAACAAAAAAACCGCCTTTAGGAGCCCAAGTCGCCCAAACGTAGTCCAAATTTCAAAATCTAGGTGTATCTAGGTTTTTTTTTTTTTTTAAGGTACGGTACCTGTTGCGTGCATATTTTTGACGCACATATTACAAAAAATCGATATGGTTATTTAATATGGGAAAAATATAGACATGCATCCATCTGTGTATGAAAATGCTGTTTATTGTAAAAGCGAGATAATCCATGTTTGATTCACACTTTTGATTATAGGAGTAATCGGTCTGGATATCGATCCAGCGCAAGAATAGTACGCTTGCGTTTGTACTTAATTTTAGGGCCAGAAAATATATTAATTTGCTTATTGTGTTTATGGCCTGAATTCATATGTATTACATATTATTAGTACAAGTAGAATCAGTCCTATATTGTATATTTTGGATGGGTATGAGGGACTAGATTCTTGTTAGCGGAAGTATGAGTTGTCTTAACAAGTCGTGATGAGTTCCGATGTACTGCTAGAAACCCCCTTTTCGTGGTTTCATAAGATGATGTATCATGACATTGAACTTTGATGTACTACCCATTATTTCTGCATGTGTCATGACTTCAGATCTGCTATGTATACCTACAAATTGTTATGTCAACAAAGCCTGATGTACTCGTATGTCTCAGTGTGTACGTCTGAATAAATTGAGTAAACTAAGATTCCAGCAGTCTGCATTGGTGCCTTGTAGACACATGTGTATGAGTGATTATATTGGTCAGCACACGAACAGTACACCATTCGCGGTAATCACACTCTACACTACTACTTCATACATACACCATCCTGCGTCGGCTGAAGTGACCAAGTTTAGGGCCTGCTTCCCCTGGAGCCTTTGCCTTCCTTAACTCAGGACTAGGGTGAGTTACCCATTTACAGCTGGGTAGACTGGAGCATGCCTGATCTCAACAACACACCACTCTTCCTTACAGAGCAGACAGACTGATACTTTACAGTGGTGTACTACAGGTGTAGTGAGAAATAACGTCTTTACAGTGGCGAGCCAGATTCCTGGGTCCAGCTTACGCAGTTTTGTGTTGAGAATCACAGTTTACAGCTGAAAGAACATTTGTTTGAACACATCAACACCAGTAGGACAGCTTGACCTGTATTACCGATAGGATGCTGTATCTAGGTCAGCACTTGTTGACAGTTTTTCGCTGTACAGACAGTATTACACAGGACAGTGGTATCAAGTGTAGAAAATATCTGGAGCAATATTGTTGACATTTCGCAACGTACAGAAGAATCGCAGTGTTGCTGAATAAAGTGCATAGTTCATCGTGGGATCTTCATATGCTCAACAGAGAAAAAATTGACAGTGTAATAGTTTAAACTTAAATCTATTACTGAATAAAGTGGCAAGTTAGTATTATTTAAATAAACTGTGCCTACTTTACAACACTATACTGGCAACACATTCCATTCATGACATAAATGATATTGTATGCTATATGCTATTTATGCTTACATGTTATTTGTTGTGTATTAAATTAGTTTATATTCTGTGTGACTAGAACAGGAAATACCGAGTAATATTGGTCTTGTTCTGGCGTTCGATAGGGAGCAATTTCTTAATTGAAATTTGCTTGCAACATAGTTTGCAAATATTTGGTTAGTTGTGACGACTGTTTCATATTTGTATTTGTAACATTTTTTGTGTTCCTTAGTTTTGTTTGATTTGTTTGTATAATTGTAGGTCTCATCTTTCCTTTCATTTCAGTTTTTTACACCCTTATGTTTATACACTAGCGTTATTTGTCTTGTTATCTTATGGCAGTTATCATCACAGGTTCTGTGATCATTTTTTTCATTTCCCCTATTTAATTTAATTTGATCTCTGCAAATGTTTTCAGATTGTCTTTTCTTGTTTGTCATTTGTAATGTCTTTAGTTGACATATGACGTATAGTGGTATACACTGATAGTATAGTACAGATCAGTACTTTCTGATTGTTATTGGAAAAGGGAAATATTTTTTTTCCACAGGTACTCAAGTGATCTTTGATTACATTGAGGTATACAAGACCTTTGTAAGGCTTGTCTCCCAAAGTTATTGGAAAAGGGAAATATTTTTTTTTCCACAGGTACTCAAGTGATCTTTGATTACATTGAGATATACAAGACCTTTGTAAGGCTTGTCTCCCAAAGTTATTGGTAAAGGGAAATATTATTTTTCCACAGGTACTCAAGTGATCTTTGATTACAGTGAGGTATACAAGACCTTTGTAAGGCTTGTCCCCACAGTATTTGAGATACAATTATTGTTGTCCACATGTACTCAAGTTATCATTGGTTATTGTAAACCATACAAGTTTGGACTAAGACTAAGTCTAAGGTATAGACTTGTCTCCCATTAACAAAGAGAGTAATTTATTTACTTTTTCAGGTTTCTGATTTAAGAAGACAATATGTCTACCTTAGATTATTTCATTACACTAGGAAAATCTTTTGATAAGACTGGAAAAGACTTAGAACAATGGGCTGTTGCTCAATATGACAAAGCATTAGCTGCAGAAGAGAAAAAAATTGCTGCTGCTGTTGAAGAAAAAAAAATTGCTGCTGAGGAAAAAAAAAGCTGCGGCTGAGGAGAGAAGACTTCAAATAGAAGAAAAAAAAGCTGCTGCAGAAGAAAGGAAAGCCTTAGCTGAAGAAAAAAGATTAGAAAAAGAAGCTGATACTGCTGCTGAACTTAAGAAATTGCAGATGCAAGTGGAGGAAAGGAGATTTGAGGCAGAACAGAAAAAACTAGAAGTTGCTGCTGCTGCAGAACAGAAAAAACTAGAAGCTGCTGCAGAACAGAAAAGATTAGATAGAGAAGCTGAAGAGAGAAAAGCAATAAGAGAACATGAGTTTGAATTAGAGAAATTAAAATTGACATGTATGAGTAATGTTAATCAGGCATCTGGTGGTAATGGTAAACCCTTTGTGTACAAGGTCAAAGTACCAGCGTTTAACCCTACCAGTGATGACATAATATTTTGGCTTTCTAGATTTGAACGGGCTTGTCGATCTCATAATGTTGACAAATCACAGTATGTGAATCAGTTGTCTGAAAATCTAAAAGGGGAGTCTCTGAGTAAGTTATATTTTGTTGAAGAGGCCGACAAAGACAATTATAATGCTGTTAGGGCAGCTTTGATAAAGAGATATCAGCTGTCTGAGGAAGGTTACCGTCTTTTGTTTAAAACAATGAGACCTGAGGTAGGTGTAGAATTCTCAGATTTCATCTCAAAAGCACGAATTACACTTTCACGATGGATTGAATTATCCAAAACAGAGAAAACATTTGATGGTCTTACAGATTTATTGCTAAGAGACAAGGTCATGTCTTCTGTAAATAAATCATTCCTAGAGTTCTTACATGAGCGTAAACCTAGTACAATAAAGCAAATGGAAGAATATTGTGACCAGTATGCCACGGCACACCCTGACATGATTCTTAGTAACTCTAACATTAAAGAGAGTATGCCAGTTGCTTCGGCAACAGAATATAATCAGAATTACTCACACAAATTCCAAGGAGCTAAAAATAAATTTGATAAAAAGGTTAATTGGAATAAATATCAAAACCAAGATAACCACTCAAATCAGGGTTCTTCTTCGAAGAACTGGAATCGGGCTGATAGTCCTCGACACGCGAGGGGTACCCATAATGTTAGAAATTCTCGGAAAGGGAGTAGCTATAGGAACTACCCAAGTGCTTCATGGAGACAAAAGAAACAATATTACAGGGATACTCAATATAACGAGCATGATGATTATGATCATGAATATTATGATTCAAACCCAAATAGGGGTTATAACAGAGGCAATAATAATTATAGAGACAATTATAACCGAGGTAGATCACAACACAAAAGACATGGTAAATCTTATTACCAGGCTAACTCTGCACAACAGGAGTTCCACGACACCGATAATCAGAATAATGATAAAAAAGACTCCAATAGTGTAGCAAATTCCGCTTTCGATTTTGCTAGAGCATCTGAGTGTTCGCAATGCAAAACATTATTCGATCCAACCACAGTGTCTACTTTAAGCTGCGGTCACCCACTTCCCGCTCTCCATGCGTCAATCGCGCATAATGGAAGGGGTGCTCTTGTCTTTAATAGGGGCCTAATAGATGGTACTCCGGTATCAATTCTTTTCGACTCGGGGTGCACTACCATTGGAGTGAGGCAATCACTCGTAAATCCTTCTCGAGCTACTGGCAATATAGTCAAATGTGTAACATTTGGTGGCACATTGGAGAAGTACTCCACTGCCATTATCAATATTGCTACGCCTTTCTTTACAGGAGAGGTGCAAGCATGTCTCTTGCCGAATCCGATCGCTGATCTTATCATCGGTCGCATTCATGGAGTGAAAGAATGCACTCCACAGCAAATCTCTAATTGGGAAAATGTTAATATGCAATCTGCTAATGCAGTAATCACTAGGGCTCAAGCTCTCAATATGCCACAATCTTCACATTCTGAAGATAATGATGCGCAGATCCAAGATGATCCCTTGGAGATTTCACACGATTCCTTTATTAAACAGCAGGAAGATGATCCTACTCTAAAGAAATTCTTTACTCTGGCAACAAAAGGTGATCAGAATAAGGATACAAATCGTAAATCTTGGATTACGATGAAGAATGGCGTACTTGTACGTATGGTACAAGACTCCGCTAAGTCCATTCATTCTCAAATCCTTGTGCCTAAAAATATGAGAGTTAAAATTTTACAGCACGCTCATGATTCGCAGTGTGCTGGACATATGGGTTTTTCCCGTACTAAAGCTAGAGTTCTTCAATCTTTCTTTTGGCCTGCTGTGAATAAGGACATACGAATCTATTGTCGATCTTGTAAAGTATGTCAAGAGATTAAATCCAGAGGTCCACGCCATGATGCACCTATTCAGGCTGCAGACATTCCCATTCGGCCATTTCAAAAAATGGCGATAGACATCATTGGTCCATTTAAGATAAAGTCTGCTAGAGGACACCAATTTATTCTGACGTGTGTTGATATGTGCACACGTTGGCCGGAGGCTGTTCCTCTAAAGAGCATAACTACTGCTGATGTCGCAGATGCTCTTTGGTTAATATTTTCTCGTCTGGGGTTTCCAGCAGAAATATTATCCGACCATGGTACCCAACTTATATCGGATACCATGTCTCAAGTAATGTCGACTCTGAAGATAGAGAGATCGCTGAGTAGTATTTATCATCCTATGTCCAATGGGATGGTGGAACGTTTGAATAGAACTCTGAAAAACCTACTAGGTAAGATAACAGAAGATCATCCTCAGGATTGGGATAGGGTTTTACCCGCGGCTCTCTTTGCATATAGAGAGGTCGCCAACGAACATACAGGATTTTCTCCCTTTGAACTTGTCTTTGGCGCGAAACCGCGAGGTCCTATGTCCTTACTTCATGATCTTATAACTGCTGATAATATTGTCGATGACACAAAATCCTCTTATGAATATGTCATCGCACTTAGACACAAGATTATTGAAGCATGCAAATTGGCAACTGCTTCTTCTGAATTTGCGAAACAGAAGGCAAGGGAATTTGCCAATAAAAAGAGATGTATGCGTCAACTTTGTCCAGGTGACAAAGCATTTGTCTTGCTACCTTGTAGGGAAAATAGACTTCTCATTTCTTGGAAAGGTCCGTACGATATAATATCAAAGGTTTCCGATGTTGACTATATCGTCGATATTGACGGGAAGCGTAAAACCTTCCACATCAACATGCTCACGGAATTCCATGAACGTCCTGATTATTTACAACCTGTTTTCCAGGCAACGGACGATTTTCCAGTCCAACATGGACAGTACTCATCTCTGTCAGTAATACAGGATGAGGAAACGAGTTTCTCGGATGTAAATTTACCTTTTCCAATGATTCCTCTTCACTCTAATGAATCATGGAAAGATGTTGCAATTTCTCCAGAATTATCTCCAGGAGAGCAGAAACAAGTTTCTACTATGTTAGAACAATTTCAGGATGTCCTTACTGACATTCCTGGTCAAACGGATGTCATTCAACATGACATTATTCTTACTGACCATAGTCCTATAAGAGTCAGACCGTATCCTATCCCGATACATTTCCAAGCACAGGTAGAGAAAGAGTTAGATGAGATGATAGAGTTAAAAATTATTGAACCATCCACATCAGCATATTCTTCGCCGATGGTTATAGTACGGAAAAAAGACAATAACATACGTCTTTGCGTGGATTATCGCAAATTGAATCAAGTGACTAAATTCGATGCTGAACCTATGCCTTTACTAGAAGAGCTACTTACGAGACTATCGAATTCTCACTTCTTTACTAAACTCGATTTGTCTAAGGGATATTGGCAAGTTCCACTATCCGAACACGCCAAACCGTTTACTGCTTTTTCGACGCCTAGGGGTCTATTCCAATGGAATTTCATGCCTTTCGGTCTTATGAACGCCCCTGCTACATTTGTACGCATGATGCGTCGAATCCTATCTCATCGCTCAGATGTCATTGCGTATCTTGATGACATCTGTCTTTTCAGTGATACTTGGAACGATCACTATAATGGTATAAATGAACTATTGTCTATCTTACGCGAGCATAACCTGACAGCGAAACCATCGAAAGCATGTATTGGTTTTAGCGAAATATCTTTCTTAGGACACCGTGTTGGTCATGGGTTCCTAAAAACAGAAGACCATAATACAAGTAAGATACTTAACATTTCTATTCCTAAGACTAAAAAGCAAGTACGAAGTCTCTTAGGTCTAATACAATTTTATGGACGATTCATACCGAATCTGTCCTCCATTATGTCACCTCTTTCTTCCTTGCTAAAGAAAGGGTCTCCTAATGTAGTCCATTGGACTCAAGAATGTCAATCCTCTTTGGATAAGGTTAAAACTATGTTTTCTACTTCACCTATCCTAGTATTACCTTCTAAGGATAAGACATTTATTCTTCGTAGTGACGCTTCATCCACCGGGATTGGAGCTGCACTAATGCAAGAGTACTCTGGAACTCTGCATCCTGTGATGTATATTTCTCGGAAATTAAATGCCGCAGAGAAGAATTACTCGGTCCTAGACCGTGAATTATTGGCTATGGTTTGGTCAATCCTTAAACTACAAAGATTTCTTCTGGGCGCGCATTTCATTGTGGAAACTGACCAGAAAGCTGTTACGGCTATTCAGAGTAAAAATCTGAAGAGCGCGAGATCAACGCGATACGCGATTGCTCTACAGCCATTTCATTTTTCGGTGCGAGCTATCCGTGGGTCAGAAAATGTGATGGCAGATATTTTGTCTAGATGCCCACATGATTCATAACTGTTATACAGCTTTGATACAATTGTTTCTATGTTGAAATGTGTACACATATGTAATATATCATATATTGATTGTAACACTACTTAGCGGTTCATGGATATTTATTCACCGCTGATTTTTTCAATGTTTTTCGTCTTTGATGATCATGATGTTAAGATATCTTAGATGGAATTTATGTATAAACTATGTGGAAATTGTGTCATTGCTAATATTGTAGTATGCGTTGGTGACACCTCTCTGGAAATATTAATACTTAGAGAAGTGCTTTCTCTAAGGTCATAAAACTTATGCTTATCATCTGCGCATTGTTATTGGTGCGTTGTGAGCCTATTGTATGTTGCTCCTAGATGTATTTCAAAAAAAAATGTACCATTTTTTTTTTCCCGAGGGGTGTGGTAATCTGTTGCGTGCATATTTTTGACGCACATATTACAAAAAATCGATATGGTTATTTAATATGGGAAAAATATAGACATGCATCCATCTGTGTATGAAAATGCTGTTTATTGTAAAAGCGAGATAATCCATGTTTGATTCACACTTTTTATTATAGGAGTAATCGGTCTGGATATCGATCCAGCGCAAGAATAGTACGCTTGCGTTTGTACTTAATTTTAGGGCCAGAAAATATATTAATTTGCTTATTGTGTTTATGGCCTGAATTCATATGTATTACATATTATTAGTACAAGTAGAATCAGTCCTATATTGTATATTTTGGATGGGTATGAGGGACTAGATTCTTGTTAGCGGAAGTATGAGTTGTCTTAACAAGTCGTGATGAGTTCCGATGTACTGCTAGAAACCCCCTTTTCGTGGTTTCATAAGATGATGTATCATGACATTGAACTTTGATGTACTACCCATTATTTCTGCATGTGTCATGACTTCAGATCTGCTATGTATACCTACAAATTGTTATGTCAACAAAGCCTGATGTACTCGTATGTCTCAGTGTGTACGTCTGAATAAATTGAGTAAACTAAGATTCCAGCAGTCTGCATTGGTGCCTTGTAGACACATGTGTATGAGTGATTATATTGGTCAGCACACGAACAGTACACCATTCGCGGTAATCACACTCTACACTACTACTTCATACATACACCATCCTGCGTCGGCTGAAGTGACCAAGTTTAGGGCCTGCTTCCCCTGGAGCCTTTGCCTTCCCTAACTCAGGACTAGGGTGAGTTACCCATTTACAGCTGGGTAGACTGGAGCATGCCTGATCTCAACAACACACCACTCTTCCTTACAGAGCAGACAGACTGATACTTTACAGTGGTGTACTACAGGTGTAGTGAGAAATAACGTCTTTACAGTACCATCTAGGTTTTTTTTTTCAAAATTCAGGGCGACAACATTGTGCATTACGTAAATTGAGCAGTTTTAAAATGACTGCTGAACATCTGCTTCAGAGGTGCCTAACATATGAGGAACAGAGAAAACGTATATGGCCATCACCAGTACCATTCCTGGAGAAAATCTACGGAGATATCAACATCCTTAGGTTGACCACTGCTTTCTTTGAACCTATTCAAGTTGGCATCTGAGGGTGAACGAAGAAGAAGAAGATAACAGTTCAATAGATTCAAATACATGGGCATGTCAATAACATTAGATGGATGATGCATCTCATCAGTGAATCGTATAATATTTTTGTTTTAATTTATTGATGAGAAATATATTTCGTTCAACCTCTGATGGGTTATAGTAAGAATACGTATTTTTTGTAAATTCCAAATAATATTAATATGTGCCCATACGTGCGTGAAAGTGGGAATCACATCTTCTGTCCAGTCATTGCATATAGGGCAAATCAAAATACCAATTCTGTGTGCATGTAAAAAACAAAAAACTAAACAAGCATACAAAAAAAGAGAGATAAAACAAAACAAAACAAAGATAAAAAAACACCAAACACAAATAATAAACAGGGAGAGTGGTGCAAAGGTCTGGTGTATTTAGTTGGATATTTAAACGACTTTCATTTGTTATGTCATTTGTATTATAAGAACATCATCTGACCTTCCCCTTCCGAATTATTGTATATTATAGTATATTATATATTATACTATACTTTCCATAAATATTATTGTGGTGTGTAGGTTTCTTTATTTTATTTCTTTAGTTTTTTTGTATTTTGCCAGGGCGGCGGCCATATAACCTATTCTTTGCAATTTCTAACTGCCGCGGATTTTTAACGTTCACCTTTTACGCACGGGTCCTGCTATTTTTTATTAACCTTATCTGAGATGGCTAGATGTCCGATCTCACTACCGAGGAGGTGCGGAGAGAGTATGGCATCTGTGACGTATAATGGAAATATAGCCTACAGTAATCTGTCAGCCCTGTAATCCCGTTAGCGTTCTACGATTTTCTAGCAAAGCACCTTATTTTTCTGCGTATCTTACAAACTTAATTTTCATCCATGCCTCTTTTCCTTGAACATAAACAAACGAAGTTGTTTACCAACTTTCGCGACCTGCCAGCCTGCATTTGCCGACGATGTTGCCCTGACTGCTGGGTCAAAGGCACATCTTCAGTCCGGCTTGCAGGTCTGGAGGGAGGATCTGGAGAGGAGAGGGATGAATATTGGCGGTTCTGCTTTGGTCATTTAACACATTCACATTAAACGTTACCGTCATTAGCTCTTTTTAGTCACAATTATCTGGATGCACTGGATATGAAGCCATGGTGCAACCTTTTAAATACGACATGGGGAGAAATTTTATAAATTTGGCCATTTGGTCTTTAAGTTATGTAACAGAAAAATCACACTGTTATTAAAAACCTGTCAAATTTGATTGGTTACTTAACTGATTCCGTACGCAAGATCTTTTAAAAGACGCAATGGCCGACCACTGTGTCCGCTAGATCATTCAAAAGACGCTGATTTATTTCGTTGTTTCTTTCTATTCTGATATTTTATACTACCCGGAATTTATCTCAAACGGAAGTAAACACAAAACTGGGCAAATTTCAACAAGCTTCAAAGTCTTTTATTTGCGTTTGAAGGGATTTTTTCACATTTATCTTCATCTTTCGTCGTGTTTGTCGTATCGCCATAATGGCCGAAAACACACAGGATATGTTACTAATATGTGAACAGTGAACAAACTGTGTGATCAACCATAACTTTCTTACTTTTTCTGTGTTTCTAAATGGATTACCTGCACAAAGAGAGCAGTGAAACTGTATTGTGATAACAATTTATGTTACAAGCCTTACGTAAGTCGAAGATTTTTGTTCAAAATTTCAAGTTATCTTTTTTCCATGTACATGTTATCTGTTATAACATAAATATAACATAAAATTAGCTAGAAAGGCAAATGGATTTATATTGTTCATCCAATGTACTTTAATTTGATATATAATATGTTATACTTAACTCATGATTAGACACACATTGTCAGTAAACGTAAATTATGTATGTGTAAATTTTTGGGGCTTAAAAATAATTCCGTCCAGGGCTGAAAATAATTACGTACTGAATCAGTTAATAGTAGGAGTATAGTATTCACAGTACAATACGCGCCTTTCCGTATTTTCCCGAAAGTGAACCATGAAATGATAGTAAGATATGCGTTCATTAAAGAGTTTTCAATTTAGTTCTAATAGCAGAGAAAAACACCGAGAGACAAGCTGTTTATTTCACAGATGCACTGTGAGTAGTTGCAACGCCTTGGAGCCAGAAAAATGCACACCTGGATGCCCTAAGAGTAGTGCTCCACGCGATTCAAAAGGGTTGTGATACAATGGATCCTATTTCATTGTTATATCCCCGGCAATGTAGAAGCCGACAGATTGTCGATGGAAGGTGGGAAGCTACCTCAGCCTCATGCAAGCATAACTTTCGAAGAGGCAAACGGTTTTATCAGAGCCAGATACATAGATAAATGAGATGCAGAACATCCAAGACACATACAAAATGATGCACATTACCAGCTCAGCAGAAGAGAACAATTGATAATTTTCAGACTCTGTACGGGGATACAACAGATATGGATACCATCTATTCAACAAGCTAAAGATAGGAACTACCAATGAGCGTAACTATGCCACTGATAAAGTGTCTACTTCAAAGATGCCCAACTTATGAGCAACAAAGAAAGCCATATGGCCGTCACTAGTACTGTTCATCAAAAAATTCTATTGAGATACAAATAGCCTCAAGGTGACCACTCCTTTCTTTGAAAATATTCAAGTAGGCGTCTGAGATTGTACGAAGAAGATCAAGAAGAAGTATGGGTCCTTTTTTTATCGTACTTGAGGCGAAATATCCGGTTAATATGTCTAACCTAACTGAGACTGATTTTGTGTGAGTATTCCTTTTCCCTGTACACTGACAGTTGTCCTCTCGCCATTCAGGCAGACACTCGCCGACTTCGGAGGTACCCATTATAGCTGGGTCGGCTCAGGAGCCGTTCAGGTTATTCCAGTCCAAGTCCCGGTCGACGAGACTTCTTCAAATGTCCTCGCCAGGGCGCGAACCTGGGATCTCCCGATCGCCAGAGTAGTGTGGTAACCACTATACCAGCGCGGCTCCTATAGGTCCTTAAAAAGTGTATGCCAAGCCTCCCTGCCCTGTACCATCCCTTCGAGGTCTTTCCATGTTTTTTGTTAATTCCTTTCAATTCTGTCTTTAATGTCCTTTATGCGTTTTATTTCCAGACCCTGTCTAATCACGTTCCCTGAGGATTTCAGAACGGGCACTGCCTGTTAAAACTCTTAGTAGATTTCAGTGTTGTCTCCTTACTTCTTATTACACTGGTGTGTCTGGTTCTTTCCATAATTTCCACATTGTTGATTATGGTGTGCCATTTAAATTTGTTATACTGTTCAATCCACGCAAATACCTGTTTACGAATGTCTGTATCTTTTTGTTTTGCGCTATTGTTGTTCTGCATGTTTAATGTTTTCCCTAGCACGGACAGTAAAATAATTCCTCTGCTATTTGTGCCTCTTGAACATGTCCCTTCTTATGCAACTTGACTAGACATCCTTCCTTCAAGTCTGCTGGTATTTCCTATCTCTGTCAGACTTCACCGCGTCATTTGTGTAATCTACTGAAATCATCAAATTTTTTATTATTTATCCTTCATGGCTGAGGGAAACTTCTCGATATCGTTGGAAGTTTGTTTTTCCTCTTAATCTTTTAGTTTTGCTTACGTAAGACATGAAGTAAATAAATGCGTTTACATGATTTATGTTATATTATTGCTGTGTATAAATGTAAAAAGGATATAATGCATGTATCTTTGACTAAATGAAAAAAATATTTCGTTCATCTGCTTGTTCGTTTGTTACGTCTGGCTTTTGATATTTATGCTCTAGTTTGAAGCTTCTTAAAATTTAGTTTCTTTGTAAACTAGTTTCTTTGAGCGAATTAAAATGTATTACTCTTATGTTCATAGTTCAATTCTTTGCTTTACCGTATTTTAATGTAATTATCGTCTTCTAAGGAGTACACAAGACTGAAATGTAATTCACTGAGCTTGTCAAAAGAATTAAGCATTTCCTATGTGACAAGAAATCCACCACAACAATAAAACATAAAACCCCAGACCCAATGGGAACAATTAAATATTCATGACAGACGAAAAAATTTAGATCCCGATAGATTCGGGAGATTATTTTTTAATCAAACAAGTGGATTTTTACCACAGTGTTCATGTGCTTGAGTATTCAGAATCTAGATCAGCATTTCTCAAACTTTTTACCCTGGAGGAACCGTTGAAATAATTTTCAGGTCTAAGGGAACCCCTGCATAATAATTAGAATACCTACAGCTTGCGGTACGTAAGCGTAATCAGTAAGTTGTTAATATAATAAAGCAATACTAATTGTAAATACACTTTTGAGTAGAGAGTGATTTTTTTTCTGCAGATCCGTTTATTTTGTTCAATTTATTAACCTTTTCTGTTTGTATTGTTCCCCTTCCCCACAAATGATATCAACTATAATACAAGCTGAACAACAAAGACAACAACCAAAAAGCTACATACTTTCATTAATGGGTGCTTGCGTAGAATAGAAGGATTAAAATGGTATGACAAGGTTACCAGCGTGGAACTGATGACAAGAACCAGACAAGTGCCAGTGAAACAAGAGATGAGAAGATGATGGCGATGGATAGGACACACATTGAGAAAACTTGTTGATAGCATTACAAGGCAGTCCTTGTTCTGGAACCCCCAGAGCAGGAGAGGCAGAGGTAGACCAAGAGGCAATGGAGAAGAGAGCTGGAAACAGAGGTGAAGGTGATGAGGAGAACGTGAAAAGAACTTGAGATGATGGCACGTGACAGGAGGACTTGACATGTGTTTGTTGAAGGCCTATGCTCCTTTGGGAGTGGAGGGTTATGAATGAATAATACAAGCTAGTAGTGTAGGTAGACGAAACTTCAGTTTTTTTTTTCATTTTTTTAAAATTTCCTACTTGAGTTTTGTTCAGCACACCCAAGTAGGCAAAAATGTCATATCACAAAATTCTGCTCTACAAGATACTAATGAAATATGATATTTCCGGTTTGATAGGCTGATGTCTTGAGCCTACCGTTTTCCCGTTCGTGCAATATAGCGTTCACCAATTAACAACAGCCTCCCTTGTCTCGCATCAAAAGCTGAGAATAGACTTAACCAACTGAAAACGGTCATATTGGGCACTGCTATGTAGGGCTGCTCGGGTACAGCCCACCGCTGCGCTAACATCGCCCGGCCCGCAAATTTAAAATAACAACGTTTATTTATTTATTTTTGTCAATCACGATCTTTCGCGGAACCCCCCGTGCCGTCTTAAGGCATGGGCACACGGGGTAGTGCCCAGGGGCCCCACGATTCTAGGGGCCCCATGCTGGGATGCTGCCATATTGTTCATAAGACATCATTTTTATTCCCATGGGTGGGTAGGGCTGGTAGGGACCCAGTGCATTGCTTTACCCAGGGCCTACGATGCTTTTTAGACGGCCCTGGGTACCCCTATCGACATCTTGCAGAACACTATGGTTCCGTGGAACCCCGGTTGAGAAACCTTGATCTAGACACACGTCATCAATGTTGTCACGAGAGGTTACGATAATAAGATGATAATATTCTGGACAAATAGATGTATCAGATGATACCAGGACAGTTCCAGATAAGAGACTGGTCTTAAAAGATAATAGGATAGTGCCAGATAAGAGACTGGTCTTACAAGATACCAGGATAGTGCCAAATAAGAGACTGGTCTTACAAGATAACAGGATAGTGCCAGAGAGAAATCAAGTCCAACATGAAAATAAGAATCTTCAACTCAAATGTGAAGTCAGTCCTATTGTATGGCTCTGAGACATGGAGAACAACAAAAACAACAACCAAAAAGCTACAGACTTTTATAAACGGGTGCTTGCGTAGAATAGAAGGACTGAAATGGTATGACAAAGTCACAAATGTGGAATTGATGATAAGAACCAGACAAGTGCCAGTGGAACAAGAGTTGAGAAGAAGACGCTGGCGATGGTTAGGACACACATTGAGGAAACCTGTTGATAACATTACAAGGCAGTCCTTGTTCTGGAATCCACAGGGAAAGAGAGGCAGAGGTAGACCAAAAAACACATGGAGAAGAGAACTGGGAACAGAGGTGAAAGTGATGAGGAAAACATGGAAAGAACTTGAGCGGATGGCACAGGACAAGAAGACTTGGCAAGTATTTGTTGAAGGCCTATGCTCCTTGGGGAGCTAAAGGATATTGATTGAATAAAGTTAAGTTTATAAGCTAACTGGCGAGTTTCCATTGTTAACGTGGAAAGGTACATTAAGTCCCTGGGATATCACACTTTTAATTGTCGGTGGGAGAAAGCTAATCAGAAATTTACCTAACTTAAAAATTCTTTTTTTTTACAACCTCTGTCAGCAGAGATCTACCAAATTATTCCGCGAGAACGATCAGTACATCGAGATCGACCTGTTACCGACCCCGGGGATAACTGAAACGTCCTGTAAGGAACTTTGAAAAAAAAAATCATACTACCTTTTAGGGAAAATAATGAAAAGACGTGCATTGCACCATGAACGCTTAGCTCAACACCCATTAATAGAGAACGCAGGCCTATTTATTTTTTGGTGCTGTCGTGGATTGTCTCCCCTGCTTTGCAGTAGTGGTCAAATAATTTCCAAAATTCGAGTTAAAAAAGGAATTAATTTTTTTTACAACGGCAGCATCATTCGCTCAAGATTACTTTTGGCAAGGATACCGATAGAAGGTCGGTGCTTCTATTTCAGTTAGTCTCACAGGGATTTCTAGAATGGCGAGTACAACAAATGAGACATCTAATTTTGTTATAAACGTTGTATTCTCCCGCTTCTTCTGTGAGAAATATATGTTTTGGCTAATATTTTATGAGCCCCAGGCTGAAGGTGATTCAGCAGAGTATTATTATCTCTGTATATGTGTATTTTTAAAAATGAGTTCTACGGGTGCAAACATCACTGTTACTGATACGTAAGTGGTGTAGGAAGACAATGTTAATATTACGGCTGATGAAGGCAATCAGCTTGTGGTCGGGCTTACGGATGGCCGACAGGTGTGTAAATATGTATAGCTGTAAGTGCGAATGTCGTAAGAAAGTTCTGGCATACCTATACACACTTCGATCACACACCATTGTAACGTAGAGGTCAGGAAATAATGAAACCTGCTGTAACATTATACACAGTTTATTAACGCCACAGTCACGTAGACATCACGGTAACACAGTTCACAGCATAAAACATGAGCATCAGATAAGTAAATTCATTTCGTAGTAATACAGCAAAAATAGTCATCCAGAAAAAGACTGCGTACATCGCAACCTAAATAGGCTGTAGAATGCAGTAACTCATAGCATAGATCCATACAAACCGATATCCCAAGATTCAGTTACAGGTGCAAAACTCAAAGTACAAAGGCTGCAGAACATAGCAGCTCACGTTTCATAAAGGTTTACATCAATATCTTTATAAATGATGATCACTGGTCGCTTACACAGCGGTATACTATATCTTCTAATAACAAGGGAAAAATCCATCATAGGAAACTTACTTACTTAGTCGTTCCCCTTCTACCGTGAGGTGTAGAGGTTTGGAAGAGAGAGCGCCAGACCATTCTATCATGGTTCCATTCTATTTCAAAGATTGTCTAATGTTGTCCTCCCAGCGGACTCTGGGTCGTCCTGGAGGTCTGGATCCCTGGCTCTTGTTTCCCATGCTTGTCGTGGTAGCCGATCTTCTCCCATTCTGCAGACATGGCCAAACCATCTTAGTTGGGACTGTTCTATTTGGGTCTGCAGCGGATGGGATTTTATGACGGATTCGTACTGGTTGCGGACCATGTCTCTTCTTGTTACTTCAACCATCAGATACCTCATTTCTGAGGTTTGGATCTGGCTTTTGTGGGTTGTAGTCATTGCCCACGACTCGCATCCATATGTCAAGACTGGGACATAGGTGGAGCGGTATACAGCCATCTTCGTTTTCTTGCCAACCTCTTTCTTGCTGAGGAATCCACGATTTATGGCCTGAAAAAGTCTCCCAGCCGCTGCTTTTCGAGTGGCCAACTCTTCTTTGATGCCTCCCTTTCGGTCTATAATAGCTCCGAATATTTAAAGTGGTCGACCTGCTCCAGGACCTGTTCTCCCAACTTAATCTGATGTTTTCTTTCTTCTCGTGATATCACCATGGATTTTGTTTTAGAGCTGCTTATGACCATCCCTCTTTCTCCAGCTCTTCTTCCAGAAGGTTGGATTGGAGATGTCCTCTGATTTAGCAATCAGGGCAACATCATCAGCAAATGCCAGCTCTGAAATATAGACCTGTCTCATCTTCCAGTACCCCACTGAATACTTTCTTGTTCTCTCCTTACATGCCTTGATGACATCGTCCATAAGGAGTATGAAGAGGTAAGGTGTAGGATATCACCTTGTCTTACACCAGTGGTGGTCCTGAACTCTTCTGACTTATGGTTTGCTGTCCTCACATAATTTCTGCAAGACTTGTAGAAGCTCTGTATAGCATGAATCAGAGGTGCTGGGATGTTCTTCCTTGCCAAACAGTCCCAAAGTTTGCTCCAGAGGACCCTGTCAAACGCCTTTTCCAGATCTATGAAACAAAGATGGCTCTCTACTCTTATACTCAAGGGCCTTTTCACTCAGCTGACTGAGTGTGAAGATTAGGTCTTGAGTACTTCGGTTTGCTCGGAATCCGCACTGGACCTCATCCAATTGTGGCTCAGCTAGGCTTCGGAGTCTCTGCTCTAGGATTCTAGAGTAGATTTTACCAGGGACACTGAGAAGGGATATGCCTCTATGGTTTCCACATTGTCGATTGTCACCCTTTTTTTGAAAATTGGTGTTATGATGGCAAATATGTTGTAAAGTCCCAATTTTGGTATGGTCTTGTTGCACCAAGGAAAGTAATAGGTCGCCAAATGCTCCCATGTACTTAACCATTTCTGGTGTATTATTATACCATCATGCCCATCTTGATTTTCTCCAGTGCTGCCTTCAGTTCTTCCATCTTTATGTCATCTTCACCATCATTGGTTTTCTCTTCTGTGCTAGTGGTTATCAGTTCTGATGCTTCACCATGCTCACCATACAGGAGTTCTGAGAAATATTCTTTCCATCTTTCCATTACTTCCTTCGGGGCAGTAAGCAATTTGCCTTGCTTGTCCTTTATAAATTTGAGAGGGCATTCTTTTTCCTTCCTCATGTTCTTTAGGGTCTTATAGAACAATTTCTGGTTTTCTTGTGCATCTTTTTCTAGCTTTTCTCCAAATTCTTCCCAGGACTTCTGTTTTGCTGCTAGCACTTTGTTCTTTGCTTCTGTTCTGAGTGTCACATATTCTCTATATTTTTCCATTTGTCCTGTTGTGTTTTTAGCTCCTAAGTATTGTTTCCATGCCATTTTCTTCTCTCTTATTTTCTCTTTGACTTCCTCTGTCCACCAAGGTGTCCTCTTTCTCTGGTTCCCAAGTCGGACTTCACCACATGCTTCTGCAGCAGCTGTCTTTATGATATCCTGAAATCCAAACAAGTCATCAGGTCGTTCTTCTGTGTTGCTCACTGCTGTAGCAATAAGCCCCTGATATTCACTTAATTTCTGGCTCTCTAAGCTTGTACTAATGCTCATTTCTCCTGCTCGTTTTACTTGGTTTATGTACAGTTCCTAGGCAATTGTTAGCAGGAGTGATCACTTCCAATGGCCCCCTCCAAAAAAAGCATAGTCGTATCAAATTTCTTGGTTGGTTCACATCTAGTGTATGCAGTATGCGCTTATGGGGGAACTTTGTGTTTGTAATGATCAGATTCTGCTCACTGCAGAATCTAAGGAGTCGCTTTCCATTGTAACAAAGTAATAATAAAATCTAGCATGGTCATTTAAATCTAAGCAGTCATCCACTGTCCTTTGAAGCAGCTCGAAGAATTCTCCTTGACCTCTGCTCTCTCATCCTCATTTGGCCCATACACTATGACCAGGATGACTATGGTTTCTCCTTCTTTTAGTTTTACAACCATAATGCGCTCCGAGACAAAGTTCCATCCCAACTATCTTTTTGATTTTACAATGCAAAAGCTCTTTCAAATGGGTACAACTGTGCAGAATGCCATAGATCCATGACTCCCTTGTCCTTTTTTCTTCGTTTTAGGCCGTTTATAGCCAAAGATTTTTGCTTTCCTCATCTCTTACCAGCTCCTCTTCTTCCCATATACTTCTTAAGTTCCATAAGTCCATATATCCGTTCCAGTTCGTCGCTTTAGAACAGTCCGGTTTTTCTCTCTTTATCGCGTAATCATGATTTAAAGCAAACAGGTGATTGGCCTGTTGTGCCTTTGCATGGTGGAGGGGCTGCCTCCTTACGGCCTCCATGCAGGCCGCCCTCCTCCTTTTTCATCCGGGCTTGGGACCGGCATTGGCGGATCATAGGAAACATGAATCAAAATAAAGGCCGGTACAATCCATGGCCTCTATAACAAATCCATCAGAATTCTTACAATATATATAATGCCGGCGTACTCCCTGGCATTTTGGGTAATATCTCTTGGAAAAAAATACCATAAATTCCTGGGAGAAAGAACATTCCCGACAATAATCTCTTTATCTTTACTTCATAACAATATCCTCTTCAATTACCAAATTCCCTTCATCGAAAAAACACCAATACGCTGGACCACACTAGCGAGATGGGATGACCATCCCGAAGCTCTGCCAGCAAAACAACTGTCACGAGATTACAGCTTCTCAGAACAGCTCAGTAAAAATTACTCATGCGCGAACTAACTGCGTGAGACTATCGCTCAGCTCACCCGTCTCTTCCCCAAATTAACACTAAGAACATTCGAGCACTTTCTTTATCTTATTTTTAAAAAAACAAACTAACAACCACTCAGCTGAGCTATGTTCAAGAATTACCGAGCATCTCATCACTAACAGCGTGCTAACTAACGTGTGTACAAAAATCCGACCCATACATACAAATCTTTAACACCTAACTCCCATTAACAAATTATGACTTAACAGATTACACCGACCCCCAGGGGGAAAAATGATATCATCATTTTTTTTTAAAAGTACATGGAACAAAAATTTGAGGTGGATGCAATTCCAATATGTACACACAAGGATTACACTATGTTAAGTCATATTACTAAATCAACAATAGAGGGGTGGAAATATGTGTAAAGTAAGAAGATGAAGTATACAAAGATAATGAAATTCAAACAAAGATGAGGTATATCAAGTATAGTCTAAGTATGAAATAATAAGTGGAAAGTGAAAAGAAAAGAAGAAGTAAAAGAAGAATGACCAGCAATGAAAGAAAGCAATGAAATGAGAATAGGAAAAAAAATTATGATATATCATGGTAACCATTAAGTTAAACAATGCATATCTATACCAAGGAACAAACTAGTTACCATCTAAAAATAGCATAATATGCACGATAAGCAAGTTAATAAACTTATAAAGTACCAATGATGAACTTATTATAGACATCAACATTAATAATATCGGTATACCTAGTTACCCCCTCTAGCGCACAATCAAGTGTTGTGTAAAGAAAAAACATTACAATGTCAGAAAGAAAAAAAATACCTTTTGTCTTGTCTTTATTTTTTTTTTACAAAAAATGTACAATACCGAAATGTCTCGTAATGATAAGTTAAGTACCAATAGTATCATCATTACAATCGTCACCCGCTCAACGTCTATCAAAACACAGTAGTATAAGAATAATATGGGAATGAAATGGTGCATTATCAGAACACAGTCATATAATAATAACATGGCAATGAAATAGTGCATAACGATGAACCAACATACTATGTTAAAGAAGTTATACCATATCCTAATACAATACTATCTAATATACTAAAGAAGTTACATAGTAAGGAAAACTCCAGTGGTCTTGAAACATCCTATGAACATGAAGAGGTAAAATCATCCAATACGGAGTCAACATGCCGACTGGCTTCACGTGAACAGCAAAACTTGCGCAAGGCGACAAATACACCAGGTTGTAAAGTAACAGCTTAATCAATCAACATAGCAGCTCTGATTCTCATCGAAAAGCCGTCGCTGTGGAAAACATAAATGAAAATCTATTTTAATAACGGTAAGATTTTATAAAAGGCAACAATTAACTCTTTAAATTTAACCTACTAAATGTGGCTGTGTAAACTTCCGACCACTGTAAGATGTTAATCAAACCTTCCTCCGTTACACGCGAAAAGGTAACAGAGAAAATAGCAGAGTCTAAACTGGAATCATTAATTATATTGGGTAAAAGACCCTCTTCCGTCATTTACAGACAAGGCAGGAAGAGTAGTCGGAAGAGGATGACCGCAACTTAAGGTAGTCACCGCTGTAGGCTGGAACAAAGTTGTGCACTCAGGGCCCTGAGATGCTCTTTCAAAATCGAAAGCAGAGCAAGCAGTAGCATTAGAGACACTATTATTATTGTTACCTTGATTATTAATAACCTGGGGCTCCTGTTGAGCAGAGTTAGCATGGCAATGCGATCTATCATTTGATGATCTACCGTCATATCGAGATCTGTCCCAACTATTATCTCTATTGGGACCATAGTTATGATTTGAACCCCAGTTAGCATAGTTGCGATTATTATTTCCCCTTTGATCAAAATATCTATTAGATGGATTTTGTTGTCTTCGAGAAAAATTACTGTAAGATTGATAATCCCTAGTGCAGTTATCCCTTCCATAATTTCCAGAATTGTTGGAACCAAAAAGTTGAGGTCTGTTAAATTGTCTCCAATTTCTCGGCGAAGGAAAATTGGCACTCTTCCGAATGCCGGTCCCAAATTAAACACTACGGTTTGTGTTAGAAAATATCCCTTACAGGGCCTCATTTGGTAATGCCGGTTCAGGGGCGACATGAAATGGGGGGAAAAAATCTAAAAATGCCTGTTCAGGGGCGACCTAAAAAGTTCTGTGCTCCATAAGGCGATCAGCTGTAGTGATGGTTGTATGCTCTATAAGGAATGAAATCGAAGATGAAAATGATGATTCTGCAGATTGCGCCACAGTTTCTGGTTCACACATTAGCATGATAAATATCTTGGGGAAATCTATCGAGATAAGAGGAAAGTTTGACTAATCTGTTTTTAATCAGCTTAAATTGGACAGGAATCTGACATAAAATTATATTCTCAGTATTATCACAATTTCCATTTTCGCTCACTTAGTAACACAGAGCAAAAGTTGCAGCAGGACCTTATAGCAAGTTTACACTACAGCATGAATGTGCTCCTGTGGTGATAGTTATTGTAATACATTATTGTGCATGATAAGGTTGCCAGTCCCATGCATAAACGTCATATTACTCTTACGACGTGAACGAGAGAAGTTCTTACCTATTTAGTCGTTCCCCTTCTACCGTGAGGTATAGATGTTTGGGAGAGAGAGCGCCAGACTATCCTATCGGCTTAGTCCGTAGTCCGTTCCAGTTTGTCGCCTTTAGAATCAGTCCGGTTTTCTCTCTTGTAGTTCTCGTAATCAAAAGTTTAAAGCTACCAGGTGATTCGCCTGTTGCGCCTTTGCACGGTGGAGGGGCTGCCTCCTTACGGCCTCCATGCAGGCCGCCCTCCTAGGCGGAGTTCGGCAGCAAAATTGTATCAGTTTTATATTCGTCAACATCACCACTATGTACTCCGCTTACTAGGATAAATGTTCATTTCATTGCACACCCCCCCCCCCCCTCCACCCCCCATCCCCCACCCCCCGCAATGCCAATTTTGACAAGTTTCAATATTCTGAGAAAGGCAGCAATTTCACTCCAGAGCTTTCCTTTTTCTATGTGCTAAACAAAATTTAATAAATAACAATGTTCTAAGAGAGAAAGTAATTTCACTACAGAATTCCAATCCCCAATGATATACGACATTTAACAAATTACAATATACAGTAGTAACAGCAGAAACGTTACTCCAGACTTCTCTCTCTAGTGCCATACAATAATTCACGAGTTACAATATTATAGTAAAGGCAACAATTTTACTCCTTATTCCCATCCTTATTGATAAGCAACATTTGACAAATTACAACAATATAGTTAAAGGCAATAACATTACTCCAGACTTCCCTCCCTAGAGCTATACATCATTTGACATGTTACAATATTATAGTAAAGTCTGCCATTTCACTCCAGAACTCCCATACTTAGTATTATACAGCATTTGAAAAGTAAAAAGATTCACGGTATCGACACGATTCAGTCTACCGAGCTATAAATGGGTACCTGACTTCTCACTTGAGTTAGGGAAGGAAAAGGCAGCGATGAAAGGTACTGGTCAACCTACCTCTCTATGCATGACCTAGTATAGTGAGGTCTCTAACACTTCACTCCCCTACGGTAGTATCTGCTATGGGACTACCTTTTTACTCTCCCACTGAAGCAAATGACAATTTATCGATTCAAACATTACCATCTAACCCGTACAGTCGGGTACTAAATACACGTAACTGGCTATGGAACTCTAGACGGTAAAATGTTTTCAACACAAGGGTTACTTTCACAATTGCCTCCAGCTGGCAGAAAATAAATTCAATCTGTTTGCTCAACTATAACTCTATCAATACATTGATCAGATTGGCAATTTCTGTGTTTCAAGAGTAGTTTCCCATTCATTTCTACTCGTATATTTTTTTTTAAATTATATGTCAAAATGAGGCCATGTAAGGGATATTTTCTAACACACAACGTATTGATTAATTTGGGACCGGTATTCGGAAGAGTGCCGGAAAATTACTACGTGATGGACCCCTTTGGTACTGTCTAAAATCACGATAATCTCTCCTACCAAAATTGCTTGTATTTTTGCATGTGGGGATGTGCTTAACAGGTGCATCATACTGACTGTGCTGAGTATGATGAGTAACAGCATCAGCGAAACCACTGTGCACAGGAATGATAGAATCCTTATTGTTACAAACATAATGGGTATTATTTTGGGAACGAGTACTAATAGTTTTGTCCCCTGTTACGAATTTATTAGAAATTTGAACAGTCGATGCACGGTTTGTCTGTGGAGCCTTGACATGACATTTATCAAAGTTTTTACCATAATCTAAAAGACTGACTGTTACAATAGGATTACTTTTGTTGGCCTGACGCCAAGAATCACTACTATTAGAGACAGTATAGTTATTACGTGGGAAATTGTATTTGCCACGAAAAGATTTGTTTACACCATGTTTAATGTTATAGTTAGCATTGAGTGCATATGGCTGACTCTTTGCATTTGTAAAGTGTTGATTATCAACTTTATGTCTAACACTGTCAACCTTGACAGTAGACAACATCTTGTTGTTTAAGAGAATATCTAATAGGCCATCAACTCTGTTTCTCAATCTAACAGATTCAGAATTCAGTAATGTAATCTCCTGCCTCTGCCTTTTATTCACTGTATTCCAATTAATGGCTGTCTTTCTCTCACTAACAAGTAAGGAATTAACCGTATTCAATTTAGTTGAAAGTTCATCAATCTGTTGTTGCATTTTCCTTTCTAGTTCAGAATATCTATGTTTTTCATTCAGGAGTAAAGATTAAAGGAGTAAAGGCCTTTACCCTGTCATCAGTTAAACAATCATCACTCATGGATGACACATTATTGTCCTTGTGAGATTCAATCTCCCCTTTTCCACCTTCTGATTTAAATTTAACATACTCCGTAATTAAAGATTCATGATCGGACTTCAACTTGTCACATTTTGATTGAAAATTATCAAACAAAATCCTAAATGTCTCATTACTTTTCTGATATTCATCCATAAGTTTCTCATTATCTTCCTGCCGTAGTTCCAATTCATGCGCGGAAAAGCTCACCGTACTTATCTGGTCATCCAACATATGTTTCAATGAGATTACCTCATCATCTAACTCTTTCTTCTGTCTAAGGGAAAATTCACTAAATGTATTATTATCCGCTATCAACAGCGTCACTTTATTCTTCAATACAGTATTTTCAAAATCCATTGCTGACAACTTCTTCTCATACTGCATTTTCAACTGCTGTAGCTCATCAGTAAGAGCCTTCTCTTTACCTAAGTGTTCCACCTTTTTCTGACCATCAGGAATGTCGTTGTGAAGTATATTCTGTATATTTTTCAATATATGATCGTGTTTAACATTAATATGTTGATCCAAAAACACACGAAGGTCGAAAAGCAGTAAATTCACTAAATCCTTAGCCATTATTAAATGAGGAACGAAATGAAACTTATCCTCAGCAAAATACCTTAGGGCTGATGACGAATGAACCAAGAAACGGTCCATCACATATGTTTCAAGCGCTGGGCCTTGCAATCTATTATAATCCCTACCATCCTCAAATAAATACTCCAACACAGGCCTCATGTCCTCAGGATTCATATTAAAATCCATAGTGACTCACTCACTGAGTCAACTATATGTATTAATCATCTATAACTACAATAAGTTTATGTCCCTAGAAGCTTGGACAATTACCTTCTCAACAGTTAACAATGTTATTAATTACAAGCAAAATGCATTATAATATCGATAGAGCATGAGAAAATAGACAGTACAAACAAGAGTTACAAGGACAAAATATAAAGAACAAATGACTACGTTCGCAGAATCAACTAAACAAGAAAGCAAACTAAAGAAAAAATATTGCAAAGAATGCAATGACACTGCGAAATGAATGACAAGAAACACGACAGCACAGTGTATAAACAAAAAAATGTGTATAGAAATAAACAATAGAGAGATAGAGGATGACAACTACAAACGAATTAATCGAGAAACTAAGGTACAGAGGAAAAATACTACAATAACAACAATAAAACGTTTCGTCACACCTAAACAAATACTGTCGTAAGATTGTTATTGTCAGCGGACTATTTTGTCTTCTTGCCACCGTCATTGATCTGACGCATATCCCGCCGCTGACATCTACATAAGGATTTATACAGTAGCAGAGGTGACGGCCTGTGTGGCCTACTGCTGTTGTAGTTAAAGAAAACAAACTAACAACCACTCAGTTGAGCTATGTTCAAGAATAACCGAGCATCTCATCACTAACAGCGTGCTAACTAACGTGTGTACAAAAATACGACCCATACATACAAATCTTTAACACCTAACTCCCATTAACTAATTATGACTTAACAATCACATTCACTTAATCAATCGATAGACTCCAACTCTGGATTTATATTTACATACTTAACAAGAGATTTATTTATGAAATATTGGATCAATAGGGTTAAAGTGAATAAAACTGATTTGTCCAGGAAAAAACAACTAACAGTTAATTGTCTTCACCGGAAGAGATTGTTGTTTGGTGGATTAAAAAAAAATAAAGTTGTAAGCTATGCCTGTACTGGGTACTGTCGTGGTTGAGTTTGAGTGTAGAGTATTTGTCGAGTTGGACAACAGTAGTGAAATCGACAAGGGATAGTGGACTGACAGAGTTATAGATTACACTTTAGATAAGATGTAAATAGGCGATGGACTTGAGACACCTGGAAGAAGATTTATTCAATGATCTCTCTCTCCAAGCCTCAACTCACTTATGTCTGTCTAAGCAACTCCTGCTCTCTCTCTTTTCTCTTATCATACATAGAGATTATAGTAAAGAGCTAAAAACAAGTTACTTATGGATGGAAAGGTCGTGAACAGCGTATTAATAAAGGTGTAAACTTTATTAAAGAAGAAAAAGCATGGAATTAATGCATATCATCACAACAACATAAAATTTCATCAATAATCATCAATAACCAAAATATGCAAAATACACCAACAACCACACACACACCACCATTCATAAAACCTGTAGAACACAGAGAGATGAAATAACTGAGTGTCAGTCCGTCCGCTTTCGGGACCATATGAAATAGCTCCAGTAAGTGGTTTTTTCGTACATATCCTCCATGGGTGATGGAATTAACCTGAATAAAATCACTGTATAGGCGCTATCATTGGTGATTCCTCCCTAATTGCGCGAGGTGGTCTGGAAAACTCTATCCATAGATGGCTGCTCATACGTGCGAGGTTTTAAGTATACAGAAAATACACCAGAAGAAGTCACTTGAGGACAAAGAGTTCCAGGCGCGCTTATCCGGCGCAAGGCTCCGCTTGGCTGTAAATCCTGTTTAAACTGGTTTGGCTGTGGTTTGCTGAGTGCCCCGTTTAGGCACAAAAAAGGCGGGTGATATGGAATTCTGCTATAGGCATGCTGGGCGGGTTTGATATTCTGGAAGCCGCAATGCTCTGGCTGGTAATCCAATAGGCGAGTAGAGAACTACTACTGCGTTTGGCGATTCCAGATGTTACGCTGGCTCCGTTGCACTGCGTGAGCTTAACTTGGCGTTGACAAAAAGGGGTTTTGATTCAGGAACGGGGTTGACGATTCGTGAAGCTAGCGGTATTCAGAGACCCTCTAGATCGAAGAGAATATTTCGTTCTTCGCCTGACTGGAATCTGCTCTAGCGATTCGGTCTCCCTGAAACTTAGACCCAAAAAGAGACACCCTTTTACTTCAAGCAAATAATAAATCACACTAATTTTATACAGAAAGTTTCGCTCCACTATGGGATTAAATTTATTGTAGTTATTGCTATGATAGTTTAGGGCTGTCTTTAACCATGTCTCCTGTTCCTTAAAAATATCAATTATCAACACGCGCCCGCATAGGCTTAATATCTTTTGTACACCCATGTAACTGTCATTAAATGTTCTGACAGCAAAATCTCCTCCTCTTCTCCCAATCTCAACATACAGGAAACCTAACCTGTAGTTACAGTTAAAAGAATATGCTTATTCATCTTACAACATTAAATGAATTTACATAAACAGATTACAGCATTTGACATTACACAAATAAATCGTATGTCCCCTTTGGAAAATACATTAGCATTCCACAAAATGAGTACAAAGAAAATGCAATGTTCTTGCTATAATAATACAGTTGTGGCTAAATCATAAGATATAATTATATCTATGCCTGGTGACTGCTTTCCGTGAAAGTTATAGACTAGTGCCTAGCCACACAAGTAAGCATAAAATGATCCTCCCTTGCCACTAGAAATATCTATCAAAAAGGAATGTGGCTATCTCCTATAATCCAGAGTTATTACCTGCATCTCACTATTCAGTTTTAAAGTGAACAATCCACACCTGACATTATCTTACAGAAATGACAGTTAATTTTGCTGACTCTTAACCCAATGGTAAGCATTCGTGGACTGATTCTACGCCTAATATCTGTTATTGTAAGTTTAACATTTAACCCATGATAAACCGTAACAGTTTAAGCAACACTTAATAGGCCGTAGACAGCGCTACCTTATCACTGAATAAATTACTAGGAGAAGTCCTCAGAAATAAATTCACTTCCCTAACAGATATATATAAAAGCTAACATGAATCTAATATTATAATTATAAGATATGTCAACTCACCCCGAAAATGACTAGAACATAGGCAAACATACATTCTAGTACTGTGTTAAAGTTTGCCTTATCTCATGATGGTCATCTACGGGCCAGGAAAATTTACGAATGTCTTTGTCTATTAAAACCAGTCTACTCTTATAGATCACAAGGGACGCTCCCCCCGGACACCTGGCCTGCATATTTCTACAGAAGTTCGGCGAAAGACGTAATCTAGAGTAAGACAAAAGAAATCGTGCGAAAGTTCCCCAGGTAGAGAAATGCATAACATTATGCTCTATCTTGTCTAAGGGGCGAAAACTCAAAGACTGACCGCGGGTTTGTCTCCCCCTGTATCCAGGATGCATAATATTATGATCCGAAGCAGCGTTCTGGAAGCCAAACACAGGGACCCTTTCGCTCGTGATCAAAGGCTTTAAACGTAAGAGATATTCCCCTGGTCAGACCAGGTGCGGCTTAGATAATATTATCGTTCGCTGACCGCTACAGGCCGGAACGTAACCAAACCTCGGGTGGGGTTTGAGAAGGTGAAAAAGTTTGGCCACGAAGGTAGAAAATGAAAGAAAAAGAAAATACAAAATGACGAGGAAAACCAGGACATTTAAAAAGTAATCAAATTATGGACAAGATGGTAAAATAGATTATCGGTCACGTGACAGGTACTTAGCTTGCAATGTAGTGACAATGGTTGTTGTTGACTTCTGGTTCAGTCACTGCTGGTTCCCATTTCAGTTTTGGCTGTTCCTTCTCTTTAGTAGTCGAGTGGTTTGCTAGCGGCACGTCCGTGACGATGCCAGAGTAACTGCTTCAGGCTGCCTCTTCGAGTGTCCTCTCATCATCATGTGACATATTCTTTCCAGAACGTTGTCTCCATTACAGCTGCTCTGAATGCATCACGATTCTGGGCAAGTCGACCTGCATCAGCCAAAGACAAGTTCAGACTCTCTGTGATGTCCTGGGTCCACCGTCGTCTAGGTCGACCCCTTCCCCTTTTTCCAGGGACCATGCCTTCCATCACTGTTTTTTCCAGGCTATTATGTCTTTTTATATGACCGAAAAATTTCAGCTTCCTTATTGCGATGGTATTTAGGAGCCAATGTTCCTGTACGTTTAGTGAGTGCAGTACTTCTCTGTTGGTCTTTTTTTCTGTCCATGGTATTCTCAACATCCTTCTGTAGCATTTCATTTCAAATGATGTAATCTTTTTTGCAACTGTTTTATTGAGTGTCCAAGTCTCGCAGCCGTATGTTGCCACTGGGAATATACATGCTCTGATCAGTTGTAACTTTGTTTCTTTGCTTGTGCCTTGCCATAGGTTTTTCATCTGTATTAGTTTATGTGAAGCAATTGCAAGTCTTCTTTTAATTTCTACTGCACAGTCGCCACCTGATGTACGTATCAGGTGACCTCCAGTTCCCTCTATCTGTCATCTTCCTCAGAATTTTACCCACCGCCCTTGATTATTAAGTTTCAATTCATCGAGACTATATATATACATATATATATATATTGATTGAATAAAGTTAAGTTTATAAGCTAACTGGCGAGTTTCCATTGTTAACGTGGAAAGGTACATTAAGTCCCTGGGATATCACACTTTTAATTGTCGGTGGGAGAAAGCTAATCAGAAATTTACCTAACTTAAAAATTCTTTTTTTTTACAACCTCTGTCAGCAGAGATCTACCAAATTATTCCGCGAGAACGATCAGTACATCGAGATCGACCTGTTACCGACCCCTGGGATAACTGAAACGTCCTGTAAGGAACTTTGAAAAAAATCACACTGCCTTTTAGAGAAAATAATGAAAAGACGTGCATTGCACCATGAACGCTTAGCTCAACACCCATTAATAGAGAACGCAGGCCTATTTATTTTTTGGTGCTGTCGTGGATTGTCTCCCCTGCTTTGCAGTAGTGGTCAAATAATTGCCAAAATTCGAGTTAAAAAGGAATTAATTTTTTTTACAACGGCAGCATCATTCGCTCAAGATTACTTTTGGCAAGGATACCGATATATACATATATCGTATACACACACACACACACACACACATGCTAATCTTACTTACAAATGTCGGAATAAAAATTATGTGTACTATGATGGTATCATCACTCCATCCCTGCTCCCTATCGAGCATGAAGCCACATCTGTTATTGGTTCCTCGTTAGAAAACCCGCACGAAGCAGTCACCAGTTCTTGCAGTTCTTTTATATAATGATGTTGCCAGCCTAATATGCTTACTTACTTACTTAGTCGTTCCTCTTCTACCGTGAAGTGTAGAGGTTTGGAAGAGAGAGCGCCAGACCATTCTATCAGCTGTCTTCTTCCTGGCCTGGTTCCATTCTAGTCCTCGGTCCTTCAAAGATTGTCTAATGTTGTCCTCCCAGCGAACTCTGGGTCGTCCTGGAGGTCTGGATCCCTGGCTCTTTGTTTCCCATGCTTGTCGTGGTAGCCGATCTTCTCCCATTCTGCAGACATGGCCAAACCATCTTAGTTGGGACCTAATATGCAACTGTACATAAATGAGTAATACATACATGTCAAATGCAAATAAAAATTAATAAAATCTACATGTTACAACTTAGCCCAAAAAACTTGTATGATTATATCCAGACTATGTTGCACAGATGGCCGTAGTAAGTACTGCAACTGTTTAAGATGCAGTCCTCCCTCTGTGAGTTAGGTTCATAACTGTTTACACTTGAAGAAGGTTTCTACGAGTAGGACCTGGGACCATAAGTATTATCACTGAAGGTTACCCTTTTTTAAAATTTTAATGCTACGTATAATCCTTTGGCATATCTTCTAATGGAATCCTCAGTCGTTCCCCTTCTACCGTGAGGTGTAGAGGTTTGGAAGACAGAGCGCCAGACTATCTTATCGGCTGACTTCCTCCTGGCCTGGTTCCATTCTAGTCCTCGGTCCTTCAAAGATTGTCTAATGTTGTCCTCCCAGCGGACTCTGGGTCGTCCTGGGGGTCTGGATCCCTGGCTCTTTGTTTCTCATGCTTGTCGTAGCTGATCTTCTTACCAACCTTCCTCTTGCTGAGGAATCCTCGACTTATGGCCTGAAAAAGTCTTCCAGCTGCTGCTTTTCGAGTGGCCAACTCTTCTTTGATGCCTCTCTTTCGGTCTATAATATCCCCGAGGTATTTAAAGTGGTCAACCTGCTCCAGGATCTGTTCTCCGAGCTTATTCTGATGTCTTCTTTCTTCTCGTGTTATCATCATGGATTTTGTTTTAGAGCTGCTTATGACCATCCCTCTCTTCTCCAGCTCTTCCTTCCAGACTTGCAGGTTGGATTGGAGATGTGTCTCTGATTTAGCAGTCAGGGCAACATCATCAGCAAATGCCAGCTCTGAAATACAGACCTATCTCATCTTCCAGTACCCCACTGAATACTTTCTTGTTCTCTCCTTTCATGCTTTTATGACATCGTCCATGAGGAGTATGAAGAGATAAGGTGACAGGATATCCCCTTGACTTACACCAGTGGTGATCCTGAACTGTTCTGACTTATGGTTTGCTGTCCTCACATAATTTCTGCAGGACTTGTAGAAGCTCTGTATAGCATGAATCAGAGGTGCTGGAATATTCTTCCTTGTCAAACAGTCCCAAAGTTTGCTCCAGGGGCACCTGTCAAACGCCTTTTCCAAATCTATGAAACAAAGATGCATCTCACTCTTACTCAAGGGCTTTTTCACTCAGCTGTCTGAGTGTGAAGATAAGGTCTTGAGTACTTCGGTTTGCTCGGAATCCGCACTGGACTTCATCCAATTGTGGCTCAGCTAAGCGTTGGAGTCTCTGCTCTAGGATTCTAGAGTAGATTTTACCAGGGACACTGAGAAGGGATATGCCTCTATGGTTTCCACATTGTCGATTGTCACCCTTTTTGAAAATCGGTGTTATGATGGCAAACTCCTTTGGTATGGTCTCGTTGCCCCACGCTTCCTGCAGGACCCTTTAGAGTAATAGGTCGCCTGATGCTCCCATGTACTTAACCATTTCTGGTGTTATACCATCATGCCCTGCTGCTTTGCTCATCTTGATTTTCTCCAGTGCTGCCTTCTCTTCTTCATTCTTTATGTCATCTTCACCACCATTGGTTTTCTCTTATGTGCTAGTGGTTATCATTTCTGATGCTTGACCTTGCTCACCATCCAGGAGTTCTGAGAAATATTCTTTTCATCTTTCCATTACTTCCTTCGGGGCAGAAAGCAATTGTCCTTGCTTGTTCTTTATAAATTTGAGAGGGCATTGTTTTTCCTTCCTCGTGTTCTTTAGGGTCTTATAGAACAATTTCTGATTTTCTTGTGCATCTTTTTCTAGTTTTTTTCCAGATTCTTCCTAGGACTTATGTTTCCCTGCTAGCCCCTTGTTTTTTGCTTCTGTTCTGAGTGTCACATATTCTCTATATTTCTTTATTTGTCCTGCTGTGTTTTTAGCTCTTAAGTATTGTTTCCATGCCTTTTTCTTCTTTGACTTCCTCTGTCCACCAAGGTGTCCTCTTTCTCTTGTTCTCAAGTTGGACTTCACCACATGCTTCTGCAGCAGCTGTCTTTATGATGTCCTTGTATTTAAGCCAGATGGTTTCCAAATCCTCAGGTTGTTCTTCTGTGTTTCTCACCACTGTAGCAATATGTCCCTGACATCTGGTCTTAATTTCTGGCTCTCACAGCTTTTAGTTCTTAATGCTCATGCCTCCCGTTCGTTTACTTAGTTCTTGCGTGATGTTGGGCAGTTCCTTGGCCGTGCAACTCTTTCAGTTGTTCTTTTGATTGTAAGCAGGTAGTGATCACTTCCAATCTCTGGCCCCCTCCAGACTCTAGCATCCCGGACATATTTGAATGAGCTCCTCCTAACTATGGCATAGTCGATCACTGACTTCTCATTCTTTGTTGGTTCCCATCTAGTGTATGCATGTATGCGCTTATGGGGGAACTTCGTGTTTGTAATGATCAGATTCAGCTCACTGCAGAATCTAAGGAGTTGCTTTCCATTGTCATTGAGATTATCTTCTCCATATCTTCCGATAACTCCACCCCATCTAGCATGGTCATTTCCAACTATGGCAATGAAATCTCCGAGCATGATAATTTCATCTAGGCAATCATCCACTGTCCTTTGAAGCGCTCGAAGAATTCCTCCTTGACCTCTGCTCTCACATCCTCATATGGCCCATACACTTTGAGCAGATTGACTATGGTTTCTCCTTCTTTTAGTTTTACAACCGTAATGCGCTCCGAGACAAAGTTCCATCCCTTGATACTATCTTTTTGGTTTTTGGCCACAATGCAACCCACGCCCCCTTTAGCTCATTCAGATGTGGGCACACCACTGTAGAGCAGCGTGTCGCCATCGAGATCCATGACTCCTTGTCCTTTTTTCTTCGTTTCCGTTATAGCCAGGATTTCTAGTTTTGCTTTCCTCATCTCTTTTACCAGCTCCTCTTCTTTCCCATTTATACTTCTTGTGTTCCATACGTCGCTCCGTAGTTCGTACCAGTTCGCCGCCTTTAGAATCCGTCCGGTTTTCTCTCTTGTAGTTCGCGTAATCGTGATTTAAAGCAAACAGGTGATTGGCCTGTTGTGCCTTTGCATGGTGGAGGGGCTGCCTTCTTACAACCTCCATGCAGGCCGCCCTCTTCCTTTTTTTCAGCCGGGCTTGGGACTGGCCTATGCGGAGTTTGAATCTTCAGTACTACTCCTTATTATGGTTGTCTTTGATCTCCTGACGAAGGTAAGGAATGCAATGTGGAAATCTTCAAAACCTGCATGGTTTTTAATGTTGAATTTTTGCCCACGCACAAATGTAACCTGGTGAGGTTATGTTGGTTGAAAACCAATCACAGTTTTATTTAGTTAAATTTCTGATTTCGAACCAACCGTTAGGTAACGAGTCCCATTTTAGTAAATGTTACCCCTACCCTTCATTTTGGACGTTAATGACATGACTATATAATTGTTGGCCACTGACATGTTATTTACACCAAAACCATTATATCACACTTCCTGCCCTTAATTATTATACCTGATAATGTCTTCCAAAGTTACACTCTCTTTCCATATTTGTTTACTACAACCAGGCATCTTGCTTTAGGTTGTTAAGAGACGTGTCGGAAATGATTTCGTGATAAGCATGTTGTCCAGATCATAAAAATACAATAATCAACGTTATCTCTTAAATGGCCATCTGTGTTCAACCGCTACCAGACTCAATCATCAGATGCGCGGAAATAATCATGGATAGGCTGCTTAACACATTAACTACCGAATTGAAAAAGACACTGTGGCCGAATTAATTTTTTTTCCCATTTTCATCCTGTGGGTGTTTGCACAAAGTAAGCTGCTGTTTTCCTAATTAATTACAGATTTTTATGAATTACACGTCATTTTTAAAGATAAATGAATGTAGTATTACAATAAGCACCGTTTGTGACTCTAACAGAGGTTGTTGCTATTTAACGACTCTCCGATGGCCAAGGACTGGCAATATTTTCACAATTATAACTGCTTGCACCCCATCTCTCTCAAAATCACAATTTCAATCATTGTGCACACCGTTTTCACTCTTGTCCTCGTCGCTAGATTTATCAGTCAATTGTTGAAACACGTTTCTAGCCTATTCAGCCGTTAGAAGAGATGTACACGCATTTTTTGTGGTCCTATCACTAGTTGCCGCGGTAAACAGTTTTACACGATTTGGTAACTAACCCAAAACGCTGAAAAATATGAACATAATATCAATTTTCCAGTGTTCTACAACAACCATGCTTTTGGGAATTTGTTTTCCAGTGGCAACCTTAAATCTCGAACCAGATCAGAAAGTGTTTCAGTACATTTTTCATTCGTTTTATTACTAAAATTAGATTGGCGCTCTGAGCGGCTCGCGGTCCAAATGATAGGATTTCAGAAGCCGGTCCCACCAGCTTGCGGTAAGTTAATGTGTTAATACGTCTATCGGTGGCGTTTTAAGCAAGCAAGTCAAGGAGGCATTCCCTGTCTTCGCTATACACCAGCGGTGGTCAAACTACGGCCCGCGGGCCAGATCCGGCCCGCCAACCAGTTTTGACCGGCCCGCCAACCTGTTTTGGCCGGCTTCTTATTGTTGATTGAAGCCACACTTTTCACAATGAAATAACACACAAATGTATGTTTGAAATAAATAATTACATGTCATATTACAAATTACAAAACAAATTAAAACAACAGATTCATTATTGTTTTTTTTTACAGTAATTTCAATTCGAAGACTGGTATACATGTCTTGGCAGATGTGCAGTAAAGTAGTTTGCCATTGCTTTCTGTACGTGGTTCATTATATATGTAAAACTAAATATCTGAACGTTATTTTTTAAGGATTTTATAGGTCTGGCCCTCGGGTGTTACCCTTTACCATAATCTGGCCCTCGGCCAACCTTAACTTGGCCACCACTGCTATACACCATCGGCCACAAAGGAAAGATGAACAGGCCAGGAAGGTGGCAAACCGATAAAATGCCTTGTGTCAAACCGAGAAAAAGATAATATCGATAGATGAAGACGAAGAGTACGGTCATCATCATCAGTTGCCATCTCCACAACGAAGGTTGGCTGTAATGGATCTACAACGTTTTCTGTCTCTTGTCTTGGTGGTGCACTCTGATAGACTCTTTCCTGTCCATCTCTTGATGTTATCTTCCCACTTATAGCGCTGTCTTCCCCTTGCACGTTTGCCTTCAACTCTCCCTTCTGTGATGGTCTTCTGCAAGGTGTTATGCCTTTTATGTGGCCAAAGTATTTTAGCTGCCGAATTTTGACCTCCCTCATTAGTTCTCTTTTCATACCTAGATTTTCTAGGACCTCCTTATTTGTTTTCATCTCTTTCCATGAGATACGCCCCATTCTTCTATATATCCACATTTCAAGAGCCTCAATTCTTTCTTCCAAATGCTTATTCATCGTCCATGTTTCTGCACCATACAGAAATGCAGAATAAATATAACACTTTATGATTCTCAGTTTTAATTTGAGAGATAACTGTTTGGATGTCAGTATATGTTTCATGTTGTTGAATGTAGCTTTGGCCATTCCTATTCTCTTCTTGATTTCTGTTTCACATCTGCCATCTTCTGTTATTATATGACCAAGATATACGTAGCTCCCTACTTGTTCCAGGATTTTCCCATTTACGCGTATCTTTAATGTGGGTTTATCGTCTGTTTTGCTAATTATCATAGTTTTTGTTTTCTCAACATTAATGTCGAGTCCATATTCATGACTTATACTGTTCACTTGCTTCACTAGTTCTTGTAACTCCTGTTCGCTTTCAGCTAACAACACGGTATCATCTGCATATCTAAGGTTGTTTATTGACCTTCCACTGATGTTCAGTCCTGATATTTCCTGTATCTGTTTGAAAATTTTTTCGGTGTATAAATAAAAAAAGGTGTCTGACACCTCTTTTTATGTCTATGTATGGTGAATAATTCCTTCCCGATCTTACTGTGGCAAGAGTACGGTAACGAACGGTAAATAATGGTAGACAGGAGTGTAGCTTAGAAAAGACAAAGAAAATGAATCGGATAAATGTCATCTTGTGACAGGTGCATTGATCATTGACCATAAATTTGACTACAAAAATCCCCATAAAGTTGAAATTTAAATGAATGAATAACCACTGAAGAACTGGTGCCGTCACCAGGACATGCCGTAGAAAGAGCATATCACAGCTATTTCCGTCGCGTTTTGGCCAATTATTAGCTCGTATGTTTCCTGTTTTGTTTAACTCACTTTGTTTTTCTGCTTCGCAAATCATTGTCATCCTCAAACAAAATTGCGTCTTGAAAAACCAATGCTGGGGATTTTTTACGGTAACTCGAATTTCCAGACGCACCCCTGTGCCAAAAAGCTGATGTTGACATTCTTGTTCACGAATTACATGTACGTTATAATCCCATGTGGGTTCTACTGCAGTGTTAATGTATTCACATCTTCCCATCGAAGAGAAACAGGCTGTTATTTTGATGTTAAATTAGTTTACCGTTCCTACGCATTCATCAACCTGGTGGAGTTTCCAGAGGTCTTTAAGGAAACCAGTTACGCATAGACACGTTACTCCGTCAGACATGTCGTAGGTGGCGACTGGTGTGAGTCTATGCATAAAACCGGCAACTTCATCATGTAAAACCACTTGATACAGAGACTACCACTGCGAGAAGTTCTTTGTGTATGACTTCCTGCAAGGTGGCCAACTACGTTTGAGCCCATTTACTCTTTATGCAACATAAACAGAAAGAGAGTGAGAGAGAGAATGTGTGTGTGCGTACGTGAGTGCGTTCGTGCGTGCGTTTATGTGTGTGTGTGTGTGGAAGAGAAGAGTTAGAAGACGCAAAAGAAGATGGACAGTAATTCATTGTTTTGTTTTGTTTGATGTCCCTTAGGAGCATTGACCTTCACAGATTTATGAAGCGCTTCGTGGCCTGTGCCATCCGGTCAAGGTCTTTTGTAGAAGAATAACAGCAAAGAAAATTTAATATGCTTGTTTAGACATCTTTTGATAGATAAATATTACAATTCCTAAATACATAGATAGATAGATAGATAGATAGATAGATAGATAGATAGATAGATAGATAGATAGATAGATAGATAGATAGATAGATAGATAGATAGATAGATAGATAGATAGACAGACAGACAGGTAGATAGATAGATAGATAGATAGATAGATAGATAGATAGATAGATAGATAGACAGATAGATAGATAAATAGATAGATAGATAGATAGATAGATAGATAGATAGATAGATAGATAGATAGATAGATAGATAGATAGATAGATAGATAGATAGATAGATAGATAGATAGATAGATAGATAGATAGATAGATAGATAGATAGATAGATAGATAGATAGATAGATAGATATGTCACATGGAGCGGCACTATTTTGACATATGTGTGACAGGGGAGAGAAGTTTTGTTCTCAAATGGCCGTTAGATAACATTCATAAATCATATGTCACCATTTTGTATTATAAGACAGGTGGTTAGGTTTTGGTGATAGTTATGAAGAATCTCTCGAGTGTAACTGGTTACCACCAGAGCTGTTGTTACCCGAAGGAAAGATTATTGCAACCCAAGTTCTTAGTACTCACAGCAGGTTGTCACGTTATCTATTCTCCTTGATACCTTCCACTACGACATGCTTATCCAAGAACTCTGGTTTTTATAAAACATGCCATTTATTTATGAGTCCAACTGGACTACAAAGTTCATGTAATGGACACAACTCAATAACCTGACTTCTGACGGCCAGAGCGTTCACATCCAAAAAGAGCATTGTTCCTTTATACAACACGACTACATTAATGAACACTGTCCAGAAATCATTTGTAAACACTGGTATGCTTCTACTGATACTTCACTATAAACTTCATAGTTAAAGGTTAACATAATGTCATAAAAGCGATCGAGAGGTACAAACCTTAAATAATTCTTCCAACATAATATCTTGACTTAGTCGTGTGAAAAGGTTCCACTTGCAGAAAGGGATAGTTCTCAACTTCTAACAAGGAAAACTCACCGATCTGCAAGACTGATGTGTCTCGCTCCGAGCTAGTTCTCGACTCTTCTTATAAAAGTACTCAGCCCGTGCAAAGCTTTCTGTACACACTCAAGTGTCAACAATGCCTAGGTCTTCGCCTATTAATTAAGTGGAGCTAACTATTAATTTCTAAGAGTTACCTTATCTTGACTAGTTTATTCAAGTACTTCGGTCTGTTAGACTTTATTTCTAATACTAACGTGTAAACTTGCGTTAGTGTTGGCCGTACTGTAACATACGACCGGGGCTACAAAAATGTATCCTAGAGGGAGACATTTTCGTACTATCTAACCTTAAAATCTTTAAAAAAATGACATCCTAAAAACACAAGAGTATATAATCATGATATCATATGAAAACAATTGAAAACTATGTTAAAACAGTAAATTACCATCATAGAAAACCTTACAAACATGTGACTTAGTAAACTATAGGCGCACATTATGTAATATGGTAATCAACTAATAAAACAATCGCATAGGATATGTGGGAAGGAAGTGGTATAATAATATTATGAATATAATATAACTCAAAACATTCTCAACAACTGTTGATGGAACATGTATCAAAAGTATAAAAAAACATATCATGTGATAATATGGCATCAACGTCAAGAAATTCGTGCAAAAAAATACATAATGGAAATCAAGCGGAGGTGTCTGAAGTGAATGTGGAAGTGTAGATGATCTTGTGTAAAAAAAATGAGGCAAAGGTCTGTGAAAGGCAATGTGGTTGGTAACCGATGTGTGCGAAAATAATCCAAGTGTCCTTCAAATGTGTTGATCGTGTTTGTAATATGAAAAAAAAACATCTCTGGCGTTATCCAAAAATAGCCAATACATATAAAAAAAATCTCATCGCTGTGTGTCATTATACACTGTCTGATTCGCAGAGTTAGAAAAATTTACTAACTGTATAACGATACTCTGCATAAGATTGATGTGCAGTCAATTAGAATTAACAGCTGTATACATATTATTTACAATTGTAAGACTCGCATTTAGGACATGGTGTATGAGCTGTTGATTGTCTGCGATAGTACGTACGTGTAATGCGCGACTGTTTATGTTGTCATCAGTGGAAGTCCCAAAAAAAAAAAAACCGGAGCTTGACCTATGAAAGGTGTACTATCTCTACGATATCTACTTACAGTATTGAAAACTAGTTTGCATGACAACTAAGGTTTCTAGTAACTGTAATGTCTCTCTACTCGACATGGTCGATAAAACACATAAGAATAAAGTTGTAATACAATGTAATTATTGATAGTCTCAGTGATATATTGATTGATTATGCTAAACGAGCACATAGTATCTTGCAATTCCGTCTGTAGTGGCCGTAAGGAAGTGACAAGAGTAATCGTCCATCTAGATGAGGTGTCGGAGACGTCCTTGATCTTCTCAAAGAGTGTTGCATCACGTCACAAAAAATTGCTGGCCGGATGGGTGTGACAATTATCGTGCAGTGCAAGGTCAAAAGAGTGATGTAACAACTCATTATCATTCTATAAAAGACTGAGAAAACGACAATTATAAATATTAGTGTTTGACAAGCAACATTCTGGCCAGTTCTAGTAATGCGACTTCTCGTGATGATAAGCGCTGATCATATTGAGGGTTGTCTGTGTGGGGAGTCGTCGTGGTAATATGAGCGACGTGTTCCTCAGGGTTACGAGGATGTGTAACGTCTAAAGAGGAGGTGGGCAATTTTCGACGTTTTCTTCGAACTCGGCAGCCGTACGTGTTCCTGTGTAGGTCTTATCAGCTTCGACAATGGAGCTGAATCAGTGGAGGACGATGGGTAATGACGTTTAACAGCGCATCGAGTAGGTATGTCAATTTCAATATCAGAATGGATGTCTTCAAACTTGGAGGGTGGTGGTAGTGGGTCAGAAGTTATATCTCACCATGATTCCGCTGTGATCGTGGCAGAGGAATTAGTCTGGTCATCTGGTATAGGTGGTTGAACCGGAATCGGAGATGAAGTCATGTTGGAGTGTTGCGGAGAAGAATATTCATCTTCGGTCTGTGGTTCAGTTTGACTTCGTAACCGAGCATTGCATTGTTGTATCCTCTGTCGTAATTTTTGTAATGGTAGGTCGTCTTCTTCGGATGAAGTGTCTCGTTCCTTTCTATTACGATTCACGGCCTCTCTAAAAGCTGTAGGGATATTGGCATGAGGAATGGATTCGTCATCGCTGGAAGCAATGGAAGTGGAAGATGTATAATGTGAAAGAGTAGCTTTTCTAACAGGTCTCACAGACTTCATCCTAGGGGTCGGAACAGGTCTGTGATCATCTAACTTTATCTGAGACGCATGAGCTTTGGTGGTGGTGTTAGTAGTCTTGTGCCATAAGATGTAATTGGTAGGGGAAGTATGTTCCAAGATTCTATAACCGTCGATCCAGCGGTTATCAAACTTTGAGTCACGTACATGCTTCTTAAAGTATACAGGGTCTCCAATGGCGAACGTGTCTAATGTAGCATCCTGGTCACGGCACCACTTTGACATATGTCACAGGGAGCGGCACTATTTTGGCATATGTGTGACAGGGGAGAGAAGTTTTGTTCTCAAATGGCCAATAGATAACATTCATAAATCATATGTCACCATTTTGTATTATAAGACAGGTGGTTAGGTTTTGGTTACAGTTAAAAAGAATCTCTCGAGTGTAACTGGTTACCACCAGAGCTGTTGTTACCCGAAGGAAAGATTATTGCAACCAAAGTTCTTAGTACTCACAGCAAGCTGTCACGTTATCTATTCTCCTTAATACCTTCCACTACGACATGCTTATCCAAGAACACTCTGGTTTTTATAAACCAAGCCATTTATTTATGAGTCCAACTGGACTACAAAGTTCATGTAATGGACACAACTCAATAACCTGACTACTGACGGTCAAAGCGTTCACATCCAAAAAGAGCATTGTTCCTTTATACAACACGACTACATTAATGAACACTGTCCAGAAATCATTTGTAAACACTGGTATGCTTCTACTGATACTTCACTATAAACTTCATAGTTAAAGGTTAACATAATGTCATAAAAGCGATCGAGAGGTACAAACCTTAAATAATTCTTCCAACATAATATCTTGACTTAGTCGTGTGAAAAGGTTCCACTTGCAGAAAGGGATAGTTCTCAACTTCTAACAAGGAAAACTCACCGATCTGCAAGACTGATGTGTCTCGCTCCGAGCTAGTTCTCGACTCTTCTTATAAAAGTACTCAGCCCGTGCAAAGCTTTCTGTACACACTCAAGTGTCAACAATGCCTAGGTCTTCGCCTATTAATTAAGGGGAGCTAACTATTAATTTCTACGAGTTACCTTATCTTGACTAGTTTATTCAAGTACTTCGCTCTGTTATACTTTATTTCTAATACTAACGTGTAAACTTGCGTTAGTATTGGCCGTACTGTAACATACGTCCGAGGCTACAAAAATGTATCCTAGAGGGAGACATTTTCGTACTATCTAACCTTAAAATCTTTTAAAAAATGACATCCTAAAAACACAAGAGTATATAATCATGATATCATATGAAAACAATTGAAAATTATGTGAAAACAGTAAATTACCATCATAGAAAACCTTACAAACATGTGACTTAGTAAACTATAGGCGCACATTATGTAATATGGTAGTCAACTAATGAAACAATCGCATAGGATATGTGGGAAGGAAGTGGTATAATAATATTATGAATATGATATAACTCAAAACATTATCAACAACTGTTTATTCAAGTACTTCGCTCTGTTAGACTTTATTTCTAATACTAACGTGTAAACTTGCGTTAGTGTTGGCCGTACTGTTACAGATAGAAAGACAGACAAACAGACAAACAGACAGAAAGATAGATAGATCGATAGATAGATAGAAAGAAAGATAGAAAGATAGATAGATAGATAGATAGATAGATAGATAGATAGATAGATAGATAGATAGATAGATAGATAGATAGATAGATAGATAGATAGATAGATAGATGGATGGACGGACGGACGGACGGACGGACGGACGGACGGACAGACAGACAGACAGACAGACAGACAGACAGACAGACAGATAGATAGATAGATAGATAGATAGATAGATAGATAGATAGATAGATAGATAGATAGATAGATAGATAGATAGATAGATAGATAGATAGATAGATAGATAGATAGATAGATAGATAGACAGATAGATAGATAGATAGATAGATATGTATGTCCGTATGCACGTAGCGGGGTAGGTATTATGTAGGTAGGTATTAGATAGATTAGATTAGATCAGGATTAGATTAGATTATATTATATTAGATTAGATTAGATTAGATTTCATTCGACAGAATAGCTAATAGACTGCAACTTTGTGTTAAAGTAACAACATTAAACATGCATTCCGCCTGAACGCCAGTGATGCTGGATTTATTTTCCAACCTTGTTTAGAGGGAAGTTGATGAAAATCTCCCGCCTTGATTTGCATTCGGGTACAAGCCTAGCTGTCAACTGTAGCCATATCGTTTTCAATTTTACGATCTTTCCAGCCATCCGCCGGGAGAGATAATTTAAACAGCGCACGCACGCCTTGTGTCTGAGAACAGTTATCTCCAAAACATGCATTAGATTGGGTTATTATGCAGCTCTTATCTACTTGATTCTCTCTCTTCACCTGTCTCTTTTTTTTTAATTTATTACTTTTTTTTGTTTCTAGCGTTTTCCTTGTTATTTCGTCTTTTTTCTCTATCTTCCGTCCTGGTGTTACAACTTCCATTATTACCACCACTACTGCAATGCTACTATTTCGATTACTACTACAACTTCCATTACTATGACTACGACTTTTTCTTATCCCACAACAACTACTGCTACAACTTCCATTACTACCATCAACACTACCACTAATACCACTGCTACAATTTTCATTACTAGTCTACTGCTTCTTCTTCATCTACAACTATACTGCTACAATTTCCATTACTAGCAACATCACAAACACTACCAATGCTACTGCTACTATATCTACAACTACTTCAGTAACGATTTCAATTACTACTAATACTCCTTCAACTTCTACCATTATAACTTCCGTCACTGGGAGCCGCGCTGGTGTAATGGCTACGGCGTTGTACTGGCGACCAGGTTTTCATGGTTCAAACCCGGGCGTCAGCGTTTGAAGAAATGTTTACGACCGGAAATTTGACTGAATAGCCTGAAGGGCTCCTGCACATAACTCCTGTGAGCGAAGCTCCTGACCGGGTTGGAAGGAAAGTCCACTGACCCCCCAGCCTCGCAATGACATGTCATTGGGCCAAAAGAGCTGGAAAGCTCGAGTGCCGCTGGTTAGAGAAAAAAAAAAACTTCCGTCACTACTATCACAACAATAACTACTACAACTGCAACTTCTTTTACAACTTCCATTACTATCACTCCTTTTACTTCTACTTCGACTACTTCCATTACAACAACTACTTATATTAATACTACACTATTATTAAAGCCAAAACTACAACTATTTCTACTACTATTATGCTTTTAGTATTACAATTACCGCACTATAACAACAACTACAAATTCAGTTTATACTTCTTCTACTACTTTTATTAACATTATCACTACTAGCACCATTACAACTATTCCTACTCTCACTACGACTGTGCTATTACTGCTTCTGCTGCTACGTCTTCATCTTTTACTTACTTACTACTACTACTACTACTACTACTACTACTACTACTACTACTACTACTACTACTACTACTACTACTACCTGTAGTACATGATATACTGGGTGGGGCACGAATGGTCGCTTCACTACAGTATTATGGGGATGGCCTGTGGAATGATGGTTACCGGGTGGTAGTCTACGTTGAGAGCGGTATGTTGTCTACATGACGGGACACTGAAAGAAATTAAAGTAAGCCGCCTTCAGGGTCTTCACTCGAGCCGCAAAAAGAGGGCGACGATATGTCGCCACAGAAGACTTGATGACAAGGGTGCAAATAATTTTTGTATCAGGCAGCCAATCCAAAACCATGGTTTGTCTCGCAACCGAACTTCCAGCACGCAGTGAAGAGTTGGTTGCGAGAGCCCACTTACTTTTAGCGATTGAAGCGCACTGAAATAGCACGCGATTATGCCGATGTCGCAAGGCAAGATGAACGCCTAGTTACTGGATGAGAGGGATTAAAGTAAACTTGGGAGTTGCGTTTATTTCTGCAAGTCATGCCCGCGAGTTAAACACTCATTATCTTTTAGATGATCATCTTACCACAAAGCTGACCGGAACCCAATACGTAACAAAGACTTAACTCGTTAACGTGCGACACACGACTGTCAAACCTCTGTGATTAAGATAGGAGACCAGATTATACGCATTGCTAGCGCTCGTGTCCACAATCCGAAAGCGAGGATAAGATAGTTATCGGTAGATAAGGCGTAAAAGTAATATAATGACTAGAAAAAAAGATGCAGTTATTAAATTCGTGACGTTGTTTCTTCACAGGGTGCTGCTACAGTGGTTGCCGCAAGCTCCATACGGGGCAAAGAAAGGCAAGTAAGAAATAGACTAAAAGTAAGAACAAAATTGTTCGTGGATAGGCCACTGAGCATTAAAAGAAACCCACATGATAGCATCACGGAGGAGTCAATGGTCTCAAATCCTGAAAGTAAAAGAAACTGAAAGAGACGCAACATTCGATTGTGTAGATAATGAGAAGCAGAGGTAGATCTTAATTCAATGGAGCAGATAATTGGAGACAGACATCGAAAAGTTAAATTTCGATATAGTAAAAATGTGAACGGTAGCGCAAGACATGAAGCGTAAACATCAACTAGTTCGTCTATGCTCCGCATTAACCTAAATGCTCAAAGAAAGAAGATTGTAAACGGCACATAACATAGCAAAATGCGGAGAAGATGAGTTCCTGTCATATTATCCGACATTTTACTCACTTTCATAGACCTGTTCTTTTATACTTCGTTGGGAGCATGGGCCAACCACTAAAGTTAGTCTTCATGCAGGAAGACTTAATCGGTTCATACAAGGCGGTTTCCTAGTAGCCTCTTACGACAAGCTTAAAGGAGGTGTGTTTCCATTCTTTCTCCGTTTTCTACAAGCCCACCGGTAACATCACCTTTCTCTCTGCAGGTGTCGACACGCGTTACAAGAATCATCGCTTGGGTTCTTAAAACCTCATGATCTTAACTGTATCTAGATTCACGCTCTCGTATCATTTTTTGTCGTTTCATCTTTAATATCTTGAGATAAATTATATATTTAAACGCTATAAAATACAAAGGGTGTCCGAGAATTATTCACCGGATGATTAAGTTCAATAACCTTGAGCGGATACGCATTTGCAGGCTAAACACAATGAGTATCCGATTAGCAGTATGGTTAGAGAGCTGGTCTCTCGCGTCAAAGGTGCGGTGCTGGGTTCGAATCACAGTACCGACACGCTCCAGTCTTCCCAACTGTAAATGTGTAACTGACTCCGCTCTTTGAGTTAACTTTGGTTTTGGTTTGGTTTGGTCTTAATGACTATCTTCATTGCACACGGACAACTCCATCAGTGCTCCAATATCCTCTCTTAGGTCACACAAGGAGGATCTCAGCACAGTGCACGAGCTTCGTAGGACCGGCAAAAATCCCAATGTGTGTACATAGGAATCCCAAATTCTATAAATATATTTGGTGGCTAGGTTTCTTGTTTTTAAAATTTTGCCTGGGCAGCGGACTTATGGCCTACTCTTTACGATTTCCAAATACCGTTGGATTTTTAACATGCGCAACTTGTAAACGGGACCTCCTATTTTTTCGCCCTTATCCGAGAAGGCTAGGCATCCGATCACACTACTCATGAGACCAGGGGAGGAGTACGACATTATTAGGGTCTTTGGTTCTGAAAAAAACGTCCATAAATTATATTCCCTCTACTGGGAATCCGAACCTGGTCCCTCTAAAATTCGAGGCGAACACCAAACCTCTTAGCCATTCCAACCCCTTCTTTGAGTTTAGGGAATTAAAAGGCAGCGAACTCCAAATTAGATAAGAAAAAGGCAGCGAGGAAGGGAACTGTTCACCGCACCTCCCGATGCCGGACCTAATATGGTGAAGTCTCTAACACTTCACTCCCCTACGGCAGTATCTGCTATGGGACTACAATTACCTTTACAATCATTTAAACTGTTTGCATTTTTGCTGATGCGAAACATGTGGTTAAAACTGGAGGGTCGGCTGGACAGTCTACGTGTTTACAAAAGGAGCCCACGAGGAGACATTGAAAAACAGTGTCCTCTGTTTTTCAGTTTGAATGTGAATTTTAATGAATGAGCCCTATAAAATTCCTTGTATTAAAGCTGCAAATACACAATCTTTTATTTGTAACACTCGTATCTGATCAAGGTTTTGAACTTCATAATCCAGTGAATCATTCTCGGACGCACGAGGCAAAAACATTATCATTATGTAAAACTAACTGCTACAGTGTGATGGAATCATTGGGTCGATCTGTTCTTCTCTCCAGCAGTAGTCAGTTACATTTGTTGTGAGTACTGATTACGTGCCATTTCCGTGGCCGGCACTTTTTTTTCTCTGCTGTCAAGAAGATATTTGGTATTTTCAAGTCATCGTACACTCATGTCTGTGATAATTCGTTATGTTTGCTTTAAGCTTCTCGGCTTTGCTAAGATTGGGCACAGGTAAAAACACAGATGGGCCGGTCAGCGACCCAGCGTTGGGTTAACCTAAGGTGTGCCGGGCGATAAATTACCCGTCTGTGGACATATTACAGACACGCACTTGACAGTCGAAATGTCGTAATAAGCTGCCGGCGCAACTATTACGGAGATATTGCTAGAGATAAAAGTAAGAAGTTATGTGTAAACATTGCAGAGAGAGTGATCGGATGTTTTCATTCCATATTTGGAAGACATGACCTTTGCATTAACGCACAGAAATTTCCTAGTGGAAATGTTTTGAATTACCCCTCCAAAACACAGGTTTTGAAACTATTGGCCGGCATTCGAGATGTAGGAATAACCACATTTCTGATTGTGGCCTGGGCTAACAGTAAACATTACGTGCCAGGAACGAAAGGGGCATTATAAACTGCCACTTTAGTCCGCGGTCTATTAGCCTAAAGATTGACGTAAGGTATACATTTTAAATTCTATATTTTGCATTTTTAACATGTGAACTAATAAGTATATAGTGGCATATGAATATTAATATGAGAAAATTTCTAGTGGATGTCCAAGTCATTTGAGGCTGGCAACCTCAGCATATAGAATTATGATTTCATGAACCACCACTGCCAGGGCTGGTGACTGCTTTATTGCGAGTTTCTTACAGAGAACCAAAAGCAGAGGTAGTACCAAGTTCCATAGGGTGCAGGGAGTGAATGATGAAGTAAAAGTTCTGAGGTAGATGGGATGGTGAAATGAAAAGAGGGGGCCTGAAGTCGACGCTAGTACACTTCATCATCAGACAGGGATACTATCTCTGGAACTTAGGGAGACGCGGAACCAACTTCGTAGACACTCCCTAACGCTTATGGGAACGTGCTGCGCCCTACAACTTTGACCAAGGACGTGATTGATCCAGTCCTCCATCTGCAAAGGCCCAAACATCAGCTGAAGCAGAACAGACAAACTCATTGACAGCTAAGTAGAAACATGAAAGCGGCCAAGTGAACTCTTACCCAAAACTCCATAACATCATAGATGATGAGCGTTTTTGTTAAATAATTATTCATTTTTTTAAACTATTAAAACATAATTGATTATTAAATTTGTTACTTGTATAAAGACACATCTAAAGTTGATTTAATCATTTTGAATGTACTACATCCGTATGTCTCAGACAAGTTCTTAAATACACGTAAGCAGAGCCATATGCCACGGCGCATTTTCGTCGTCCATTTAGCAGGCTTGATCGTAAGACGAGCTAATCGTTCGTATCCAAATACGAAACCTTCCGAGGAAAGGACGTGATTGTACGATGGAGTGTTGTTACTTGACCAACTCGAATTTTGGCGCAAAGTGTGGTCTAGCGTCACTCGAGTGTTGTCTGCCGCCTAGATATGGCGTATTTCGCCGGCAGTGTTTTGCCATGGGTTGGCCTTCTTCGTGGGACAGCGTTTGCCATTAATGTAAGTCCTGATATATGCGTTATGGAGAATTAGTTATTTCCCATATCTTGACAGTAGTGCAAGCTGTAAATAATTTCTTGCATAGTAAGTATTTTTGTGAATTCATTGTTATTCAGTACTGTAACCTGCCTCATGTTCCACTATGGTGAGTGGCGGTCACATTAGGCCGTGAGGCTTTTTGCTAGTGCCTATTGATCGTATGCTGTTTTTGCAGTGGTAGCATTGTATATGGTGTATTTCACTATGGCGACTTTGGCCAGGTTGTTATTATCTTAATAAAGGGATAAGAGCTGTGAGAAGCCTTGATTATTTTGTGTCAGCCATGGTCGTGTGGTTCCTTAGGGTAAACGAGCCTGTGTCTGTCTTGAGATTAAATTCAGCACGAATAGTGGTCGGGTGTGATACGAGAACTGTCAAATATATCATCTATCATATCGTTACACTATATAATAATAAGTTGAAATTTGCAGAATTATGTCAACTGATGGCTTGTACGAGCTAAAATTATATTACATAATCCTTCACAAATGTTGACGGCAGATACTAGAGTTAACGTGCTCAGCCAATGTCGCAGTGTTTTCGCTTTTCATAATATCTTGTGGATACTCCCTGGAGGTAGAAGCATCATTATCCTTCTATCTACAACTCTGGCAAGAGTAATCTTGTGCAAAAGTAGACACCTTTGAAGACCCACATCAGTCACTCTTGAGTATTCTCCCCTGTTGGACCTCTACTGCAGAGTTAAGGGGAGGCAACCCGTGACATACAGTAACCACCCGTAGAAGAGTAACGTGAGTACTTTCTGCAATTAGAGCAAATGAACATGTGCTGCCATGCTCCTTATAGGTACTAGAAAGAGATAATAAGAAAAAATTTAAGAAAGGGAGAAAAACTAACTCGTTGCAGTATTTACAAACAAACAACCACTGATGTTTCCACTTGCGCAATCATTTCTACTAGCTGTGACATTCACTCGTTCAACCAGTCATGTTACTCAGCCTCATGTTACTCAGCCTTATGTTACTCAGTGAGGATATAGATAAATTGATACACAAAAAGACACACAGATAGACCGACCGACAAACGTACAGATTGATAGGCGCGTAGACAGACGGCCGGACAGGCAGATAGTAAGACAGAGAGGCAAAAAGACACACACACACAC